>JBBFKN010000017.1:13384783-13442542 GCA_039654755.1 Calcarius lapponicus
GTTTTGGGTGTGGGAGCTCCAGCAAAACTCGGGGTTTTTGGTGTGGGAGCTCCAGGAAAACTCGGGGTTTTTGGGTGTGGGAGCTCCAGGAAAATTTGGGATTTTTGGGTGTGGGAGCTCCAGCAAAACTCGGATTTTGGGTGTGGGAGCTCCAGCAAAACTCGGGATTTTGGGTGTGGGAGCTCCAGGAAAACTCGGGATTTTGGGTGTGGGAGCTCTAGAAAAACTCGGGATTTTGGGTGTGGGAGCTCCAGCAAAACTCGGGATTTTGGGTGTGGGAGCTCCAGGAAAATTTGGGATTTTGGGGTGTGGGAGCTCCAGGAAAACTCGGGATTTTTGGTGTGGGAGCTCCAGGAAAACTCGGGATTTTGGGTGTGGGAGCTCCAGCAAAAGTCAGGATTTTTGGGTGTGGGAGCTCCAGCAAAACTCGGGGTTTTTTGGGTGTGGGAGCTCCAGCAAAACTCGGGATTTTGGGTGTGGGAGCTCCAGCAAAACTCGGGATTTTGGGTGTGGGAGGTCCCCACACTGCGCCTTTCCTCTGCAGATAAGGAAGAGGCTGACAGGAGATAACGGCGGGTCCGGGGGCAGGACGGGAGGAATTGGGGCAGGAATTTCCTCAGCACGGGATCCTGGATTTCTCCCAGCTCCCCCGAGGGCAGCGCAAGGACAGCGGGAGCCAGGGGTCAGGTTTAATCCCGAGCTGCTGCTGGAATTTAGGTTAAAAACAAAAACAAAACAAAACAAAACAAACCGCAGGCACGGCGAACGCACACAGTTCCAATTCCAAGACTTGGGAAGATCTGAGGAGGGCAAGGAGCCAAGGGCTGCTGCAAAGCTGCACATCCCCAAGTCACTGCAGTGACAGGAGATTGATCTGCTCCCAGCTCCTTGGGACACCCCAAATCCCACCCCAAAGCTGCTTTTTCCCTGCAAAGACGCCGCAGAATGCCACTAAAAATGACACAGGACTGGAAATTGCTGGGAATTGCTGTCCTGTGAAAATTCCCGAATGTCACAACGGGATGGGATGGGAGGAAAGCTTTCCTGCTTTCACTTTTCCACGACTCCAAGGCTGGAATGATCTCTCAGCAACCTGTCCTGGCCCTTCTGTGCTCTTTGGAGACCGGGAAGGGGCAGGAGCAAAATCCCAAACTCCAGAGCAAGCGGCACAAACCTGACCCGGGCACCGCTCAGGGAAAGGCGGGGAGGAGATTCCCTTCCCAGCGTGAGGAATTCAGGCCGTGCTTCCCAGAAAGGCACCGCGGGCAGCCCCATCCCGCTGCTGGCTGCTCCGGCTGGGGCTGCACCTTGCAAAGGCAGAGCTGCTTTCCCCATCCCAGCTTTGCCCCATCCCAGCTTTTCCCCCCATCCCAGCTTTTTCTTAACCCAGCTTTTCCCCTATTCCACCTTTCCCTTATCCCAGCTTTTCCTTACTCCAGCTTTTTCCCTTATCCTAGCTTTTCTCTCCATCCCAGCTTTTCCTTATCGCAGCTTCTCCCATCCCACCTTTTCCTTATCCCAGTTTTCCCTATCCCGACTTTTCCCCCATCCCAGCTTTTCCCCCATCCCAGCTTTCCCCTTATCCCAGCTTTCCCCTTATCCCAGCTTTCCCCTACCCCAGCTTTTCCCCCATCCCAGTTTTCCCCTTATCCCAGCTTTTCCCCCATCCCAGCTTTTCCTTATCCCAGTTTTCCCCTTATCCCAGCTTTCCCCTTATCCCAGCTTTTCCCCCATCCCAGTTTCCCCTTATCCCAGCTTTTCCCCCATCCCAGCTTTCCCCCCATCCCAGCTTTCCCCTTATCCCATTCCCTGCCCTGCCGCTGCAGGATGATTTTCTGCCAGGCACCCACCTCGCTGCGAGCCCGCAGCGGGGTGAAAACCGCATTTATTTCCCAGCCTGGCATCCGTGCCCGGCCACCAGCGCCACTGGGCCGCCTCCCGCGGCCACCCCGGCCCGGCTCAGGTGGCCGCACCCCCCGAGCCCCACGGGCACAGCTCATTAATGCTCGGCGGAGCACCCAGGATGTGCCAGACGCTCCGCAAACAGACGGTGCCGGGGGGGCCGCGAGCTGCAGATGGGCCGGGGGGCGCTGGGAGCGGACGGGGGCCGGGGGATGCTCGGGGGATGCTCCGGAGCTCCCCAAAGGGAAAGTTCCAATTCTTCTCTTCCACCAAAGCGTGCCCCCCCCCGGCCCCAGGGAAAACCAGGAGGAAAAGGGGAACGAGGAGAGGAGGGAAAGGCGAGGGAGGAGCGTGTCCTTGCAAGCGAGATTCCTGCCCCGGCAAGGGTTAAGGCATCCGGCACGTTTTCTGTCAAGCGGGCGGATGGGATTTCAGGTTGCTCGGGACTCCAGCGTCTCCGCGCTTCGGGGGGAGATGAAAAACCCCCGGAGCCCGAGGCCAGGTTGGGTGGTTAAACAATAGCCCGGGCTGCAGGAAAACTCGAGATGCTGCTCAAGTCAACAGGAGAGGCTCCCGGAAAGTTGGGAGGCAGCTCCGCATCTCGCCAGAGCCGAGGAGGGAAATGCCCATAAAAAGCAACCTCTGGAGATCCCCCCCCCCCCCCGCCACCCCCGCGGCCGCACAGCAGCCGGAACCAAAAAAAAAACCCCGATCCCAGCCCAAAACAGCGAGCGGGGCGAAAGTTCTACCTTGCACGAGTAGGTGTGGTGCACCGGGTCCACGTTCATGATCTCCTCCACCGTGCCCGTCAGCACCACGTTGGCCTCCTCCTCGCGGCGCTCCAGCTCCCGCTCGGGGCAGCTGGCCCGGGCCGGCGGTGCCAGCAGTGCCAGCAGTGCCAGCAGCAGTGCCACCGCCGCGGCGGCCGCTGCCAGCCGTGTCCCCATGGTGCTGGTGGCGGCCCGGCGGCCGCGCCGCGCAGCCCGGCAGACAAAGCGGCCCCGCTCGCAGGCAGCGCTGGCGCAGCAGCCGAAAGGGCCACTTTTGTTCCAGGGAGGTGAAAAGGAGGAAAGAAAGAGAAGGGAGGGAGGGGAAGGGAGGCAGCGAGGGGAGGGGAGAAGGAGGAAAATCCCAGGAGGAGGAGGAGGAGGAGGAGGAGGAGGAGATCTGGAAGGCGCTCGGCGCTCGCTGCCGTGGCCCTGGAAGAAAGCGCGCAGATTTGCATGCAATCTGAATTGCTGATAAGGAGGGAGCGGGGGTTAGGGGGGAGAGGAGGGAGGGAGGGAGGAAGGGAGAAAGGAAGGGAGGAAGGCAGCGCGGCCGCCCGCCCGCCCTGCTGGCAGCGCTCGGTGCGAACGCCGCCCCCAGGAAAGGGAGCCGCGGTTAATGGATAATCAGCGCCGCAACGTGAGGAGACTTTTAAAGGTGTAGGGACCGCAGCCGGCCCCGCCACCCCCTCGCCGTGAGTGGCAGCTGTCCCCAGCTCTGGCCCGGGGTGTCCCTGGCTCCGTCCCAAACCCCCGAGATGCCCAAAGTGGGAGTTTGTCCCTCCTTGTCACCCCCACTATGAGTGGCAGCTGTCCCCAGCTCTGTTCTGGATTGTCCTCACTCCATCTCGCCCCCCCGAGATGCCCAAAGTGGGGGTTTGTCCCTCCTTGTCACCCCCAGCCCCGTCCTAAGGTGTCCCTGGCTCCATCCCGCACCCCCGAGATGCCCAAATTGGGGGTTTGTCCCTCCTTGTCGCCCCCACTATGAGTGGCAGCTGTCCCCCTTCCTGTTCTGGGCTGTCCTCACTCCATGCTGCACCCCCGAGGTGCTCAAAGCGGGGGTTTGTCCCTCCTTGTCACCCTCACTCTGAGTGGCAGCTGTCCCCAGCTCTGTTCTGGGCTGTCCTCACTCCATCCTGCACCCCCGAGATGCCCAAAGGGAGAGTCTGTGCCTCCTTGTCACCCCCAGCCCCGTCCCAGGGTGTCCCTGCCTTCATCTCGCCCCCCCCGAGATGCCCAAAGCGGGGGTTTGTCCCTCCTTGTCACCCCCACTATGAGTGGCAGCTGTCCCCAGCCCTGTTCTGGGCTGTCCCCGCTCCGTCCTGCACCCCCGAGATGCCCAAAGTGGGGGTTTGTCCCTCCTTGTCGCCCCCACTCTGAGTGGCAGCTGTCCCCCGTCCTGTTCTGGGCTGTCCCCGCTCCGTCCCGCACCCCCGAGGTGCTCAAAGAGGGGCGGCATTTCCCTCCCTGTCACCCCCAGCCCGAGCAGTGGCTGTCCCCACCCCTGTCCCCTCCATCCTGCACCCCCGAGGTGCTCAAAGATGGGTGGCACCCCCGCGTTTCCCTCCCTGTCACCCCCAGTTCCACCCCAAGGATGCTCCCGGGTTTTCCCCACGGGGAAACTGAGGCAGGGCTGGTCCTGCTCCGCTGGGACCCCACAGATCCATCCCCAGGGGTGACCCACGCTGGGGACATCGCTGTCACCGCACTGTGCCCCAGCCGCGACAGAGCCACCCGTGGAAGCATGGAATGGTTGGAAAATAACTTTAAAATCAGCTCATCCCGCTCCTTTCCCCGTCCCAAGCCCCGTGACCCCGTGGCCCGGCTCCCCGGGGGCCGCAGGGTGATTTCCCCACATGTCCCAGCAATTAGGGCGCAGAGAAAATGAAAAGTTAAGTGGCACCGGGGGAGGGATGTTGTTTGTGCCCTCCATAAATCAGCCGGCCCCCAGAGGCGTTTTACGAGACCGTTTCACTTGATGGCCCTAAAAAATCCCCTCGTTTCACTTGATGGCCCTAAAAAAATCCCCTCGCTTCACTTGATGGCCCTAAAAGAATCTCCTGGTGACCCAGCCCAGCTCCTGATCCCAGGGTGAAGTTTAACCACCTGCCAGCTGAAGATGTGACATGCGAGGTGTCCCCGTGTCCTCCTGTGATAGATTTCAACCCACAGCAGCATCCTGCCCTGTGTGCTCCTCTCCTTCCCGAAATTCTCAAATCATTTATTCCCTAAATCCTGAGCGCTCTGTGCTGTGTGCCCCTGTGGGTGCCACACTCCTTTTCCTCCCCTTCTCTCATTTATTTAATATACAGAAATAAATGAGTCTTGCTGAGTGTTCCAAAGTTTGTCCCTGAAGAGGATGGAGCGCCAGAGATCCCATAAATCTGCCTGGAAATATCCCAGATCCTGTGGGGTTTGCAGGGAAAGCACCTTGAACATTTTCTGTCTTAACCCATTCCCACAGTGTAACCCCATGGCTTCTCCCTGCTCTCTTTCCACTCAAAACTTCCATTTCTCCCCTGGAAAATTGAATTTTCCAGCTAAGCACTGAGGGAGGGCTGCCTGATCCAAAGCAGGCAGGGTTTTATCACCTCAGGGATAAAATTCTTATCAAAAAGGGATTCAAGGAGATCATTTTCACCATAAAAGTGGCCCAGAGCCTGCTCAGACCTGCAGGAAACCTCTTGGTAAATAATTTCCAAATCCACCAGACTTCCCTACGCTGTAAAAGCCCTAAAAGCTGCAGGATGGAGTGACCCAAAGAAAATTTTCATTTTCACAAAAAAACTTCTCCAAAACCCCTGGATTTTGGCTGAGGGACACTCGGAAGCCTCCATCCCTCAAAGCCAAGGTCAGGCCCCACAGACCTCAAATCCCAGAGCTCTTTCCACTCAAAACTTCCCCCAAAAGTTCCAGGATTAAGTGACCTAAAGAAAAATTCTCGTTTTCTCACCAAAAACTTCCCCAAAACCCCCTGGATTTTGGCTGAGGGGCACTGGGACCCTCCATCCCTCAAAGCCAAGGCCAGGCCCCACAGGCCTCACATCCCAGAGCTCTTTTCATTCAAAACTTCCCCAAAAAAATTCCAGGATGGAGCAACCTGAAGAAAATCCACATCATTCAATTTTCTCAGCCCAAAACTTCCCCTAAAAACCTGGATATTTTTTGGCTGAGGGGCACTGGGAAGCCTCCATCCCTCAAAGCCAAGGCCAAGCCCCACAACTCCTGACAGAGGAGCTCCATCACTCCATTTCTGTGGTTGTTCTAAACTCCAGCAATCAGCTAAAAATATTTCAGTGCCCTGGCAGCTGATTTTTTTTTTAATCCTGCTGTTTTAATAATTAATTTTTATTGTATTCCTCGAGCACTGCTGGAGTGGAAACCCCAGAAAGAAGCTCAGCTCGAGGTGGAAGGAACCAGCTGGGACTCCCTGCCCCAGAACCTGGCAGAGGAGGAGAGGAATTATTTCTGCTGAATTTTGACAATTTTCTGGGGTTGAGTTGTCTCCTTTTAGCCCCACCCCTCCATCTGCTTTCTGAGCAGGGATGTGAGGAGAAAAATGGATTTCACAGCTTTTTTCTTTTTTTTTTTTTTGTGATGTTTTTTGCCCCAATCTGGTGTGGTTTGAGTGGAATTTGTTGGCCTTGAGGGGTTTTTTGGTGGAGGTGAGATGTCAGGAGCTCAATCTGCTTGTGGGGGTTTCACAGGATTCAGAAAGGACAAGGATTTTCCAAAAGGCAGGAAAATAATAAACTCACCTTTTTTAGGGAGCAGCACATTCCCACAGGGAATTGCTGAGCCTCGAGCTGATAAAAAGAGAAACAGGAGAGAAAAAACCTGGGATGTTTCTGTGGGAAAACCGAGGCAAATTCCTTGGCAAATCAGCGCCCAAAACAAATAAACAGCAGCTCCCAAAAATACACAAAACACCGGGGTTTGTCCCAGCTCTTCCTTGTGAACCTGGGGCTTGGGAAAACTTCTGGAAATGCCTTTGGAGGTGGCTCAGCCTGCCCCTGGAAAATCAAAATATCTCGGAAAAACTGCGAGGAATTAGGCAGGGTTTGCTTCCTCACGCTGCTGCGTGATTTTGGGAATTCCAAGGGTTTTTTTGGAGGGAGTGGGGGCTAAATGGAGGAGGGAAGGGGAGGAGAAAAGAGAGAAGGGAAGGGAGGGCCTGGCACTGCCCACATGTCAGGGCAGGAACCCCTCAGGGTTCCGAGCCAAATATTTGCCTGGAAAGCAAATAAAGGCCCTGGCGAGGAAAGCCCAGCCCCAGAGGTGACAGCAGCGTCCCCATCCCTGATTTCCAGCGTCCCCATGCCTGCTTCCATCCCTGCTCCATCTCTATGAGCTCTAAAATGATTTAATGCGATTTTTTTTTTACCCTTATATCTCTTTCAAGTTTAATCCCTCCCGGTGCTTCCTGCCACCGTCAAATTCCTTTTGTGTGCTGTTAGAAACCCTCTGGATGTCACTGAGGAGCAGCTGGAGCAAGCTGCCCCTGGGATGCTTGGGGATAATGAATCCCAAATTAGTAAATCTGTTAATTAGAGCGGGGCTGAGGGCTGAGAGCAGCCCCACACTCGGGGGGTTTCACCCCACAGCAGCTTCACCCCCAAGGGGGGGTCACTCTGTCCCTCTGCTGGGCTGGGGGGACAGGAAAATTTGGGATTTTCCAAAAAATAAAATCAAGGAACTCACAGGAAAACTTGGGCCTTTCCCAAAAAATATCAAGGAATTCACAGGAAAACTTGGGCTTTTCCCCCAAAAAAATCAAGGAACTCACAGAGGAATCCTAGAGGAATTCACTGTCACATCTTAGAGGAAAAAAGAATCAAGAATTTGGCTTTTTCCTTCCCAAATTGTAGAGGAATCCCTGTGTTCGGTGTGAAGGGCGCTGGGAATTTTGTCCAGATGGAAATGGACATCCTCAGTTGCTCCTCTCATCCCACCTCAGAACTCCCTGGGTTGTCCCAGGATTTGATGTGGGATGGATGCAGAGATGAAGAATATCTGGCGTTCAAACTTTTCCTGGTTTAAATTCATACCCAGGGGAAAAAAACCCCTGAAAATTCGGTGGTTTCCTCCCCAAATCGGGCCGGTAGCCTTGAACTGGGTTAAAAACTGGGTTAAAAACTGGGTTAAAAATTCCCGGCTGGTCTCCTGGAGCCACTGGGATCCAGGCTTTGCCCCACAGGCAGGAAAAGCAGGGAATTGTGCTGAATGTGCCCAAATTCCCTGGACTCCAGGAGAAAACCCCAAACCAGGGCGGGCTCTGAGCTCTAATGACAGGGTGGGAGGAATTCAGCCTGGAAAGGGATCAAGGGCTGGGATTTCTGGGATTTTTAGCCCCAAATCCTTGGGATCAGGGCCCCCCCCCACATCCCTACAGGTGTTTTGGGGCTGGGTTTAGCAGCCCTGAACTTCCAGCGGGGTTTAACTTAACCCCAGCTCAGGGGCAAAAGCACCCAGTGAACCACAAGGAACCGAAATCAAAAGGGAAAAAAGGGAGAGAGGTCCTTTGAACCAAAATCAAAAGGAGGGGGAAAAGGGAGAGGAGCAGAAGGAAAACCCAGCGTGAACTTGAGGGCAAACGATCCCCCAGGATCAAATCCCATCCTCAGAAACGCCTGGGGGGGCTGCTGGAATTCCTCCTGCTGGAATTCTATGTGGCCACAGGAGCCTCCCTAATGTGGATTGATGGCCTCAATCTGCTCTCCCTGCAGGGAAAAGAGAGCCCCGGCCCCTGATATCCATTTTTTCCCTCCCAGAAATCCCAACCTAAGTGGATTTCCCTGCGCTGCATCCAGGAGGAAATGTCTCCATCCATCCCCCCACGGCAGGCAGCAGCAGAGGGAAGCGTTCCCACCTGATCCCCCCCTCCCCTGGATTGATTAGAGCCGCGCCAGGATTAATTGGGGAGAGTAAAAATGCTTCTCTGGGCGATCAATCTTCCCCCGGTTCCCTCACCTTGTCATCCTCTAATAAGTGGGAAATCAAAATTCCCCTCCTGGCCGCCTCGTGCCTGCAAATGGATTTCTCTGCTGCATTGCTGGGAATCCTTAAAAGGCGTTTTGGGAGCAGCCAGGAGACAAATGGGATTAGCTGGGCAGGGAAAGTGCAGCCGCAGCATTTCTGCGCTGCCAGCGAGGGGAAATTCAGCCCTGCCAGGCTCAGGGGATGGGGGAGAGCCTCGGGACGTGGAGCAGGGTTTGGGGTGGGTGCGGCGGTGGGGCTGAGGAATATTTGGCATGGAACACAAGAAACATCCTTTCCTGGTTTAAAATTCCAGAGGGATTCCTGTGTTCGGTGTAAGGGAATTTTGTCCAGGAATTTGGACATCACTCCCTTTATCCCACCCACTGGATTCAGTGTGGGATGCTGAGATTAAGAATATTTGGAATCAAACACTAAAGACCTTTCCTGCTTTAAATTCCAGAGAATTTCTGAGCCCATTTTCTGTGCAAGGGGTGTTGGGAATTTTGTCCAGCTGGAACTGGACATCCCCAGTCGCTCCTCTCATCCCATCCCAGAATTCCCAGGATTTAATGTGGGAGCTGTGGATGCAGAGATGAAGAATATTTGGAGCAGAACACCAAAAACCTTTCGTGGTTTAAATTCCACAGGATTTTGGACCCTGTGTTCAGTGTAAGATACACAGGGAATTTTGTCCAGCTGGAACTGGACATCCCCAGTCTCTCCTCTCATCCCACCCCAGAATTCCCAGGATTTGATGTGGGACCTGTGGATGCAGAGATGAAGAATATCTGGAGTAGAACACCCAAAACCTCTCTTGGTTTAAATTCCACAGGATTCCCTGCCTTGTCCCAGTGTGTTCCCAGCTGTCTGGGTCTGGATTTCCCAGCTGGCCACGCCATGCCAAGGACATTTGGGGGATGTCACCGTCCCTGGAATGTCAAATTTGGCTCAAATTTATCCCAAGGAGCTGAGGAGCCGGCCCTGTCCTGGGGAAATGGGCAATCCTGGAATGGTTTGGGTGGGAAGGGACCTAAAAGCTGATCCCATCCCTCCCCCTGCATTCCAGGGACACCTTCCACCCCCCCAGGCTGCTCCCTGCACAATTCCGGGGGTGAATCCTGGCAAATCCCACTTATTCCCTTCCTCCATGGATTTTAACCCACAGGAATTTGGGAAATCCCACAGCCAGGGCAGTCCCAGTTCCCTCCAGGAGCTCCCTGATGGAAAACACGGATTGTGCTGGGAAGCAGAACGACCTGAAAGAGGAAAGATTAAGATTCAGAGCATGCAGGGATCCAGCTTTTCCCTTTCTCCCTCTTTTTTTTTTTTAATTTTGGAGGATTGAGGGAGCCAAGGTTTTCCCAGTGCCTCCGAGGGCCCTTGGCAACCCCTGGGAAGCTGCTGGAGCCTCTCCCAGAAGGGCTGGAATGCCCAGGGCTGGGCACAGAGGGACCCAGCCCTCCCAAATGGTGGTTTCACACTCCCCCGACCCCATTTCATCCTCCAAGCAGGATTTATTGGCCCGGGCTCTCCAGGAGATGAAGGCTTTTGTGTGGAATCTTATCCCAAACCCTTCCTGCAGCTGCTGCGTGGGCAAAAGAAAAATAAAAAGAAAAAAAAGAGAGAGAGAAAGAGAGGGAAGGGTGGGGGGGAAGAGAATAAAAAAGACATTGAAAGTGTAAGGTTTGAAAAGATTTCTCCTCTCTGGAATCGGTTTGTGAGTCACACAGAGGGAATGACCAGGGAATATTTCATCCTGCCGGGGCCACGCTGAGCGGAGGCAGCGCCGGGATCTGAATCTGCCCGAAGCTCGGCTCTGCGCTCGTCATTCCGCACACACAGAGGCTTAAGCGCGGCTTAACCTCTTCCTGCCCGCTCTGTCCTGGTTTGAAATGGGGACAGCGCTGGGGATGCTGTCCCGGAGAGGCTGAAACACCCGAAAACCCACGGGAATCACCCCCAGCCTCCTTCCTGGCTCAGCCCAGGCCCTGCAGGGAGAGGGGTAGCAGGAAAAGGGGAGCTGAGGGTGCTCTGCACCTGCTGGCCAGGGAGGGAGCGGGACTTGGGGAGGAAAAGATGGAACAGCCTCAGGGAGAGCCAAGGAATGGCCAGCTGGGGGCTGAGGAGGAGGGAGGGAGGGAGAGATGGATGGAGGGATGGATGGATGGATGGATGGATGGATGGATGGATGGATGGATGGATGGATGGATGGATGGATGGATGGATGGATGATGGATGGATGGATGATGGATGGATGATGGATGATGGATGGAGGGATGGAGGGATGGATGGAGGGATGGATGGAGGGATGGATGGAGGGATGGATGGAGGGATCCATGGAAAGATGGATCCATGGATGGATGGATAGATGGATCCATGGATGGATGGATAGATGGATCCATGGATGGATGAATGGACAGATCCATGGATGGATGGATCCATGGATCCATAGACAGATGGATGGATGGATCCATGGAAAGATGGATCCATGGATGGATGGATCCATGGATGGATGGAGGGATGGATGAATCCATGGAAAGATGGAGGGAAGGATGGGTCCATCGATGGATCCGTGGATGGATGGATGGATGGATGGATGGATGGATGGATGGATGGATGGATGGACGGATCCATGGATGAATCCATGGATGGATGGAGGGATGGATGAATCCATGGAAAGATGGAGGGAGGGATGGGTCCATAGATGGATCCATGGATGGACGGAGAGCAGCCTGCTCCTTTCCCTGGATTGGCCTCTTGGATCCCCTGCAAACCCCGAATCTGAATTTCAGACCCCCAACAAAATACAGCAGGAGAGGAAGGGAAAACCCAGGGAAAACCTGAGCGCGGGGCAGCGGGACTAGCTCACCCCTAAAGAGCCCTTCCAACCCCACCCTTCCCTCGGTTCCCTGATCCCTTCCCCTCCAAAGCTCCTTTGCTGGGCTGTGGAGGAGAAAGGGAAGCTGAGGGAAGCTCCCCCAGCTCTGCCAGCTCCCAAAGCTGCCCCGAGCTCTCAGCTAAGCTGAAACCACCTGGCGAGGCAGCCCGGTCCCTCCAAGGCCACCGAGTTTGCTGCAGGGAGCGGGAGAGGAGCCAAGGAGCCTCCGGAGCCTGTGTCAGCTGCTCGGGAGCTGTCAGGGCAGCGCATCCTGGCACGGCCTTCCAATTATCCAAAGTGCTCTCCAGGAGCTGCAGCCTCATCCATTAGGGCTGCTCTGACTCAGGCACTCCAGACCAGCTCTCCTGCCGTGGTGTTCCGGCTGGGAAAAGGGGGACAGGCAGGGGGGAGAGGGGGCAAGGCTGAGCCCACCAGCAAAACCCGAATTTCCCAGCCCCAGGCTGGCTGGGCTGGGCTTCGGCAGCACGAGTGGGGCTGGTGCAGCGTCCAGGAGAGCTCGGGGGTGTTTTGGGGCAGTGCCAGGGGGACAGAGCCCCTGGGTGCCCGCACCCCCTTGGAGAGCGTTCCTGAGCCCCTCCGCTCTTGGCTCAGCCGCAAGCCCCGCTCCGGCTCCTTTCCTGGAGCCATGAAAGTGCTCTTTGTTAGGCAAGAGCTGGAAAACAGCTGCCGAGGGCTTGTCCAGACACATAATCCCGGCTGGAGAGCCCGGGCTGGCAGCGGAGCAGCCTCAGCCCCGCCCGTGTCCCCTGCCCGGGCAGCGACAGGGCTGGGGCACCCCTGGCAGTGCCCTGGCAGTGCCCTGGCAGCCTGGCACAGGGGGATTCGGGCAGCAGGGGGGCTCCGGGGCTGCAGGAGCTGATTGCAGCCCGGCTCCCGCTCCAAGCAATGATCCGGGCTGGTTTTCCCCCATTCCAGGGCTGGAGGAGCTGCAGGTGAGGGTGGAGGAGATTTGCTCGATAAACTGTGGCTGCCCCGTGGCTGGGAGTGTGCAAGGCCAGGCTGGAGCACCCTGGGGTGCTGGGGGGGGTGTCCCTGCCCATGGGAATGGGGGGATCTTCAAAGCCCAAACCCACGGGAATGGGGGGATCTTCAAAGCCCAAACCCACGGGAATGGGGGGATCTTCAAAGCCCAAATCCATGGGAATGGGGGGATCTCCAAAGCCCCTTCCACCCCAAACCCCTGGGAATGGGGGATCTTCAAATCCCAAACCCACAGAAATGGGGTGATCTTCAAAGCTCAAATCCATGGGAATGGGGGGGGATCTTCAAAGCCCAAATCCCTGGGAATGGGGGGATCTTCAAAGCCCAAATCCCTGGGAATGGGGTGATCTTCAAAGCCCCTTCCACCCCAAATCCATGGGAATGGGGGGATCTTCAAAGCCCAAACCTGTGGGAATGGGGGGATCTTCAAAGCCCCTTCCACCCCAAACCCTGGGAATGGGGGGATCTTCAAAGCCCAAACCCCTGCAAATGGGGGGATCTTCAAAGCCCAAATCCCTGGGAATGGGGTGATCTTCAAAGCCCAAATCCACAGAAATGGGGGGATCTTCAAAGCCCAAACCCCTGCAAATCGGGGGATCTTCAAAGCCCCTTCCACCCCAAATCCATGGGAATGGGGGAATCTTCAAAGCCCAAACCCCTGGGAATGGGGGGATCTTCAAAGCCCCTTCCACCCCAAACCCCTGGGAATGGGGGGGATCTTCAAAGCCCAAAGCCTGGGAATGGGGTGATCTTCAAAGCCCCTTCCACCCCAAACCAGTCTGGGGTCAGGAACAGGATCCTGTCCTGCAGAGCTGTCGGATCCCACCCCCTTCACGGGGAACAAAACAAAGCAAAGGAGAATATTCCGAAGTGGGAAAGGCAGAGGGTTGGATGCAGAGGCTCTGATGAAAGGGAAGGAAATCTGCCCAGGCTGAGCTCAAATCAAAGCTCAGCCCGGGACCAGAGCCTTGCCCAGGGCTTGCTCCCAGTCCAGTCAGGCAGGATTTGCTGCAAGCAGCTCCCTCTCTCCTCTGGCTTCACAACTGAGTCAATCCAACCCTGCTGGAAACCAGGAGTGCCCCAGGAATCTCCACGGGAAGGGGCAGGCGGCTCCTGCCAGGATGCTCGGCCTGGGAAAGGCTGGCAGGGCACAAACATTCATTAAATTTCTGCTTTTTAGAGCAAACGTGGCCAAACCAGGCTGGCTGGTGCTGAAACCCTCACCTCCTCTGATATCCTGCTCCACCCCAGTGAAAAACCAGTTTAAAGCCAGGTTCATCCTTCCTGCGCTGGTTTTGTCCCAGTTTGGGGGGTCCAGGCCTCCAGCCTGGAACAGGAGCTGGGCAGGGGGGTGGGAGCAGCATCTCTGCCCCTTCCCCTGCTCCCAAAATTCTGCCACAGCCCGGGAGATGCTGGGGCCGGATTTGGGATCAGAGGGGGTCAAGCCTGACGTGCCAGAGGGGTCTGAGGGAAGAGGCCCCAGAGCAGAGCGAGCAAAGCTCCCTGCAGGTGAAACCCCCTCCCTCGTTTTCATGGAATCAGGGAATGGTTTGGGCTGTGGAAGACCTTCAGGGTCATCCCATTCCAGCCCTGCCTTCCAGGGACACGTCCCACTGTCCCAGGGTGCTCCAGCCTGCCCTGCCCTGGGGAAATCCAGGGGCAGCCACAGCATTTGTGGGAAACCTGTCCAGCGCCATCAGGAGCTGTCACCTGATCCCGTTTTCCTCAGGACTTTCCCCTTCATTCCTCTCATTTTTGGGAAACAGGAGCTGTCACCTGATCCTGTTTCCCTCAGGACTTTCCCCTTCATTCCTCTCATTTTTGGGAAACCTGTCCAGCGCCATCAGGAGCTGTCACCTGATCCCGTTTTCCTCAGGACTTTCCCCTTCATTCCTCTAATTTTTGGGAAACCTCTCCAGTGCCATCAGGAACTGACACCTGATCCCGTTTTCCTCAGGACTTTCCCCTTCATTCCCCTCCTCTCCAGGAGGAGATCCATTTTAATCCCATCCAGGTGGATTTCCCTGTTCCACCTCCATCCAGGAGAAGACATCTCCATCCATCCCCGCCGAGAGGCAGCAGCAGAGGGAAGAGTCCCCACCTGATCCCTGGTCCCTCTGCCAGTGGCACCTCCGTCCTTCCCCTTCCCTGCAGCCCTGGACGCCGCCCAAGGCTGGGTGAGCAGAGAACGCTCAATTAAAGCTCAGCGCGGGGCTGAGCCAGGAGATTTAATGGAAGGGCTGGCTGGAGCCCCTGGCAGCAGCAGGGCTGAGTGGAATGAAATCCCATAAACCTCCAGAAGCGGGGGGACAGCCAGGGTGGGAGCGGGCGTCGCTCCCAGTGACTGGAAAACCAATGGATCCCGCAGTGCGGAGGGAAATTGGGGGTTTGGGGTGAGCCAGGGAGGCGCTGGCGCGGGGAGAGGAAAAGGAACCGGGAGGGTGAGACCAGCCCAGCCTCCCTCTGCTCCCTGCAGGAGCCACAGAATCCCAGGAGGGACCCCAGAGCCCATCTCAGCAGGGCCATCCCAGGATGGTGCCCAGCTGGCTCTGGAATATTCCTACCCCTCTGGAATATTCCTACCCCGCTGGAATATCCCCATCCCTTTGGACTATCCCCATCCCTCTGGAATATCCTCATCCCACTGGAATATCCCCACCCCTCTGGAATATCCCTACCCCGCTGGAATATCCCCATCCCTTTGGAATATCCCCATACCTCTGGAATATTCCTACCCCGATGGAATATCCCCATCCCCTCTGGAATATCCCCATCCCTCTGGAATATCCCCATCCCTCTGGAATATCCCCATCCCTCTGGAATAACCCCACCTCTCTGGAATATTTCTACCTGGCTCTGGAATATCCCCATCTCTCTGGAATATTCCTGCCCCCCTGGAATATCCCCATCCCACTGGAATATCCCCACCTCTCTGGAATATTCCCATCCCCTCTGGAATATCCCCATCCCCTCTGGAATATTCCTACCCCGATGGAATATCCCAATCCCTCTGGAATATCCCCATCCCTCTGGAATATCCCCATCCCTCTGGAATGTCTTCACTCCCGGGCTCGGGCACTGCCCAGGAGGAGTTTCCTGCCCCACCGAGGCTTTGAAGTTTTCCCCCCGAGATTTCTGGTCCCCTCCTGTCCCCCGGGCACGCTTGGAGGGGTCGCTGCCCTCCTTGCCAGGGTCATTCCAGCAGGGCACAGCGGGATTGATGGAATGGGAAAGCTTGGGAAAGCTCTGGGATCTGCTCCGAGCTCTCTGCGGGCTCCTCCTGCAGGACTCTGCCCCCGGATCCTTCTGGAAGCCCCACGGGAGTGGAAGGGGGGCTGGAATGGGGTGGGATTGAAGGTCCCTCCCAACCCAAACCGTGCTGGAATTCCCAGCTGAGGTTTTCCCGTGGCAGGAGATGCTGGAATGGGGTGGGATTGAAGGTCCCTCCAAACCCAAACCGTGCTGGAATTCCCAGCTGAGGTTTTCCCGTGGCAGGAGATGCTGGATTTGCTGACTCCAGAGGTGGAAACCCTCCAGGCTTCTCCGCAGCAATGCCAAAGGAGCTGTTTAAGGAGATGCAACCCCAAGGAAAAACTCCAGAGAAGTTTCTCACCAATTCCTCTCTTCCCGGAATGAAATGAGGAAAAACTGGGACGGAGCTGGGCACGAAATCCCAAAAAGCCACGAACTGGGAGAAACATCCACAGGAACCGGGAGGAACATCCAGGTTCCTCTTCCCAGCCTTTCCCGGCGCCGCAGCAGCAAACGCGAGAGGAAAGTGGCCTCTCGTGGATGGAAACTGCGCTGCAGCTCCGTGAAAAGCGCAGGAAAACCGGGGAGAAAAGCTGAGGAGCAGCAGAGGGTGCCCAGGAAGGCGGGTGGGGACAGCACGGGGACACCGGGGCTGGCACCGCGCCCTGGGAGCGGGGGCACACGGGAGGGATGCGAGCAGGGAAATTTGGGCATCTCCCTGCCCACCCCGGGGCTGAGGAAGGGCATCCCTGCTCCAGCAGATCCACGGGATGATCGCAGCGTCACGGACTGGGGGTTTGGGATAAATTAGAGGGAGGAACTCCTGCCCTGGGAGGCAGGAAATGTCCAGAAATGTCCTGGAAGTGTCCAAGGATGGAGCACCCTGCGCTGGTGGGAGGTGTCCCTGCCCAGGGAATGGGATGGGATTGAAGGTCCCTTCCATCCAAACCATGCCAGGGTTCTGTCACTCCTGCATCCCTGCAACCCAACCCAGCCCCGACCGGGATGGACCATCCCAGCCCATCTCTGCCTTCCCGAGCTCTCCCGGGCTGCTGCATCCCTGCATCCCGACCCATCCCTGCCCTCCCGGGCTGCTGCATCCCTGCATCCCTGCCCATCCCTGCATCCCTGCATCCCTGCATCCCAACCCATCCCTGCATCCCTGCATCCCTGCATCCCTGCATCCCTGCATCCCTGCATCCCTGCATCCCTGCATCCCTGCATCCCTGCCCATCCCTGCCCATCCCTGCCCATCCCTGCCCATCCCAGCCCATCCCTGCCCTCCCGAGCTCCCCCGGGCTGCTGCAGGGATTTCACAGCCGCAGATCCGCGGGGCTCCGTCCGGGCAGGGACCGGCAGAGGGCACGAGCGGCCCGGGGGAGCCGCGGGGGGACGGACGGGGCGGCGACACCAACGGGGCGGCGACACCAACGGGGCGGCGGCACCAACGGGGCGGCGACACCAACGGGGCGGCGGCACCAACGGGGCGGCGGCACCAACGGGGCGGCGGCACCGCGGGAGCGCCCCCGGGCCCCTCCCCGCTGAGGGACCCCATCCTCCCCTCGGAGGCGCCGTGGGCTTGGAATTCCCGAGCTCCGCGGCGTTCCCGTGGCATTCCTGCGCCATTCCCAATGGCATTCCCAGTGGCATTCCCAGTGGCATTCCCAATGGCATTCCCAATGGCATTCCCAATGGCATTCCCAGTGGCATCCCCGCAGCATTCCCAGTGGCATTCCCATGCCATTCCTGTGCCATTCCCAGTGCCATTCCCGTGGCATTCCCACAGCATTCCCAGCAGCATTCCTGTGCCATCCCCAATGGCATCCCTGTGCCATTCCCAATGGAATTCCCGTGCCATTCCCAGTGCCATTCCCGGTGGCATCCCTGTGCCATTCCCAGTGGCATTCTCGTGCCATTCCCAGTGCCATTCCCGTGGCATTCCCACAGCATTCCCAGTGCCATTCCCAGTGCCATTCCCAGTGCCATTCCCAGTGGCATCCCCAATGGCATCCCTGTGCCATTCCCAATGGAATTCCTGTGCCATTCCCAGTGCCATTCCCGGTGGCATCCCTGTGCCATTCCCAGTGGCATTCCCAATGGAATTCCTGTGCCATTCCCGTGCCATTTCCAGTGGCATCCCTGCGCCTTTCCCAGTGGCATTCCCAATGGCATTCCCGTGCCATTCCCGGTGGCATCCCTGCGCCATTCCCAGTGGCATTCCCAATGGCATTCCTGTGCCATTCCCGTGCCATTCCCAGTGCCATTCCCAATGGCATCCTGGTGCCATTCCGGTGCCATTCCCATGTCCCAGGGACACGCCGTTGCCAGAAAGTTTCCCGTTTCCTGTTCCCCCAGATGTCGGCCGTGTGCTCCCACAAAAAGCGGGATTGTTCCCGATCCCCGGAGCCTTCCCGGGAGCTGCAGCAGCCCCTGGCTCCCGGATGTCAGCCGTGTGTTCCCACAAAAAGCGGGATTGTTCCCGCTCCGTGGGGCCCTCCCAGAGCTGCAGCCAGCCCTGGCTCCCAGCTGTGGCCGTGCGT
Source organism: Calcarius lapponicus (assembly GCA_039654755.1). Lineage (NCBI taxonomy): Eukaryota > Metazoa > Chordata > Aves > Passeriformes > Fringillidae > Calcarius > Calcarius lapponicus. Next base: position 13,403,104 of record JBBFKN010000017.1, read on the forward strand.
TCCCACAAAAAGCGGGATTGTTCCCGGAGCTGCCCCCGGCTCCAGCTGTGTGCGCCCCTGGGGCGGGACAGCTCCAACCCCGGCTCTCTGCGCCAGGGATGGGATCCAGGGAAGGGCTGGAGCTGGGCCAAGGAGCCCGGGATGGCTTTGAGGGAGTTCTCCCCCCTGAGGCTGCTCCCCAGGGAGGGATTTTGGGGTGTGTGTGCAGGGATGAGGGTTGGATTGATCCCTGTGGATCCCCGTCCCACCTGCAGAGCCCTGAGGGTGCCACAGCGCCCTGGCATGGAGACTCCAGGGTTTCTCCATCCTTCCCAGCTTCCTCCCGCAGCAGGAGCCAGGATTTCCAGTTCCACAAAACCTTCCGGGATTTCCAATTCCACAAAACATTCCGGGATTTCCAATTCCACAAAACATTCCAGGATTTTCAGTTCCACAAAACCTTCTGGGATTTCCAATGCCACAAAACCTTCCGGGATTTCAAATGCCACAAAACCTTCTGGGATTTCCAATTCCACAAAACATTCCAGGATTTCCAGTTCCACAAAACCTTCCAGGATTTCCAATTCCACAAGACCTTCCAGAATTTCCAATTCCACAAAACCTTCCGGGATTTCCAATTCCACAAAACCTTCCGGGATTTCCAGTTCCACAAAACCTTCCGGGATTTCCAATGACAAAACCTTCCATGATTTCCAATTCCACAAAACCTTCCATGATTTCCAGTTCCACAAAACCTTCCTGCGACGCTCCAAACCCCATCCCTCAAAACCCCAAAGCCTGGCAGAGGGAGGGCTGATCGAAGCTTTTTCAACACTGGCATTAATTCAATTTCTTTCTTCCTTTCTCCCTCCATTTGGATGCCCTGCCTTTGGAATCGCCCCCTCCACGCGCTGCAGCCGTCTGCGGAGCACATGGAGCAGGGGATTCCATAGGGATGGCTCCCCAGGGAGCGCCTGCAGAGCTCTGCCAGGGCTTCTGTTGGACTCCCCGAGCAGGGCCACGGCCCCGGGAGCCTGGAATTGTGCTTGGCTCCCATCCCCAGGCTCCTGTTTGGCTCCTTCACCCAGCTGAGCACGGGCAAAGGGTTGGAAGGGACCTGGAACGTCCCCTTGTCCCCTCCCTGCCGTGGCAGAGACGCTGCCACCATCCCAGGCTGCTCCAAGCCCGGCCTTGGACACCCTCAGGGATGGGGAATCCAGGGAATCACCTGTGCCAGGGCCCCCCCTCCCTCCCAGGGAAGAATTCCTTCCGAAAATCCACCTAAATCGCTCCTGTTTTGGTTTAAAACCCCTTCCCCGTGTCCTGTCTCCCCCTGACCATGGAAACAGGAGGCTCCCTTTGGTTTGAAGCCCCCTTTAAGCACCTGGAGAGGTTCTAAAATCATGGGAAAATTCAGTTCTCACATTCCCCAAAGGAGGGCAGGTGAAAAGCAGTGCACAAAAAAACCCAAAAAACAAAAAAAAAATTAGAGAAAATCATGAGAAAATTCAGTTCCCACATTCCCCAAAGGAGGGCAGGTGAAAAGCAGTGCACAAAACATTAAAAAAAAATTTTAAAAAGGAGAGAAAATCATAGAATGATGGGGAAATTTGGGTTGGAATGGATTTTAAAGATCTCCCACCCACCCCAGAGACACCTCGGGGGTGTCAGGCAGCAGCTGCTGCTCCTGCCCTTCACTTCCCTGGCCCTCTCCAGGGATTTCTGCAGGAAATTTTCTCCCCAGAGCCCCCGGGAGAAGCTCTTTCCTTTCCACTTCACGCTCCAGCTGCCGAGGCCGGTGCTGAGCTCGTGGAATGATGCCCCTGTGGAATAGAGGGAAGGTTCTGAGAGCAAGGAAAAAATGAGAGCAAAAAATTAAACGGGGCTTTCCTCGCTCTGCTTTGCCCTGAGCCTGATTTTTTTGCTGGAATGCCTGAATTTCCTGGGATCCCTGAGGTCTGGGAACAGCTTAAACCCCAAATTTCATCCTCCTGCACCCCTCACTCAGCCCGTGGGGGGCCGGGGCTTGTCTGGCCACAGTCTGGGGGAAATCTGAGGTTATTCCCATCCTGGAGGGAAATCCAGGGGTCATTCCCATCCTAGAGGAAAATCCAGGGGTTATTCCCATCCTAGGAGGGAAATCCAGGGGTTATTCCCATCCTAGGAGGGAAATCCAGGGGTTATTCCCATCCTAGAGGAGAAATCCAGGGGTTATTCCCATCCTAGAAGGGAAATCCAGGGGTTATTCCCATCCTGGAGGAGAAATCCAGGGGTTATTCCCATCCTAGAAGGGAAATCCAGGGGTTATTCCCATCCTGGAGGGGAAATCCAGGGGTTGTTCACATCCTAGAAGGGAAATCCAGGGGTTATTCCCATCCTAGGAGGGAAATCCAGGGGTTATTCCCATCCTAGGAGAGAAATCCAGGGGTTATTCCCATCCTAGGAGGGAAAATCCAGGGTTATTCCCATCCTAGGAGGGAAATCCAGGGGTTATTCCCATTCTAGGTGGGAAATCCAGGGGTTATTCCCATCCTAGGAGGGAAATCCAGGGGTTATTCCCATTCTAGGTGGGAAATCCAGGGGTTATTCCCATCCTGGAGGAGAAATCCAGGGGTTATTCACATCCTGGAGGGAAATCCAGGGTTATTCCCATTCTAGGTGGGAAATCCAGGGGTTATTCCCATCCTAGGAGAGAAATCCAAGGGTTATTCCCATCCTGGAGGGAAATCCAAGGGTTATTCCCATCCTAGGAGGGAAATCCAGGGGTTATTCACATCCTGGAGGGAAATCCAAGGGTTATTCCCATCCTAGGAGGGAAATCCAGGAGTTATTCCCATCCTAGGAAGGAAATCCAGGAGTTATTCCCATCCTAGGAAGGAAATCCAGGGGTTATTACCCTGGTTTGCAGCCTCAGACAGGGCTGATGGGAATAACTCCATGATTTTCCCTAGGATTTTCTCCCTAGGATGGGAATAACCCTTGGATTTCCCTCCTAGAATGGGAATAACCCCTGGATTTCCCTCCTAGGATGGGAATGATCCTGGATTTCTCCTCCAGGATGGGAATAACCCCTGGATTTCCCTCCTAGGATGGGAATAACCCCTGGATTTCTCTCCTAGGATAGAAATAACTCCTTGATTTCTCTCCTAGGATGGGAATAACTCCTTGATTTCAGCTCTAGGATGGGAATAACCCCTGGATTTCCCTCCTAGGGTGGGAATAACCCCTGGATTTCCCTCCAGGATGGGAATAACCCCTGGATTTCCCTCCTAGGATGCAAATTACCCTGAATTTCTCCTCCTAGGATGGGAATAACTCCTTGATTTCAGCTCTAGGATGGGAATGACCCCTGGATTTTACCTCCTAGGATGGGAATAACCCTGGATTTCCCTCCTAGAATGGGAATAACCCCTGGATTTCTCCTCCAGGATGGGAATGACCCCTGGATTTCCCTCCTAGGATGGGAATAACCCCTGGATTTTCCCTCCTAGGATGGGAATGACCCCTGGATTTCCCTTCTAGGATGGGAATAACCCCTGGATTTCCCTCCTAGGATGGGAATTACCCCTGAGCATCCTCAGCTCCCTCCTGTCCCACCCGGAGCACCGGGACGAGGCGGGAGCGGCTCCTCCCCTGGCGCTGCCCTCTCCCCTGCCCCGCTCTCCCCCCGCCTCTGACGAGATTAAACCCCAATAAATTATGCAGAGCCCGCCCCCGCCTGCCCGCGCGGCACGGCCGCTAATTAGCATGGTTAATGAGGCCGCGACAATCGGAGCTGTCAGCGGCGCTGAAGCGTCCCGGGGGCTTTTTGTCCCCGACTCGAGTCGGGGGAGTGGAAGGGGAGGCTCTGCTGTCCCTGGGGCCACCAAAGCGCCACTAAAACGCCACCAAAGCGCCACCAAAACCCTTCCCCGAGCCCGGGGGTTCGCCCTGGGGCGGCGCACAGCTCCTCTGGCTCCCAAAAATCCCATTTTTCCATGGAATTCGCGGCGCGGTCGTCCCGAGGCGGTGGCACCGCCAGCGCTGTCCCCAAGGCGGCCCCCGATGAGCGGATGTGTTCGAGGTTTCTGGTTCAGCGGAGGGAAAAATCCCCACAAAGGAAGGTGTACAAACATTGTGGGAAACCCACCGGCCCCTCCGCATTGAGGCGCGGAGAATTCCCCGGCAAGGTCTCATTGAGGCGGCGTCAATGGGAAACTTTTAATTGAGAGGCTCCTCATTCAGGGCCCGCGGCTCATTCAGAGCCAGGGGCTTGCCGAGATGAAATAAAATAAAAAAAAATAAAAAAAAGAAAATTAAAATAAAACCTCCTCTGTTTCCTGCTCTGAATGGTGAGGGGTTTAATCCCACCGGAATGGAGAAGTGATTCCGGGTTTTAAAATTCATTTCTCGAATAACCAAAAAAAAAAAAAAAAAAAAAAAAGAAAAAGAAAAAATAAAAGGGGGAAAAAATAAAGAAGGGGGGGGGGGGGGGGGGGAAGTGGGGAAGGATAAAAAGAGAGCAGGCAAAGGATGGGGCTGGGTGGATGGAGCTCCAGGGGTGTTTCCATTGCTGGGAAAAAGCCTGGATGCCCTTCCTTAGGGCAATTCCCACTTCTTGGAGGGGTTGGGTGGGGTTTTTGCTTTTGGTTTTTTGGGGTTTTTTTGGGGTTGGGATTGCTCCTGGCCCCGTGCAAAGGGAGGCGAGGCAGGAATTCCAGAGCAGCGGAGGGAGGGACAGGGACAGGGGCAGGACAGGGACAGAGGTGACAGGACAGGGACAGGGACAGGACAGGGATGGGGACGGGGACAGGACAGGGACAGAGACAGAGGCGAGGCAGGAATTCCAGAGCAGGGGAGGGAAGGACAGGGACAGGGACAGGAATTCCAGAGCAGCCGGAGGCAGGGACAGGACAGGGACAGGGACAGGGACAGGGACAGGGACAGGGACAGGGACAGGGACAGAGACAGAGGTGAGGGAGGAATTCCAGAGCAGGGGAGGGAAGGAGGCAGGGACAGGGGCAGGACAGGGACAGAGGTGAGGGAGGAATTCCAGAGCACCCGGAGGGAAGGAGGCAGAGATGGGGACAGGGGACAGGGACAGGAATTCCAGAGCAGCCGGAGGCAGGGACAGGACAGGGACAGGGATGAGGGAGGAATTCCAGAGCAGCGGACGGAAGGAGGCAGGGACGGGAACGGGGAAAGGGACGGGGACAGGGACGGGGACAGAGATTCCAGAGCAGCCGGAGGCAGGGGCAGGGACAGGGACGGGGATGGGGACAGGGACAGAAGTGAGGCAGGAATTCCAGAGCAGCCGGATGGAAAGACAGGGACAGGGATGGGGACAGGGATGGGGACAGGACAGGGACAGAGGTGATGGAGGAATTCCAGAGCAGCCGGAGGGAAGGAGGCAGGGACAGGACAGGGACAGGGATGGGGACAAGACAGGGACAGGACAGGGATGAGGGAGGAACTCCAGAGCAGCCGGAGGGAGGGACAGGGATGGGGACAGGGACAGAGACAGAGGTGATGGAGGAATTCCAGAGCAGTAGAGGGAAGGAGGCAGGGTAGGGACAGGACAGGGACAGGACAGAGACAGAGGTGAGGGAGGAATTCCAGAGCAGTGAAGGGAAGGAGGCAGGGACAGGAGGCAGGGACAGGGACAGGGACAGGGATGAGGGAGGGATTCCAGAGCAGGACAGGGACAGGGATGAGGGAGGAATTCCAGAGCAGCCGGAGGCAGGGCCAGGGCAGGGCCCGCGCTCTCTGCGGCTCCCACGCTGCGGTTTCCAGGGAGACGCTCCCGGCCCCGCATCCCTCTCCCGTCCCGCTGCGCCTTTGCCGGCCCCGGGGCTGCTCCCGCTCTGTTCCCAGCCGGCTGCAGCCGCCGATCGGGCTTGGCACCATATGGAAAAGGGGGAAAAAAATAATAAATAAAACCGGCGCTCGTGAGCTGCTTGGAGAGAGAGGATGGAGAGGCTGGGGTGCAATTCCAGCGTCCCACAGGAATATTTTCTAAATGCTATCAGGATTTTATTTATAAATTTTACACGAATTTTATTTATAAATCATGTTATAAATTCTATCAGAATTTTATTTATAAGATCTTTAATCAATTCTATTTTAAGAATTTTATTTATACATTTTTTATAAATCAGATAAGCATTTTATTTATAAATTCTATCATCATTTTATTCGTAAATTATTTTATGATTTTTATAAGAATTTTATAAATTCCATCAGGATTTGATTTATAAATTATTTTATAAATGATATCAGAATTTTTTTCATCAATTATTGGCAGGACAGCCGCCTCCATCCCGGGATTCCCATCCCCTGGCAAAGGTGGAAAGGGGATTCAACCCTCCTGGAAAGCCCAGAAATGTTCCCAATTTCCACCTCCACAATTCTGGAGCCTCTCCTGCAGGCAGATCCAGGGTGCTGCGTGGAAACACAGGAAGCCATCAACTGCATTAATTAAATGTTAATTAAGTGTAATTTACTGAGCTTTTCCCCTCCCAAGTGCCACTGAGCTGGTTTGAAGGCCTGGGTGGGTTTTTCTCAGATTCCTGAAAATAGGGGAGGCTCCAGAGGCTGTGGATGCGTCCTGAAATGAGAATTACGGATTAATTAATGAAGATTCCCAAATTTCCAGCTGACCCTGACCTCTCCATCACAGACAGCTCAGGAATGCACCTGGATTAGGGAATTCTTGGGAATTCCTGCTGCCAAAACCCCAAAAAGGGAATTTGGAGGGGGAAGCATCCTCGGGGGGATCCCAAACCCATCCTGGGAGGGAACCGCAGCTCCCACTGGGCCATTCCCAGTGGGATTTGGGGATTTGGGCCATCCCCACACCCCCCTGTACCCCAAAGCTCCACCTCATTAATTTACGCACGAGGGCCCAATTAGCCCAGGCACGGCACCCGATGAGCCCCATGCAATTAATTCATGTTTGATTGCTTAATTAGGCCGCACTCGAGCGCTCCTTAGGACCACCTCGGCATCACACCTGGGCAGCCAATTAATTTATGCGTGATCGCCCAGTTAATTTATGCATGGTCACCCCATTAACGTCCGCATGGTCGCCCAATTAACGCACGCATGGTCGCCCAATGACGTCATGCACGCGCGCCCAATTAATTGATGCGTGGATGCCCAATTACATCACAGCTATTCCGTGCATGGGCACCCAATTAATTTATGCGTGGGCGCAAAATTAATTTATCCGTGTCGGCCAATTAATTTGTGCGTGAGAGCCCAATTAATTAATTAATCAATCATTCCCAGCTCCATTCTTACCTAACTCTATCCCCAGCCCTGCTCCCATCCCCATTCCCAGCTCCATCCATCCCAATCCCCACCCTGGGCCCATCCCTGGTTCCATCCATCCCCTTCTCCATCTCCATCCCTTTCCCAGCTCCATCCATCCCATTTCCATCCCCCTTTCCATCCCCATCCCAGCTCCATCCCTAATCCCACCTCCACTCCCTTCCCAGCCCCATCCATCCCATCTCCATCCCCTTTCCCGACTCCATCCCGAGCCCCAGTTTCATCCCTATCCCCATCTCCTTCCCCTTCTCCAGCTCCATCCATCCATCCCAGCTCCATCCATCCATCCATCCATCCATCCATCCCAGCTCCATCCATCATCCATCCATCCATCCATCCATCATCCATCCATCCATCCATCATCCATCCATCATCCATCCATCCACCCCTCCATCCATCCATCCATCCATCATCCATCCATCCATCCATCCATCCATCCATCCATCCATCCATCCATCCATCCATCATCCATCCATCCATCCATCCATCCATCCATCCATCCATCCATCCATCCATCCATCCATTCATCCATCCATCCATCCATCCCAGCTCCATCCCTCCCGTCTCCGCCCCGTTCCCGGCTCCATCCCGAGCCCGGCACCGCGCGGGGGCACTCGCAGCCCGGCCGCGGCTCCGGGACGGCTCCGGGAGCTCCCTGCCCGCCCGGCTCCCTCTCAGCCGGCCCGGATGGGACCTCAGGAGGCTCCGACATTCCTCTGTTCCAAACGCAGCCGCGGTGGGCAGGGGCGGCTGCAGATCCCGCCGGGAATAATGAGCCCACCGGGAATGCCGCGGTCCCGGCTGGCCGCAGTGAGAGGGGCAGAAGCGCTGATCGCTAACGAGTCGCTTAATTCAGCTGCCAGGTCCTGCCAGGTCCTGCAGGAGCAGCCCCAGAGCATCCCGAGCTGCTCTCTGCCCCTGCTCCCACCCTCATCCGGGGGGCTGGAGAGGGAATTCTCCAGGATCCAGCTTTCCAGAGCCTCTGGAAGAGAGGCTTTAGGGATCAGCTGGACCCAGGGCGAGGTTTTAGGGATCAGCCGGACCCACAGTGAGGTTTTAGGGATCATCTGACCCACACTGAGGTTTTAGGGATCAGCCGGACCCACAGTGAGGTTTTAGGGATCAGCTGGATCCAGGGTGAGTTTTTAGGGATCAGCCGGACCCACAGTGAGGTTTTAGGGACCATTTGATCCAGGGTGAGGTTTTAGGGATCAGCCGGACCCACAGTGAGGTTTTAGGGCTCAGCCGGACCCGGGCGTGCTTCGGGGGCTGGGAGGCAGCTGCCACAGGAGAGGCAGCGCAGGAGATTTTCCGTTTTCTCCTGTTGAATTCCGATCCCCCAATGAACAAACCCCGGGAAATCTCGGCGTGGGAGCGCAGGTACCCCATGGTCTGAGTCAGCAGAGGTGGGAGCAGGTGGCAAACCCGATTCGTCATCTCCCGAGGGGGGAGTTGTGGCCGTGAGTGACAGGCGGCTCCTCGCTGGCGCTGTCGCTGTCGCTGCCATCGCTCCCTCCCTCCCGGCTGGGGCTCTCTCCGCCTCCCCCGCATTAATCATTGATCATCCCCGGGTGCTGCCCACGCCGCTGCTGGCTCCGGGTCGTGCCAGCCCCGTGCCACCCACCCTCCCCTGGCACCAGATTCGCTCCAGCCCCGGCCGAGCCGTGCGGGGCTGCGGGAGTGGGACAGGGATGCTCACAGGGTCTGGGCATGAGGGGAGAGACGAGGATCTGACTCTGTGTTTCAGAAGGCTTGATTTGTAATTTTATTTATTATTTTATCATATATATTACATTGAAACTATACTAAAAGAATAGAAGAAAGGATTTTATCAGAAGGTTAGCTAAGAATAGAAAAAGAAATGATAACAAAGGCTCGTGGCTCGGCTCTGTGTCCGAGCCAGCTGGGCTGTGATTGGCCATGAATTAGAAACATCCACATGAGACCAATCCCAGATCCTCCTGTTGCATCCCACGGCAGCAGATAAATCACTGTTTACATTTTATTCCTGAGGCCTCTCAGCTTCTCAACAATCTCAAAGAAAGGATTTTCCATAAAAGATGCGACACAGGATCCCCGCTGCTCCCGGGGGTGGTGTCAGCGGTGCCAGCGCCGTGCCCGGGGCCGGCCAGGCTGGTGGCAGACTCGGGGTGGTTATTGGCTCTGCGTGGGGCCGCAGGAGGCGTCTGGAGCTGCTGCAAATTGCGGGAGGAGCTGCGGAGGGAGGGAGGAGAGGAGGCGTGGGGATGGGGATGGGAATGGGGATGGGAATGGGGTCACCGGGGACGAGGACATGGGAGGGCAGAGCTGGGCAAAGGGCAGCTCCCCTTTTATCTCCCCTCCCCTTTTATCTCCTCTCCCCTTTTGTCTCCCCTCCCCTTTTTCCTCCTCTCCCTGTTCTGGCAGTTTGGGGATCCTGGCTCTGCAGGGATTGAGGCCAGGGAGGGGTGAGAGGTGCAGGAGCCTCTGTGGGTGCTAAAATTCAGGTTTGGCACGCACGGGTGAGAGAAAATCCACATCACATTCCACATCGTGGAGTCATGCAGTGGTTTGGGGTGGAAGGGCCTTAAATCCCATCATATCCCATCCATTCCCATCCATTCTATCCATTCCCATCCCATCCATTCCCATCCATTCCCATCCCATCCATTTCCATCCCATTCCATCCATCCATTCCCATCCCATCCCATCCCATCCCATCCCATCCCATCCCATCCCATCCCATCCCATCCCATTCCCATCCATTCCCATCCATTCCCATCCCATCCATTCCCATTCCCATCCATTCCCATCCCATCCATTCCCATCCATTCCCATTCCATCCCATCCCATCCCATTCCCATCCCATCCCATCCATTCCCATCCCATTCCCATCCCATCCCATCCCATCCCATCCCATCCCATCCCATCCCATCCCATCCATGGGCAGGGACCCCTTCCACCATCCCAGAGGTGGGCACCAGGAGTCCCCAGCTCAGGGTGAAGGCTGTGAGGATAAAAATCCCCTGGAAGTGGGAGAAAATCCCGATTTCCAGACCCAGGCTCCAGGGCTGAGCAGCGCCAAGGCGCAATCCCAGAAAATCTGGGTTTGCATCACAAAGGCTTTGCCGGGGACAACCCGAGGGAAGTTCTGATGGGGAAAACCCTTTCATCCCATCCCTGCTCCCAACTCCTTCTCCTGGCCCATTTATCCGGCCGGGAGCCGGGGCCAGCAGCGTTCCCAAGCCCTCAGGAAGGCCTGGACAATGTCTCTCTGCAAAGGGGGCATCGGGCTCTGCATCCAAACCCAGCCAGGAGCTGCGAGAGGGCCATAAAAGAAGACGAACGATGCGCAGGTGCTGGCTGGGATCCCCTGAGCTGCTCCGAGTCCCCAGCCCCTCTCACCACCCTGAGTGCTGCTGCTCTTCCCACTGGTTTTTGTAGCAGGGAGTTTTCAATTTCTTTTTCTTTTTCTTTTTCTTTTTCTTTTCGTGCTGGGAAATTTCCACACCCTCTCTGCTCCCCCCCAGCTCCAGCTGCAGAGACACCGAGCGTGTTCTGTTGTTCTGTTCCAGGGGTTTTCCTGCCTGGATCTGCCTCACATCCCGTTGTTAAACCCCGGGAACTGTGATGGATTGGGGAGGGAGACTCGCAGCAAAGCTCGCTGGGGAAGGAGAAGCTGTGGAGGTTTGAAAGATGAGCAGGAAGGAAACGGAGCCGAGTTTGTGCTCTGCAAAAAAAAAAAAAACCAAAAAATCTCTGCACTTTCCAGACCTGCTTCAGCTCCAAAGCCCTGCGGGTCAATAAAGGCTTTAAATGAGAAGTGGAGCTGAAATCTGGGAGCTCCGGGCCCTGGGAAAGCAGCATCCTGATCCCATCCAGCAGTGCCAGGTGGAGACAGTGAACATTGAAATATTGCAGGGAAATCAGACACCGAGAGCCCTCCCGGAGCATCCCCAGCCCGGCTGAGCTCTCCCAGCTCCCTCTCCCGGGTCATAAACTGGGATCCAACCGGACCCGCTCCTGGGGGAATGGGAGGGGCGAGAGAGAGGAGGAATTCCCTGGGAATCGGGGGGGTCCCGATGAGTCGGGGGGTTCCGGGGGGTTCCCGGGGAATTGGGGGGGTTCCTATGAAATCGGGGGGTTCCAGGGGGTTCCCGGTGAATCGGGGGGTTCCTGGGGAATCGGGGGGTCCTGGGGAATCGGGGGGTCCTGGGGAATCGGGGGTTCCTTGGGGAATTGGGGTGTTCCTATGAAATCGGGGGGTCCCGGTGAATCGGGGGTTCCAGGGGGGCTCCCGATGAACCACGGGGGTCCTGGGGAATCGGGGGGTTCCTGATGAATCGGGGGGTCCTGATGAATCGGGGGGGTCCTGGTGAACCGGGGGGGTCCTGGGGAATCGGGGGGGTTCCTATGAAATCGGGGGGTCCCGGGGGGTTCCCAGGGGCTGGATCAGCGGGAAGGGGCTCGGATCCTGCCCCGCGGGGAATGGGATCTGTCCCGGAGCCTTTCCCGAAGGGATGCTGACAATGCTGACAGTGCTGACAGACACCCGCCCGGCGCGGGAGCCGCTCCCCGCTGTCACCCGCGCGTGTCCCCGGGTGACATTTGTCACATTTGTCACCGAGGGAAGGCGCAGCAGCTCCGCGACACCTCCGGAGCCTCCCGCGGCTCCTCCCTGCTGCGAGCGGGGGCGCTCAGCCAGAGCCGGCTGCGCTCCAGGGAGAGGGAAATGCAGAAATTCTGGATATTGGAGGGCACAGGGGGCACAGGAATTCTGGATATTGGAGGGCACAGGGGGCACAGGAATTCTGGATATTGGAGGGCACAGGAATTCTGGATATTTGAGGGCACAGAGCCACAGAAATTCTGGGTATTTGAGGGCACAGAGATTCTGGATATTGGAGGGCACAGGGGGCACAGGAATTCTGGATATTGGAGGGCGCAGAGACACAGAAATTCTGGATATTGGAGGGCACAGGGGGCACAGGAATTCTGGATATTGGAGGGCACAGGGGGCACAGAAATTCTGGATATTGGAGGGCACAGAGCCACAGGAATTCTGGATATTTGCTGGGGGCACATCCTGGACTGCCAGGGAATGGGGATGGGAATTGGAATGGAAATTGGGAATGGGAAATGGAATGGGAGTGGGAAAGGGAATGGAAATGGGAATGGTGATGGGAATGGGAATGGGAATGGGAATGGGAACGGGAATGGAAATGGGAAGGCTTTGTGGGCAAACTGGGAGATGGAGAGTGGGAATGGAAATGGAAATGGGGATGGGAGTGGGAAAGGGAATGGAAATGGGAATGGGAATGGGGATGGAAATGGGAATTGGGATGGGAATGGGGATGGAAATGGAAATGGGCATGGGAAAGGGAATGGGAAGGCTTTGTGCGCAAACTGGGAGATGGAGAGTGAGAATGGAATGGGAAAGGGAATGAGGATGGGAAAGGGAATGGGAATGGGGATGGAAATTGGGATGGGAATGGGGATGGAAATTGGGATGGGAATGGGGATGGAAATGGGAATGGGAATGGGAATGGAAATGGGAATGGTGATAGAAATGGGAAGGCTTTGTGGGCAAACTGGGAGATGGGGAGTGAGAATGGAATGGGAATGGGAATGGGAATGGAAATGGAAATGGAAATGGGAATGGTGATAGAAATGGGAAGGCTTTGTGGGCAAACTGGGGGACTCTGGTGCTGGCGGCTCTGCCGCGCAGCGCTGCAGGATTCCCACGAGAAGGAATTTCGGAATTTCGGTGCCGAAACTTCTGAACCTCCCCTCCCTCGGCGCTGGAACCGCCGCCCCGTCCCGTTCATCCCCCCGTGTTCGGCTCCGAGCTCCGTCGGGGCTCCCGTTTGCGGAGCGGCCGCTCCATTGTCCCTTCCCTGCCCCGAGCACCTGGAGACCTCCTGGAAAAGCTTCATTGGCGGGGCCCGGCTTTGATGAGAGCGGCCTGGCGGGGAGGCCCGAGCCAATATTGGCTTTGGAGCAGATGGGGGCGAGGGCCGGGGCCGGGGGGCGCCGAGAGCGGTGCCAGCCCCGGGGCTCGGTGGCAGCGCCCGGGGAGGGGCGGGAGGCGCTCGGAGATCAAAGCGGGGCAGCCCCGGAGAGGTGGAGCAGCTCCCCCGAGCGCGCCGCAACAAAAGCATCAAAGGGAATCCAATGGAACTAATTGAAGGGCCGGAGCGCTCAATAACGAGCGCCGGGGCTCTCGTGGAACGCCAGAGCTCCTTCCCGTCGGGAACGGCGGGGATGCGCTCCCAAAAAACGGCAGGGACAGAAAACCCTTCCCCAAAAACAACAACAAAACCCCAGGGACAGCCCCCCCTCCATCTCCAAAAACAACAGCAGCAAAACCCCAGGGACAGAAAACCCTTCCCCAAAAACAACAACACCAGCAAAAACCCAGGGAGAGGCCCCACTCCATCCCCAAAAACAACAGCAAAACCCCAAACCCAAACACCTCGCACAGAGGGGCAGCCGGGCCGGGATTTGAGGGATTATTTAAGGGATTATTTAAGGGATTAGTTAAGGGATTGTTTAAGGTCCCTTCCACCCCAAACCAGGCTGGGACTCCGGGGTTCCATGCCTTGAGCTGGATCGGTTGTGGCAAACAAGGTGCCAATGTTCTCTCTTGATCTTGGGGTGCCCAAACAAGATCCCAGTGCCCTCCCTGATTTTCTGGGTGCTCAGAAAGGTTCCATTGCCCTCCCTGATCTTTGGGGTGCCCAAACAAGGCCCCACTGCTCTCCCAGGTCTTTGGGGGGCTTAAAAAGGTCCAACTGCTCTCCCTGATCTTTGGGGTGCCCAAACAAGGTCCCATTCCTCTCCCTGCTCCCTTAGGGGACCAAACAAGGTCCCAACGTCCTCCCTGATCTTGGGGTGCCCAAACAAGACCCCAGTGCTCTCCCAGACCTTTGGGGTATTCAAAAAGATCCAGCTGCTCCCCCTGATCTCTGGGGTGCCCAAACAAGACCCTCCTGATCTTTGGGGTGCCCAAACAAGGCCCCAGCGTCCCCCCTGATCCCGGGGTGCTCCTGTCTCTGCCAGGCCTCTTCCCAGAGCCTCCTCTGGGCAAAGGGGAAGGAGCAGCCGAGCAGGACCAGCCAGGATGGTCCGACCGGGCCCCCGGCGATCCCAGTCCCGGTGCCCGGAGCCCCTCGGTGCCAGTCCCGGTGCCCGGAGCCCCTCGGTGCCAGTCCCGGTGCCCGGAGCCCCTCGGTGCCAGCCCCGGGGCCGGGGAGGGCAGGGAGGCAGCCCCGGCCCCAGGCTCGGTGTCTGCCCTGCCCCGCATCCATCACCGATCAAGGGAAGCCCCCGCGGGTTGTTTTAAACCGGGGCCAGCGGGAGCTTGGGCTAATGAGCCAAATCTGAGCATTCCTCACATTTCCCGTCCGTCCCCAGCACGGGGGATGGGGACAGCGAATCCCTCTGGAGGGGGAACCAATCCCCGCCCCATCCTTGGGGTGGCAAAGTTCTCCTGCAGGTGAGGGCACAAACCCTTCCCTGTCCTTTCCCTCCTTCCCCACGGAATCCAGGACCCTGGGCTCTGAAATCCAGCTGGGAGGTGCTTGGGACACACAATGCTCCTGTGCAGGCTCCGTTATCCCTCTTGGAATTCCCACCCCAGCTCCAGGGCAGCACCAGGGCCAGGAGAGCAGCTCCAGGATCAGGAGAGCAGCTCCAGGATCAGGAGAGCAGCTCCAGGATCAGGAGAGCAGGGCCAGGATCAGGAGAGCAGCTCCAGGATCAGGAGAGCAGGGCCAGGAGAGCAGTTCCAGGGCCAGGAGAGCAGCTCCAGGGCAGCTCCAGGATCAGGAGAGCAGCTCCAGGGCCAGGAGAGCAGCTCCAGGATCAGGAGAGCAGCTCCAGGGCCAGGAGAGCAGCTCCAGGATCAGGAGAGCAGCTCCAGGATCCGGAGAGCAGAATCAGGACAGCAGCTCCAGGGCCAGGAGAGCAGCTCCAGGATCAGGAGAGCAGCTCCAGGATCAGGAGAGCAGCTCCAGGATCAGGAGAGCAGCACCAGGGCCAGGAGAGCAGGGCCAGGGCCAGGAGAGCAGCACCAGGATCAGGAGAGCAGCTCCAGGATCAGGAGAGCAGCACCAGGGCCAGGAGAGCAGCACCAGGATCAGGAGAGCAGCTCCAGGATCCGGAGAGCAGAATCAGGACAGCAGCTCCAGGGCCAGGAGAGCAGCTCCAGGGCCAGGAGAGCAGAAAGAGAAGAAAATATAAGGATTTATCAACAATAAGTTCCAACAATAATTTTTTTTCCCATTAATTAAACCAGCCCAGGTTCCTCTCCCCACGCCTCCCTCGGTTCCTCACCGCTCTCCTCCCTTCCTCCCCATCTCCGCGGCTCTCTCCCCCTGGGATTTTAATTACATTCATCAATTTCCACTCGGTGCCTCTGTCACCGGGCTGTAATTATTGCCGGAGCCGAGCGGATTAAGGCTCCTCCAGCGCCTCTTTCGCAGCCGCCGGTGCCAGCTCGGTGCCCGGGGCTGACAGATGGGCAGGGGCCGCTGATGGCCCCTAACGAGCTGCCGCAAAGGGGCGGCGCCCCCAACACCGCGGGCAGGTCTGGGGGCGCAGGGAGGGAAGGTGGGGGATCCTGGGGGGCCAGAGGGGCCGGGAGTGTGGGGTTTGATCGGCCCCGGGGCTCCCCAGGCTCAGCTCGGGAGCTCTCCAACTTAAATCCTCATGGGATGAGCTCCAGAGCTCTCCAAGTCCAGTTTGGAAGTTCTCTAGATTGAAATCCTCATGAGATAACCTCCAGAGTTCCCGAAGCTGAGTTCAGAAGCTCTCCAATTTAAGTCCTCATGGGATGAGCTCCAGAGCTCCCCAAGCCTAGTTTGGAAGTTCTCCAGATTTAAATCCTCACAGGATGAGCTCCAGGGCTCCCCAAGCCCAGTTTGGAAGCTCTCCAGATTTAAACCCACGTGGGATGAGCTCTGGAGGTCTCCAAGCTCAGCTCAGGAGCTCTCCAGTTTAAATCCATGTGGGATAAGCTCCTGAGTTCCCCAAGCTCAGCTCAGGAACTCTCCATCTTTAAATCTGCATGGGATGAGCTCCAGAGGTCCCGAAGCTGAGCTCAGGAGCTCTCCAGCTTTAAACCCACATGGGATGAGCTCCAGAGTTTCCCAAGATCAGTTTGGGAGCTCTCCAGATTTAAATCCTCATGGAATAACCTCCAGATATCCCCAAGCTGAGTTCAGGAGCTCTCCAGATTTAAATCCTCATGGGATGAGCTCCAGGGCTCCCCAAGCCCAGCTCAGAAACTCTCCAGATTTAAACCCACATGGGATGAGCTCCAGAGTTCCCCAAGATAAGTTTGGGACCTCTCGAGATTTAAATCCTCATGGAATAACCTCCAGAGCTCCCCAAGCTCAGCTCAGGAGCTCTCCAGATTTAAATCCTCATGGAATAACCTCCAGAGTTCCCCAAGCTGAGTTCAGGAGCTCTCCAGATTTAAATCCTCATGGGATGAGCTCCAGAGTTCCCCAAGCTCAGCTCAGGAGCTCTCCAGATTTAAATCCTCATGGGATGAGCCCCAGAGCTCCCCAAGCCCAGCTCAGATTTAAACCCAGCAGATAAAACCTGGGTGAGCTCCAGCTCACGTTTCCTTCCCCAGGGGCTGCCAGGCACGAGGCTGAGCCCACAAAAACCAACCCAGGCACTGAACTCAGGCCCAGAGCGAGCCCTGGTGGGCGCCAGGGATGCAGGAGAGGCACAAATGCCCAACAACCCCAGGCAGGAGCACACGAGGAGAGACCAGGGCATGAAAAGGGAGCGTGGGGCTCTGGGGGATTTGTGCCAGCTCAGAGCTGAGCTCCAAAGTGGATTTGCTTTAATGCTCTGCAGAGGAGCTGGGCCCTGCTCCCTCCCCCTCCGCTTGCTCCAGATGATTAAAATGTGAATTTTCCTCCGGAGCTGCGGATGGAGGTGCCCAAACCCAACCCAGCTGCCTCCTCCTCTGGCCTCAGCTGAAACCCCCAAATTCTCCTTCTTTTTGCAATTCCAAGGAAAAGGCAGCTGGGCCATCCCCTGTGATCGAGGGTTTGGGTGGGATTTTCCCATTCCTGAATTCCCTCCCACCCCTGCCCGCTCCCAGGGGTCCTGTGGAGCTTCCTCTGGGAGGGAGTGAGAAAACCCCGGGGCTGGAATGGTTAAACCTTAAACCCCCCCCGTGGAAAAGCCCCCAGGGAAGGGGTCGGTGGAGCCAGGAGCTCCCTCCGCTCCTCGGGCATTCCCAGGTTTGGGATCTGGGGATGCCTTCGATGGAATTCCGGGCTCCAGCTGCTCAGGTCCGGGAGGCTGAGCCGCGGTTTTCTCTGGGATGAGAATTCCCCCGGTGCCCAGGGGTGCTGGGAGCTGGGACGGAGATCCTGGGGCAGCAGGAAGGGCAGCGCCAGGACAATTGCCAGGACAATTGCCAGGACAATTCCTCCCGATTGTCACCTCCGGAGCTCGGCAAAACCTGAGCCCCGCTGGGGGGATAATCCCATTTCCCATTCCCATTTCCCATTCCCATTTCCCATTCCTATTTCCCATTCCCATTTCCCATTCCCATTTCCCATTCCCATTTCCCAACCCCATTTCCCAATCCCATTTCCCATTCCCATTTCCCATTCCCATTTACCATTCCCATTCCCATTTCCCAATCCCATTTACCTTTCCCATTCCCATTTAGCATTCCCATTTACCTTTCCCATTTACCTTTCCCATTTACCTTTCCCATTTCCCATTCCCATTTCCCATTCCCATTTCCCAATCCCATTTCCCATTCCCATTTCCCATTTCCCATTCCCATTTCCCATTCCCATTTCCCATTCCCATTTACCGTTCCCATTTCCCATTCCCATTTCCCATTCCCATTTCCCATTCCCATTTCCCAATCCCATTTCCCATTCCCATTTCCCATTCCCATTTCCCATTCCCATTTCCCAATCCCATTTCCCATTCCCATTTCCCATTCCCATTTCTCATTCCCATTTCCCATTCCCATTTCCCATTCCCATTTCCCATTCCCATTTCCCGTTCCCATTTCCCATTCCCATTTACCATTCCCATTTACCATTCCCATTTCCCGATCCCATTTCCCATTCCCATTTTTCCCATTTCCCATTCCCATTTCCCATTCCCATTTCCCATTCCCATTTCCCATTCCCATTTCCCAATCCCACTTCCCATTCCCATTTCCCATTCCCATTTCCCATTTCCCAATCCCATTTCCCATTTCCCAATCCCATTTACCATTCCCATTTCCCAATCCCATCCATTTTCCAGAGGGATCACCTGGGAACGAGCACAATCCGGAGCTCTGGGCTGCCACAGCCTCTGTCCTGGTGAACCTTTGGCAATTCCAGGGGAATTTAACCCCCCCCAGCACAGGAGGGGAGCTGGCCCTGCTGGCCTGGCCCGAATCCAGCTTTGGGGGATTTTATTTTCCCTCTGGAGCCCTCGGGGTCTGTGGCAGCCGTGCCAGGACCTGGGGCAGCAGGGAAAAGGTGAATTCGGGGCGATCCAGGCGCAGCTCGTTCAAAAGCCCGCATTTGCAGGTCCCCCTGGAAGTGTTTATCCATTATTGAAAATCCCTTATGTTCCACGTCCAGGAAGATCAGCTCTCAGCCGCCAGATAAGCGGCGTCCATTTATTGTTCTCCCGTCTCTCCCTCCTCCCTTTCTGCCTCCCCCGGGGCTTTTAATTTCATCCATCACCTCCCAGCCCTCCGGAGCAGCCGGCTCCGGGTCCCCCCGGCCCAGCACGGCCCATTTTCGCCCCCTTGGAAGGGGAGCAATTGTTCCTCTCCCCTCTCCCAAGTCCTGCAGCGAGAGACGGAGACATTTAGCAGCCGCTGTGAAATTTCAGCCGGGATTGGAATTTATTTTAAGACGCCGGCCTTTAAATTTTTCATTAAAGCCTCTCTCCCCCTGCCAGGCAGCGGGGACCGGGGAAGGGGGTGTTGATGTGCCTGGGAGAGGATGGAGGATTCCACAGCCCGCAGCCTCGCCCGGCTCTGTTTGCAGCTCAGATTCCCGCCCGGAATTCCCAAATCCCCATTCCCATCCCTGCGCGGCCTTTCCAGGGCTGGCTGCTGGGAGCTCCCGGCGGTGCTGGAGCAGAACCCGGGATCGCTGCGGCTCCAGGGAGGGCTGGGAGCATCCCGGGAAGGAGCCGGGGCTTTGCGGCCGGGGCTCGGCCGGGTCTCGGCTGCCGGAGCCGGGGTTTGTTCCGTGCTGGGCGGCGCCGGGGCAGGAGGTGCCCGCGGGGAGCTCCGAGGGGATGGAAGTGCCGGGAGGAGAAGTTCCTCCTTCTCCCCCAAGTGTGCTCGTTCCGCATTTCCCACCCAGCTCCTGCTGCATTTCCCTCCCATCTCCTGCTGCATTTCCAATCATTTTCCTCTTGCATTTCCCTCCCATCTCCTGCTGCATTTCCAAGCAGTTTCCTCTTGCATTTCCCTCCCATCTCCTGCTGCATTTCCCACCCTGCTCCTGCTGCGTTTCCAAGCAGGTTCCTCTTGCATTTCCCTCTGCATTTCCCATCCAATTCCTGCTGTATTTCCCACCCATCTCCTGCAGCATTTCCATCCATCTCCTGCAGCATTTCCCATTAATTTCCTGCTCCATTTCCCTTCCATCTCCTGTTGCATTTCCCACCCAGTTCCTGCTGCACTTCCCACCCAGTTCCTGCTGCACTTCCCACCCAGTTCCTGCTGCACTTCCCATCCATCTCCTGCTGCATTTCCATCCATCTCCTGCTGCATTTCCATCCATCTCCTGCTGCATTTCCCACTCATCTCCTGCTGCATTTCCCACTCATCTCCTGCTGCATTTCCTATCCATCTCCTGCAGCAATTCCACCCATCTCCTGCAGCATTTCCCATTAATTTCCTGCTGCATTTCCCATCCATCTCCTGCTGCATTTCCCATTAGTTTCTGCTGCATTTCCCTCCCAGCTCCCTTCCCTCTCCATGGCCATGGTTTCCATACATCCCCATCCCAAATATCCGCCCTGACCCCACTTCTGGTGTTTAATCCCAAATCATTCCCCCAAACTCCCGCCCCATCCCCAGCCCCCGGTTTAACTGCAGCTCCCCCAGTGCGCAGCACGGAGGTGTCTCGTTAATTGATTAATTATTCATGGGGCGCCAGACGGGCAGGCAGAGCCCGGCCGGGAGGAGCCCGGAGCATCCCCGGCCTCTCCTGATGTCACCGCTCCCTCCCCAGTCACAGCCACCTTGTCACCGGTTGTCACCGGCCACCTGCTCGCCGCTGGGCAATCCTTGTTAAAATCCCAATTAGCATATAACGAGGGACAAATCCCGGCTTTCCCAAGCCCCAGCTTCCTTTCTTTCCCTGTTTTTTATTTTATTTTTTTTTTTTTAACAAAAGGTTTCCGGCTGTTCAAACGTGGGGGTAAGAACCAGGCTGTGGATCCGGGGTCACATCCCAGCCCAGGCAGCTGCTGGGACACTTGGGAAGAGCCTGGAAAATTGAGAATTCCGTGTCCCCTTGAGGAATCCTCCAGAGGGGCTGGTTGAGTTTTCCCTGCTGGAAAAGCCCCTCCACAGGGGGAGTAATTCCATTTTCAGGGGGGTGGGAATCACCATCCCTGCTGGGGACGCGCTTTGGGGGCGCTGGGTTGATGCCACCACTCCACGGGCAGCTTTTTGGGACCTCGCAGGATAAAATGTCCTGGGGTTTTGGCCACTTCTCTCTGGATGTGCCCATTTTCCTTCCTCCCACACTGCACGACGTCCCTGGGAGCCACGTCCAACTCAGTTTAAGAACAAAGCAAAACCCAAAGCCGAACTCGCTTATTCCCTTTTTATTTTCCAACAGCTTTCACTCGCCCTTTCTCCAGGAAGAGAAACGGGAACAAAAATTCACATTTTCCCCTCTCAAAGGACATTTGGGGCATTCAGGCTCCAGCTCTGGAGAAGCCGAGTGCCATTGTCCCCAGCACAGGCCCCGAGCCAGGGAGGGACAGCGCTGTCACCGCAGGGAGGTGGCCCAGGCTGGGTGTCCTGTCCGTCCCTCCCAGCCCGGACAACTCTTTTTGCCATCCCATTGAATTTTTAATATAAAGCTGATACCATGAAAAATGAGCATCTTTTTGCCGGCGAGACAATGGGGGATTTTTCAGGGAGTTGTTGCGCTCTTTGTGCGCTTTGTGGGGTTTTCTTTGCCGGGTTCTGGCTGGGGCAGGTTTTATCAAAGGCGCGGAGTGACTGGGAGCCGCGGGGACAATGGCAGGGGGATGAAGTCACAACGTTAATCTGCTCCGTGCGGCTCTAAAGAGGTGGAAAGTGCCCTTGAATGCCATGAAATCCCCGCCACAATGAGCCCGCCCCGAGGCGCCGATCACAAAGTCACGGCGGCCACGGAAGGGGAATCTTGGGGGGAAAACTCTGGAATGATGCAAAGAGAAGGAACTTTAATAATCTGCTTTTTTGACAAGGAGGAATGCACGTGGAGGAACGGGGAACCGAGGGAATGGAATGGTTTGGGTTGGAAAGGACTTAAAGCTCTTCCCACTCCGTGTCCTGTGGGCTGGGACACTTCCCACTATCCCGGGTGGTTCCAGGATCCATCTCCAAACACATCCCGGCCCCCCACGCTCGTTTTAGGGATGGGATGAGAGGAATTTCTCCTGGAGGAATTTCCTCCTGGAAAGGCCCCGAAAGTTTGGAATGTGCCCAAGGAGGTTTGGAGTCCCCGTCCCTGGAGATGCCCGAGGAACACCGGGATGGGGACAAGGGGGGGACAAAATGGGCCCAGCTTGGACCCCGTGGCCTTGGAAGGGTTTTCCAACCTTGGTGATTCTGGGTTGGATCAGGAATTCTGGATTGGATCAGGAATGAAGGTCCCAGTTGGGATTCTGGATTGGATCAGGAATTCTGGTGTGTGGAGGTTCCAAAAGGGATTCTGGATTGGATCAGGAATTCTGGATTGGATCGGGAATTCTGGTGTGTGGAGGTCCCAATTGGGATTCTGGATTGGATTGGGAATTCTGGATTGGATCAGGAATTCTGGGTTGGATCAGGAATGAAGGTCCCAAAAGGGATTCTGGATTGGATCAGGAATTCTGGATTAGATCGGGAGTTCTGCTGCGTGAAGATCTCAGACAGGATTCTGGATTGGATCAGGAATTCTTGATTGGATCGGGAGTTCTGCTGCGTGAAGATCTCAGACAGGATTCTGGATTGGATCAGGAATTCTGGATTGGATCAGGAATTCTGGATTGGATAGGGAATTCTGCTGTGTGAAGATCTCAGACAGGATTCTGGATTGGATCAGGAATTCTGGATTGGATCAGGAATTCTTGATTGGATCGGGAGTTCTGCTGCGTGAAGATCTCAGACAGGATTCTGGATTGGATCAGGAATTCTGGATTGGATCAGGAATTCTGCTGTGTGAAGGTCCCAAACAGATTTTTTTCCTGCCAGAAGAATAACAGCGTGAAGACCCAAACTTCCAGAATCCTGGAGCTGTTGCTTTGTTTGCTCCTCCCGAGGGTTGTTGGATGGGAAGGGGCAAAGGGCAGAGCCCAAAGCGTGTCCCAGCCCCCAGGGACGCATCCAGGTGTGCAAACAAGCCGGGCTTTCCCCAGAATTTTCCCCAAAAAGTCCCTGTCAGGCCGGAATGGAATGTCCCGGCCCCTCGGGAATTGCAGCGCCTCTTCCCCGATGCCTCAGTGCGCGGCTTTAAAGGAATTTCTCCCCTCTTCTGGATTAGTGACCCATTCTAACAGCTCCTCATTGCCGCGCTCTCAAAGGCCCCATCGGATCGAGCTGACAAAGGAGCCGTAGCCGGAGATGAAGAGTTTACAAAAAGTTTGTAGGAAGCCGTGGAGTCCTTTTAAAAGAGAATAAACTGCCACTGCTGTGTCTGGGTTGAGTTAATCTGATTAGGCCAAGCTCATCAAACAGCCCCAGTGAAAGGAATGAGGCGGGGGAAAGCCCTGGACAGGGCCTGGAAAAAACAAAACAAAACAAAAAACCCCAAAAAAAATCTCCCAAAAAAACCCAAACCAGGGACCCTTTTAGCAGGAAGTCAAACAAACCCCATTGTGGGGGAGCACGCTCGCCTGCAGATGGCAAAATGACAAATCTGCTCCAAGAAAAGCAAATACAGGCGGTGGCTTTGCCCAGGTGTGGGAGCAGAGACGGAGGCAGCTCCGAGGGAACGGGCTGGGGGATGGCAGAGCTGGGGTTTACCTGCTCTGCGGGAAAAGCGGAGGGATAAAAGGATTTCTGTGAGTTTTCCAGGCTGCTGTGTCCCTTAGGAACCATCCCTGCCCTGCTCCCGGCTGCCCTGGGGCTTTTCCGAGCTCTGGAAGCAGCAGCACCCAGCCCGGGAGGAATGAATAAATAAATTAATAATCATTAATAAATCCCTTGGGACCGAAAGGGACGATGCCACCATCACCCCATCTCTCCAGGACACTTTCATTGAATGCCAACCCAAACCCCTCACTTCAAACCCCGCCAGAACATCCCGTCCCCAGCTCCTGGGAGGGATTTTCAGCTTTGCCTCGGGAGCAGCTGGGATTGCGCTGGGTTTGAGCCCTTCAGATAATGAAGAACAACATCAGTGCCAGGCGTGGCGGGAGATTTCTGCCCCGGCCGCCTCCCAGCGCTGGGATTGAGTTCATTTTCTGCCTCCTGCACACGCAGGGCTGAGGCTCAGCCCCTTCTCCCCGTCCCCAGGGGAACAGGACCCCCTGAAAGGGACCCTGGGCTGTGGGAAACGCGGGCAGGACGCGGCTCCAATCCCAATCCCTCTTTTCATCCCCGCCGCCTTTTCAAGATGTTTTGCAGGGAAGGGAGAGTCAGCAGATCCGCGCTCGGGCAGGGTTTTTGGCACTTGCAGAAGAAGGGAACATCTGTCTCAATCAGCTGGGCTATTCTGTGCGCCGAGAGAGACAAAACCGGGGCAGAACCTCCCAAAAAGGGGTTTTGTCTACGCCGCCGCAATTTCCTTTTAGGAGATTTCCAGGGCGGGGAAGGAGGAAAGGAGGGAGAAAAGAAATTAAAGCCCATTTGCTTCCTCGTGAAAAAGAGAAAAAAAAACCAACCCCAAACCCCAAAATCTCCATTTTCTAACGGGGCGGAACGAGTTCCTTCCCAGCCCTCAAGAGGAGCGGGTGGGATGAAGAGAGTTAATTGGCGCAGACAGGAATTTTCTTGGAAATGTTTCCCCTTTCAGAGCTCCTGGGCACGGGAGCTGGGGGAGAAACTCAGCAACGAGGGAGGCCCTTGGCACACCCCGGGGCACGGCCCTGGATCCCTGGAACCAGGGAATCCTGGAGCTTTAAAGGCTGGAAAAGGCCTCGAGGCCCAACCATCACCACCCTGGATGTCCCTGAGCCGCATCAACGGATTCCCGAACAATTCCAGGGCTTTGGGGCCCATTCCTGATGTTCACAGCCCTTTCCATGACTTTTTTTTTAACCAGTATCAGATCTAAATAAAAGATGGAAGAGCCTCTGGCCCGTGAGACCCGCCTTGACCACGGAGCTTTGGAAATATCCAGGTTTGGATGTGGAGCTCTGGAAATACCAGGTTTTGGATGAGATTTTGGGAGCTGGCCGAGCTGGAGCCATCCCTGGGGATTTTCCATGGATTCCCAAACAATTCCAGGATTTGGGGCTTCCCCCACTGCCCATTCCTGACGTTTACAGCCCTCTCCATGACTTTTTTTACCAATATCAGATCTAAATGAAAGATGGAAGAGCTCTGGCCCATGAGACCCCCGGCCTTGACTGCGGAGCTTTGGAAATATCCAGGTTTTGGATGCGGAGCTCTGGAAATATCCAGGTTTTGGATGTGGAGTTTTGGAGAATATCCAGGTTTTGGATGTGGAGCTCTGGAAATATCCAGGTTTTGGATGGGGAGCTTTGGAAATATCCAGGTTTTGGATGAGATTTTGGGAGCTGGCCGAGCTGGAGCCGTCCCTGGGGATTTTCCCCGCTCTGCTGCTGTTGGGAATTCTTTCAGCTGGCACGGGAGAAGCAGAGCTCAGCAGGGATGGGGCAGGAGCGGGACAGAGATCAGGACACAAAAACTTCCCGGCACAATTTCCCCAAACCCCTTTCCTGGCCCTGGGCTGGTTTGGAGGGGGATTTTGGCGGCCACATGACCCCTGCTAATTAATTTCAGCTGATTAGAGCTGGAAACTCCGCGGGACAAAAGAGGCCACGGGAGGATGCTCGGGGCCGGAGGCTGCGCTGTAATTTGTTCCCCATTATGGGCCGCAAAAAAAAAAAAAGAAAAAAAAAGAAAAAGAAAAAGCTGCTCGCGAGCTGCCAGCCCTTAATGTCTTCATTGTGCCGCAGCATTCCCTGTGCCACTCCCGGGGTGATGGATGGGATCAAGGCCGGGGAAATCCCGGAGGGATTAGAGCCCAATCCCTGGGCAAACAGCGCTGGAGAGGCCGAGCGGCCCCAGCTGGCCCCAACAATGGCGAGGCAAACAGCGCCAGGGAGGGGCTCGGGGGCGGCCGCACAAACCCCGCTCAGCCCCCCCGGGACCTTTTATGAGCCTCTTCCCCCCTTGGGCTGCGAAGCTTTTCAGCGGCGTTTCCAGATTTCCAGCGGGCTGGATGCAATAAAATGGGGTTTAGGATCAAAGGGACGCGCGGGGACGGCCACCAGCGTTTGTCCCCTGCCCTGTCCCCTCCTCGTGTCTCAGCCCCGAGATGGGCATGAATGACGCGTCTCACAGCACCAGAACTCAAAGCTTTTAAGCTGTTTTATTTAAAAACATGTATGAACGCGAGGGTTGTTGTTTTTTTTTTCAGGGATCAAGATTAAATATATAGGCCATGCCAGAGAGGGACTTTGCACACAAAGCCCTGAGGAGGAAAATCCCAGGTCTCCATCCAGAGGTTGTTTAAAGGCTTTCACTTCCCAGCACGAGCTGGAAAACCCGAATTGTCCCGAGCTGGGGCAGGACGGCGGGAAGGGAGGGGAGGGTGGAATAATCGCAATTCCAGCCGCAGGGGTCGGAGCTGCCACCCCCGGAATCCGCCGCTCCTGGCGGCCGTGTCCTCGGCATCTCCCGGACCTCGCACGGGGGGATAAAATAGATGGAAAAGAGATGCAGAACGTGGGCTGGGCTGCAGGAAAGCGGCTTAGAGAGAGGGAGAAAAGCCTCGGGGAGGGGAGGCTGCGCTCGGCAGCGCTCACCCTGCCCTCCCAACGCCCTCTGTTCTGCGGTATCCCCCGAAACTCCCGATTTTGGGATTCGGGATCTTTCCCAGAGCGCCGACGGGGAATTTCCCGGGCTCCTTCTGGGGCTTTGCAGCTGCAGGGGAGGGAGGCGGGGCAGGCACAGCTGGCCACAGCTGGGAGGGTGGCAGGGGGTGTTGGTGTCCCCGTCCTGTCCCCTGGTGCGGCAGCAGCCGCCACGAAAAGCGTGAAAAACCCCGCGGGATGGGAAACGGCCCTGGGCACATCCAAATGTGGATTCGTGGGGATAAAACCACCAAAAAACCCCAAAAACGGCCCTGGCACATCCGAGTGTGGATTAGGTGGGATAAAACCACCAAAAAACCCAAAAAAACGGCCCTGGGCACATCCAAAGTGGTGGATTAGGTGGGGGTAAAACCACCAAATAAAACCCCAAAAACGGCCCTGGGCACATCCGAGTGTGGATTAGGTGGGATAAAACCACCAAAAAAAACCCCAAAAACGGCCCTGGCACATCCAAATGTGATTCGTGGGGACAAAACAACCAAAAAAAAACCCCAAAAACGGCCCTGGGCACATCCAAGTGTGGATTAGGTGGGGGTAAAACAACCAAAAAAAACCCCAAAAAATGGCCCTGGGCACATCCAAACGTGGATTAGGTGGGGATAAAACCACCAAAAAAACCCCAAAAACGGCCCTGGGCACATCAAATGTGGATTAGGTGGGGGTAAAACCACCAAGAAAAACCCCAAACCAAAACCAAAACAACAAACCCGATCCCAAAGGGCAGTCCTGGCAGAGGACAGGATTTCCCGGCTCCATCTGAACTGCAGGAAATGAGTTTTTTCCCCCCGAGTTTTGGAGCTGGAGGGGTGGGAGGCGGAGGAGCCGCAGGAACGCTCCCGAGCTCTCCTGGAATCCCCTCCGGAGAGCAGCACAGGCAGCCAGGGCTGCTCCCAAGCCTGGGAATTGCATCACTTGCTGTGGATTCTGCTGAAATCCTCCAGTCGTGACTCTTTCTTTTCTTTTCTTTTTTTTTTTTTTTTTTTTTTTTTCAGTGTAATTATGTAATTAATGCGTTCAGAGCAAGCTGCCCGAAGGAGGGACATCATTTTTATTTTTTTTTTATTATTATTGTTATTATTATCATGACTTATTTCCTCCCAGGATTTTTACAGCCTCCCTTATTTTCAGGGAGATTGCACAAGGGGCTGTTGTTGTGCAGTTTATTGCTCTCAGAAGGAAGCTGAGCCCCGAACCTTTGCAATGGCACTCCGAAAGCCCTTGAACAACATTTATCCCTCCCCGGGGACACAACCTGCACCCTTCCTCCAGAGGAACGGGCTCCGCTCTGCTGCCACTCGGACTCCTCCAGAAAAACAACACCTCCCACACAGCAAAAATCATAATTCAGCCCGGAATCGCTGCTCCTGCGGTCACGTGCGCCTCGGGGAGGGAGAGGAAAAGGCTCCTGAAAGGATGAATTCTCCTGAGCCTTTGATGTCTGCGGGAGGATGGAGCCGCTTCCCCAGCGCGGCTGCCTGGGTGCTCCTGGCATGTGGCGGAGCACCTGGAACCGCTCCGAGATGAAAGGGCCGGGCTGTGATCCGCCGCGGGGACGGGAACACTTCCAAGGGCTTTTCTTTCCCTTTGGCCCATCCTGTTCTCTCATCCATTTTCTTCCTTTTTTCCTTTCCTTTTTTTTCCATATTTTATTTTCCTTCCTTCCTTCCTTCCTCCCTTTTCCTTCCTTCCTTCCTTCCTTCCTTCCTTCCTTCCTTCCTTCCTTCCTTCCTTCCTTCCTTCCTTCCTTCCTTCCTTCCTTCCTTCCTTCCTTCCTTCCTTCCTTCCTTCCTTCCTTCCTTCCTTCCTTCCTTCCTTCCTTCCTTCCTTCCTTCCTTCCTTCCTTCCTTCCTTCCTTCCTTCCTTCCTTCCTTCCTTCCTTCCTTCCTTCCTTCCTTCCTTCCTTCCTTCCTTCCTTCCTTCCTTCCTTCCTTCCTTCCTTCCTTCCTTCCTTCCTTCCTTCCTTCCTTCCTTCCTTCCCTCCTTCCCTCCTTCCCTCCTTCCCTCCTTCCCTCCTTCCCTCCTTCCCTCCTAGTTTCCTTTCCTTTCCTTTCCTTTCCTTTCCTTTCCTTTCCTTTCCTTTCCTTTCCTTTCCTTTTCCTTTCCTTTCCTTTCCTTTCCTTTCCTTTCCTTTCCTTTCCTTTCCTTTCCTTTCCTTTCCTTTCCTTTCCTTTCCTTTCCTTTCCCTTTCCTTTCCTTCCCTTCCCTTCCCTTCCCTTCCCTCTTCCCTTCCCTTCCCTTCCCTTCCCTTCCCTTCCCTTCCCTTCCCTTCCCTTCCCTTCCCTTCCCTTCCCTTCCCTTCCTTCCCTTCCCTTCCCTTCCCTTCCCTTCCCTTCCCTTCCCTTCCCTTCCCTTCCCTTCCCTTCCCTTCCCTTCCCTTCCCTTCCCTTTTTCCCCTTTCCCCCTTTTCCCCTTTTTCCCCTTTTTCCCCTTTTTCCCTTTCCCCTCTGGGAATGATTCCCCGCAGTGCATTCAGAGCAGAGCAGGAGCTGGGCCAGCAGTGGGGATTAAATCCCACGTGTGGTTCCCTTCTCCTCCCAAAGGATTCCCACAAACTCAGCCGGGCTGCCCTCGGTTTTCAGCTGCAAAACCCGGCCGTGTTTTCCTGAGAGCTCCCACCAAAAACCTCATTTCTACCCCTCAGAATGGGTGAGGAAAAGGGGGGCAGAAAGAAGCGGCGCTTTTCCAGCCCAGGAACCCAACTCCGAGCCATCATAATTCCCAATTTCTGATTAAAGTATTATTATTATTATTATTATTATTATTATTATTATTATTATTATTATTATTATTATCACCAGGGCTGCATTCCCAGCAAGGCCTCAAGCAGGCAGGGCTTGAAATGAGCCAGAGCTCGGGGCTGCTCCGTGATTTTTGGGGGATTTTTTGGGAAACGGGAATGGGACTGAGCCTGGCGGGCACCGCGACCCCTCAGCCACAGCACAAACCTGGAGCTTTTGGGGTTTCCCAAATTCCTGCAGATTTTAGGGATCCCAAAGCCCCACAGCTTTGGGGGTTTCCTAAGCCCCCTCAGCTTTTGGGTTTTGCTCAAGCCCCACAGCTTTTGGGGTTTTCCAAATTCCCACAGATTTTGGGGTTTTCCAAATTCCTGCAGGTTTTGGGGTTTTCCAGATTCCCGCAGGTTTTGGGGTTTCCCAAATTCCCGCAGGTTTTGGGGTTTTCTAAAGCCCCACAGATTTTGGGGTTTCCCAAATTCCCACAGATTTTGGGGTTTTCTAAAGCCCCACAGGTTTTGGGGTCTCCCAAGGCCCTGCAGATTTTGGGTTTCCCAAAGCCCCTCAGCTTTTGGGGTTTCCCAAAGCCCCACAGCTTTTGGGGTTTTCCAGATTCCCACAGGTTTTGGGGTTTCCCAAATTCCTGCAGATTTTGGGTTTCCCAAAGCCCCTCAGCTTTTGGGGTTTCCTAAATCTCTTCAGCTTTTGGGGTTTCCCATATTCCCTCAGTTTTTGGGATTTTAGGGGGACCGAGCCCCGATTTCCCAGGGAAGGGGGGCACAGATTCCCAGGGGCTCGGGCAGGGCTGTGGCACCCGGAGTGGTGACACAAGGCGGGGGTCCCCTCATGATTCCGGGGGGTTCTGCCCCCTCCAGCCCCGTTAAACCGGGGGGGTCCCGGGGCACCACCGGGGCTGCGGGAAGGCGCTGGGGGTTGCTCGTCCAGCTTCCTGCCGGGATGGGCCTGGCGGGGCCGGGGGAGCGGGGGGGAAGCGGGAAGCGGGCAGGGAGGCAGCGCAGGAAGGCGGCAGCCCCGCGGGCGGTGCGGCGGGGCGGCTGCCGCTGGCGGGCGGCGGCGGGGCGGGGTTTTCCCATGGAGCCGGGAGCCGGGAGCGCTCCGGCACGTGCTCCGACGGGAGAACGGGAGGAGGGAGGGGTGGAGAGGAGCAGTGGGAATGGGGATGGGAATGGGGATGGGAACGGACGGGGGGGAGCGCGCTGGGAACGGGGGGACCGGGCGGGGGAACCGTGAGGGAGAGCGCGAGCCGCGGCCGTGATTGACAGCGGCGCCCCCGCCAGCCAATGGAGCGCAGAGCGCCCGCGCGGCCGCCCGCACCCCCCGCCCATTGGCCGCCCGCCGGCCGCGGCCTCGCGTGCCGCGCCAGCCGCCGCCGCCGCCGCCCCCGGGCCGGGTGTCACAGGGCGGGCGGCGAGCGGGGCCAGCGCGGCGGCGGTGGCGGTGCCGGGGCCAGCCCCGCCCGCGCTCTGCCCTCACACTCCACCCCCCCCTTCCCTCACACACACACAGCGCTTTCCCCCCCCCCCGCCTTCCTCACCCCACGTGGCCGCGCGGAGGGGAGGAGGCGTTCCCCGCGCGCGTGACGGGGCGGGGCGGGGCTTCCCGCCCCGCGCGGGGCAGGGAGGGGGGCAGAAGGCTGAGGGAGGGGGTGAGGAGCGGACCAATAGGAGCGCGGGACGCGCGGGGCGCCGGGCGCGGGCCGGGCGCTGATTGGCTGCGCGCGAGTGTGGGAACGGCGGCGGCGGCGGGTTTCACACGAATGGGCGCCGCCGCCGCCGCCGCCGCCGCGGCCGCCGGGCTATAAAAGGGCGCGGGCGAGGGGCGGGGGGCGCCGCCGCCTCGCGCCCCGCGCCCGCCGCACGCGCCCCGCGCCCGCCGCCGCACGCGCTCGCTTCGCCCCCTCCGGTTTCTTTTTTTTTTTTTTTTTTTTTCCTCCTCCCCGCCTACCATCCCCCGGTTCGTGCCGCTCTTCCCCCGCCGTTCTTCCTTTCTATCCCGTTTCGCTGCACCCGTACCTCAGCCATGCCCGCCGACACGGGCATGGAGAAACCGACCGCCTCGCCCATCGCCGGCGCGCCCGCCAGCGCCAGCCACACGCCGGACAAGCCGCGGAGCGCCAGCGAGCACCGGAAGGTAAATGGAGGAGGAGGAGGAGGAGGAGGGTGCCGGTCGGGGCGCAGCAACGGTGGCGGCGGAGCTGGATGGCGGCAAGCCCGCGGCCGTGCTGAGGTCGGTGATGGTCGGGGTTTGGCGCTCGGGGGCGGCGCGGGGGTCCCGGGGCCGTGCGGGGGGCGCTGACCGGCTCCGCTCTGCCCGCAGTCCTCCAAGCCCATCATGGAGAAGCGGCGCCGGGCGCGGATCAATGAGAGCCTGGGGCAGCTCAAGACGCTCATCCTGGACGCGCTCAAGAAGGACGTAAGTGGGGCTGCGGGGACACCGGGGGGACACCGGGGGGGACACCGGGGGGACGGCGGGCCTGAGCGAGCCGCTGTTGTCCCGCAGAGCTCGCGGCACTCCAAGCTGGAGAAGGCGGACATCCTGGAGATGACCGTCAAGCACCTGCGGAACCTGCAGCGGGCGCAGATGACCGGTGAGTGCCGGCCCCGGGGGCACCGGGAGCCGCACCGCGGGCTGAGGACAAGGGGTCGGGCACGGGGATCGGGAACCGGGCACAGAGAACGGGCACGGGGATCCGGAGCGAAGGCAGCGCACCGGGAACCGGGCTCTGCAGCAGTGACTGGGGACTGAGAACGGGAGCTGGCGACAGGAGACCGGGACGGGGAAGCTGGCTCCAGACCGGGAACCGGGCTGCACACCGGGGTTAGGGGCAGAGGAACGGGAACCGGGGTTAGGGACAGGGGCACCGGGAACCGGGCTCTGCACCAGCGACTGGGGACTGAGAACGGGAGCTGGCGACAGGAGACCGGGACGGGGAACCCGGCTCCAGACCGGGGCTGGGCACCGGGAACCGGGCTGCACACCTGGGCATAGGGACAGGGGACCGGGAACCGGGGTTCGGAACAGAGCACCGGGAACCGGGCTGCACATCGGGGGGTTAGGGACGGGGAACCGGGTTGTACATTCGGGGTTAAGGACAGAGCACCGGGAACCGGGCTTAGGAACAGAGCACCGGGAACCGGGCTGCACACCCGGGGTCAGGGACAGGGCACCGGGAACCGGGGTTAAGGACAGAACCGGCTGCTGGGGACAGGTTACCGGGGCCGGTACTCCCGGACCTGCCGCTCACCTGCCGCCCCCTCCTTCCCTCCCCCGGTCCCCAGCCGCTCTCAGCGCCGACCCCACCGTGCTCGGCAAGTACCGGGCCGGCTTCAACGAGTGCATGAACGAGGTGACCCGGTTCCTGTCCACCTGCGAAGGGGTCAAACGCGGACGTGCGCACGCGGCTCCTGAGCCACCTCTCGGCGTGCCTGGGCCAGATCGTGGCCATGAACTACCCCCCCTCCTCCTCCTCCTCCTCCTCCTCCGCCCGCGCAGCCCGCACATCTGGCGCAGCAGCCGCTGCACGTCCAGCTGCCGCCGGGCGCCGCCGGAGCCGTGCCCGTGCCCTGCAAGCTGAACCCCGCCGAGGCGCTGTCCCCCAAGGTTTACGGCGGCTTCCAGCTCGTCCCGGCCACCGACGGCCAGTTCGCCTTCCTCATCCCCAACCCGGCCTTCCCGCCCGGCTCCGGACCGGTTATTCCTCTCTACGCCAACGCCAACGTGCCGCCGGTGGCGGCGGGCGGCGGCTCGGGCAACGCGGCCGCCACCCCCTCGGCGTCGCCGGTGCAAGGCTTGACATCATTTGGGGGCAGCATCGGGCCGGCGTCGCAGGCCGGGAGCCCCGTGGGGAGCGCAGCGAATCCGTCTGGAGACCCTGGTGACTTCCTCCGAGTCATCCAAAAAACAGCGAAAATGCCGCAGAGAACTCTCGTCGGCTCCGTTGTATGGAGCCCCTGTTATGTCCTGGGGGTTTTTTTAAAGCAGATTTAAAGCAGAAAGGAAGAAAAGGACCTCGCTATGAACGTGCTATTTATTATTTTCAGAGGTTGGGATCTCGACTTGTATTTTTACTCCTTTAAAATGCCTTTATTTGAGATACTTTTTTTTTTTTAAAGAAACGAACAAAAGAAAAAAATAAACGAGAGATAGTTTTGTAACGAATATTCAAAAAAGTTATAATGCCAAAGTTGTTTGTATCCCGTTGGTCTGTGGGTGTGTGCGTGCCTGTGTCGAAGACTTCCAAAAATGAAAAGAGAAAAAAAATGCAGGTGTTTCAATAAAGGAACTCTTTGAAATAGGTTTTTTTTTCCCCCACCCATTTCATTTTGTTCGAGAAGCGGGCAAGGACGAGCTCAAAAAAAAAATTGCATAGGACTGGACTTTATGGCTTGATTTTAAGGATAATTGGAAGGGATTTGGGTAAGAAATGGGGGGTAAAAGTGATGGGGGGGTTAAAGAAGAAGGATTCCTGACCAAAAACCTGCTGGAAGCTGAGCAAACCCCTCGATCCTGTACCTGCTCCCCAAAATCCCCAAAATCCCCAAAGCTCCGCGGCTTTTCCGCCTCCGGGGTGGGGGTGGGCCGCACAAAAGCGGCGAGAGGGCCCGTCCCCATTGTCGGCAGGGTAATTAGGAGGTATAAAGGGTCTCATCGAGTATGCAGCGGGCTCTTTGGCAGCTCGGCAGCCCTATTGAAGCGCCCTGGGAACTCGGAGCTGAGGGTTAATGTGTGTCTTTTTCTTCCCTCCCCGGCGCTCTCATTGACAGGGCCAGATAGACTCTGATACTCAATGCTGTTGTAAATTCAATTGCCTGGCCTCACAATGCCCACCTCATAAAAGAGAATAACTCGGGGTTGTGGCTTTTTCTTCGCCGCTGAGCGGGGCGGGGGGGGGAACTGAGGAAAAGACAGTTTTGCCACCCATTCTGACTCACCCCCGGCACTTGAATCGTGGCCAAGTGGAAGCAATCGCGGCCTCTCGCACACGGAGAATGAGCCGCTTCCAATTGTCACCAATTAAAAAGGGCCGAGAAAAGGCCACGGGGAGGGAACGCTGGGGCTGCCAGGCCGAGCTTTGTGCGCTCTGCCCCCAACCCGGGAGCTGGGGCTGTCCTGGAATCCGCGGGACGAGCGCCAGGAGCCGAGGGGGGAGAGACAGAGGCGGCATCTCCCACCTTTGGGGTGCCAGAGGTGTCACCTCCCACCTTTGGGGTGCCAGAGGCGGCATCTCCCACCTTTGGGGTGCCAGAGATGGAATCTCCCACCTTTGGGGTGCCACAGGCATCATCTCCCACCTTTGGGGTGCCACAGGCATCATCTCCCACCTTTGGGGTGCCACAGGCATCATCTCCCACCTTTGGGGTGCCAGAGGCATCATCTCCCACCTTTGGGGTGCCAGAGACACCATCTCCCACCTTTGGGGTGCCAGAGGTGTCATCTCCCACCTTTGGGGCGCCAGAGGCGTTTCCCCCCTTGCCCGGCGGTCTCTGGGGTCCCGATTTCCCTGATTCCCCCTTCCCTGGACCCTGGGGCTCAGTGGGATCCTGATTTCCCTGATTCCCCTTTCCTGGGACCCTGGGGATTGTCCTGGTGGGTCTGTGGGATCCTGATTCCCCGATCCCCCCTTCCCAGGACCCTGATTTCCCCCCTTCCCAGGACCCTGGGGATTGTCCTGGTGGGTGGGCAGCACCAGCAGCGTTTCCCAGCTCAGAGAACGAGCTGAGATTCGCAGAGCATCCAACGACACAAACCCAGGCCTTTTTAAATTTTTTATCTTTTTTTTTTTTTTTATTTTTTTTTAAAGAACAGAAGTGCAATTCCATCCTTCAAGGTCTGCTCCCATTAACAACCAGGGGCTGCGGCTTCTGTGAGAACAGGGCCTGTGGCTGTGTGCGCTGGGGGTATAAAAAAGCAGATTATCGGCTCCTGAAGGCTTTTTACAGCTTCCTGATGGCTCAGGCGCGGCTCGATAAAGGAGCAGGGGCTGCTCGGAGCCTGGTACCGATCCAGGCCGGCAATTCCTGCGCGCCCATCGATCAGTCTGAGAGCCCTCCATCAGGGATCCATCTGAAGCGGGAGGTTCCCAGGAGGTTTCGTTATGCAATCGCAGACATAAAATCGTGTTACGGCAATTCTGCTCCATCCCCCACAGCCCTGCCCCTCCTCTGCCGTCTGAGGGAGGCTCGCAGGAGCGGATGAAAGCCCGGCTGTCGCCTGCCTGCAACCCAATCCCTCCCCGGGGCACCCCCGCGCCCCCGGCCCGGCTCCCACCCGCCAGCGCCAAATTCCCTTCGGTGCCGGCAGGGCTGAGGAGCGCGGGCACGGCGAACCCGCGAATCCCGAGTGGGTTCGGAGCAAATCCTGTGAATCCCGAGTGGGTTCGGAGCAAACCCCGCTGCTCCCCAGTGGGTCCGGAGCGAACCCCGCGAATCCCGAGTGGGTCTGGAGTGAATCCCGAGTGGGTTCAGAGCAAATCCTGCTGCTCCCCGGTGGGTTCGGAGCGAATCCCGAGCGGGTTCGAAGCGAATCCCGCCCATCCCGGTGGGTTCGGAGCGAATGCCACTCATCCCCAGTGGGTCTGGAGTGAATCCCGAGTGGGTTCGGAGCGAATCCCGCGAATCCCGAGTGGGTTCGGAGCGAACCCCGAATCCCGAGTGGGTCTGGAGCGAACCCCGCTCATCCCAAGTGGGTTCGGAGCAGATCCCGCTCATCCCGAGTGGGTCTGGGGCGAATCCCGAGTGGGTTCGGAGCAAACCCTGCTGCTCCCCGGTGGGTTCGGAGCAAATCCCGCCCATCCCGGTGGGTCCGGAGCGAACCCCGCGAATCCCGTGTGGGTCTGAGGCGAATCCCGAGTGGGGGGGTTCGGAGCGAACCCCGCTGCTCCCCGGTGGGTTCAAAGCGAATCCCGCTCATACCGAGTGGGTTCGGAGCAGATCCCGCCCATCCCGAGTGGGTCCGGAGCAAGCCCCGCTCATCCCGAGTGGGTCTGGAGCGAATCCCGCTCATCCCGAGTGGGTCTGGAGCGAACCCCGCTCATCCTGAGTGGATCCGGAGCGAATCCCGCTCATCCCGAGTGGGTCCGGAGCAAACCCCGCTCATCCCGAGTGGGTTCAAAGCGAATCCCGCTCATCCCGAGTGGGTCTGGAGCGAATCCCGCAAATCCCAAGTGGGTTCGGAGCAAACCCCGCTGCTCCCCCGATGGCTTTGGAGCGAATCCCGAGTGGGTCTGGGGCAAACCCCGCTCACACCCGAGTGGGTTCAGAGCAAACCCCGCTCATCCCGAGTGGATCCGGAGCAAACCCCGCTCATCCCGAGTGGGTCTGGAGCAAACCCCGCTCATCCCGAGTGGGTCCGGAGCGGCGGCAGCAGCGCAAACACGACCCGGAGCGCGGCGCTCCCCCGGGGACACGGCTCTGCCGCTGGAGTGACCGCCTGGAATTGTCACCGCGGTGTCACCTCAGCCCCAGAGAGCCCCCAGAGCCCCCAGCGCCGTGTGCGGGGCAGCAGCTGGGCTGTGCTGAGCCAGAAACCCCAAATCCTCCCCAGGAAAGGATCCCAAATCCACCTCGGTGGATTCCCAGGTGGCTCCGGAGATGCTCGGCTCTGTTCCATCCCTCGTTGCGGCCTCTGCTTCTCAGCTGGGCTTTTTGTGGCCTGACCCTTTCCCCATTGCTTTTCTTCCTTCCTTCCCATTGATTTTCTTCCTTCTCCCCGGTGCTTTTTTCCCTTCTTTACCATTGCTTTTGTTCCCTCCTTCTCATTGCTTTTCCTCTTTCTTTCCCATTGCTTTTCTTCCTTCTTTACCGTTGTTTTCTTCTT
This sequence comes from Calcarius lapponicus, assembly GCA_039654755.1. NCBI lineage: Eukaryota > Metazoa > Chordata > Aves > Passeriformes > Fringillidae > Calcarius > Calcarius lapponicus. The sequence goes on from JBBFKN010000017.1 coordinate 13,440,213, forward strand.
TCTTTCCCATTGCTTTTCATCCTTCTTTACCATTGATTTTCTTCTTTTTCCCCCATTGCTTTTCTTCCTTCCTTACCATTGTTTTCTTCTCTCTTTCTTTCTTTCCCATTGCTTTTCCTCTTCTGCCGTCTTCCACCCTGAATATTTCCACTGTGAGGGTTTGTTTTTTTTTGTGTTTTTGATGTAGAAACTTCTGGCGCTGCATTTCGAACTCCCCGCGACCTCGCTGCCACCAGCTTCTTCCATTTCTTTGCCACCTCATCCCTTCCAGGTTGTTCCCCCTCCAAAGGCTCCCCGAGGGCTTTTCCAGAGGCTTCTAAATTTGCTTTGACCCTTTAAAGGTGCAGGGAAAGAGCAAAGCTCGCGGCTGCCCCGAGGTGAAAGTCCAAAGGGACGCGATAAAGGCGGCCCGGAATTCCCGGGAATGATCGGGGTGTGGTGGGGAGGAAAAAAGGAGGAAAAAATCAAAAATTGGAGATTCCTGGAGCAGCTGCAGCTCCTTCCATGGGAAGGGATGTGGGCAGAGGCGTTAAGGAGCCATTTCCAGGCGAAAAAAAGAAAAAAAGAAAAAAGTAAAAGGAGCCATTTCCAAAGCCCTTCCCAGCTCCTGGGCCTGTCTTGGTCATCAGGGAAAAGGAAAAACACCTGGAAAAGCATCGGAGGTTCTGGATGAGACTTTGAACCTTCCCAGGTCATCAGGGGTACAGGAAAAACACCTGGAAAATCACTGGAGGTTTTGGATGAGACTTTTTACCTTCCCAGCTCCTGGGCCTGCCCTGGTTCCAAGGGGAAAAGGAAAAACACCTGGAAAATCCCTGGAGGTTCTGGATGAGAGTTTTTTCCTTCCCAGGTCATCAGGGGTAAAGGAAAAACCCCTGGAAAAGCACTGGAAGTTCTGGATGAGCCTTTTCCCCTTCCCAGCTCCTGGGCCTGCCCTGGCCCCAAGGGGAAAGGAAGAGCCCTTGGAAAATTGAGGTTCTGGATGAGCCTTTGAACCTTCCCAGGTCATCAGGGGTAAAGGAAAAACATCTGGAAAATCACTGGAGGTTTTGGATGAGAGTTTTTGCCTTCCCAGCTCCTGGGCCTGCCCAGTTCACCAGGGGAAAAGAAGAAACCCTGGAAAATTGAGGTTCTGGAGGAGACTTTTCCCCTTCCCAGCTTCCAGGCCTGCCCTGGTCGCAAGGGGAAAAGGAAAAACCCCTGGAAAATCGAGATTCTGGATGAGATTTCCCCCTCCCCCAGCCCCTCTCCCCGCTGCCTTTGGATTCAGTTTCCCACTGAGCTTCAGGGCTCCTTTCAGCCCGACCCCTTCCATGCTCCTGGGACACTTTCTGGGATTCTCCTGCTGCATCTCCATCCCGGCCCTGCCCCGAGGGAAAGGGGCTGGAAAAGGGGGCACGGCCACCCCTCCTTCCCCACATTTCCCGTGTTTCCCGTATTTCCCTCGTTTCCCGCACTTCCTTCCCAGATTTCCCATATTTCCATATTTCCCACATTTCCTGCATTTCCCTCATTCCCCGCATTTCCCACACTTCCTTCCCATATTTCCCAATTTTGCACATTTCCCATATTTCCCTCATTTCCCAGTTTCCCACATTCCCTGCATTTCCCACATTTCCTTCCCATATTTCCCACATTTCCCTCATTTCCCACATTTCCCGCATTTCCCTCATTTCCCAGTTTCCCACATTTCCCTCATTTTCCAATTTCCCACATTTCCCGCATTTCCCACACTTCCTTCCCATATTTCCCACATTTCCCAATTTCCCACATTTCCCGCATTTCCCCTATTTCCCACATTTCCCAATTTCCCACATTTCCCACATTTCCCGCATTTCCCGCATTTCCCCCATTTCCCCAATTTCCCACATTTCCGTCATTTTCCTCATTTCACAATTTCCCACATTTCCCGCATTTCCTTCCTGCATTTCCCCATCTCCCAATTTCCCACATTTCCTGCATTTCCCACACTTCCTTCCCATATTTCCCACATTTCCCAATTTTCCACATTTCCCGTATTTCCCAATTTCCCACATTTCCCGCATTTCCCACATTTCCCGCATTTCCCACATTTCCCCCATTTCCCAATTTCCCACATTTCCCTCATTTTCCAATTTCCCACATTTCCTGCATTTCCCACACTTCCTTCCCACATTTCCCACATTTCCCAATTTCCCACATTTCCCGCATTTCCCACATTTCCCTCATTTTCCTCATTTCAGAATTTCCCACATTTCCCGCATTTCCTTCCTGCATTTCCCCCATTTCCCAATTTTCCCACATTTCCCGCATTTCCCTCATTTCCCTCCCACATTTCCCTCATTTCCCAT
>JBBFKN010000017.1:13442642-13617682 GCA_039654755.1 Calcarius lapponicus
CGCTGCCAGAGCCGGCGGGGATGGAAATCAAACATCAAACCGGCGGGGTTGGTGCTGGGGGTGTGGATTCTGTCATCCCGGGGCTCGTTCCCATCGGGAAAAGCAGAATCGGGGAGCAGCAGAGCTCCTCCCAGGCCAATGTTTGTCAACAGCCTGGTTGCCAGAGGAGGGGAAGATTTGGTATTTTATTCCCATTGCTTTTCCTCTTTTTTTTCGCATTGCTTTTCCTCTTTCTTTCCCATTGCTTTTCCTTTTTCTTTCCCATTGCTTTTCTCTTTCTTTCCCATTGTTTTTCTTCCTTCTTTCCCATTGTTTTTCTTCTTCTTTCCCATTGTTTTTCTTCTTTTTTCCCCATTGTTTTTCTCTTCTTTCCATTGTTTTTCTTCCTTTTTCCACATTTCTCCCTTCTTTTCGGCGGCGCTGGATTTGATTCCTGATGGTGGATGCACTGCTCCCGTGGAATTCTGTCATCCCAGGGCTCTCTGTCATTCCATGGTGCGCTCCCATGGAATTCTGTCATCCCAGGGCTCTCTGTCATTCCATGGTGCGCTCCCATGGAATTCTGTCATTCCAGGGCTCTTTTCCATCTGCTTTTTTTCCCTGTGGAAAAGCAGAAAACGGGGAACAGCAGAGCTCCTCCCAGGCCAGTGTTTGTAAACAGCCCGGTTTCCAGAGGAGGGGAAGATTCCAAGCACAAAAACAGAGCGGAGCAGACGGAGAAGAGCCCCAGAACCCACGGAGGCTCAGCAAAGGCAGCTCGGAGCAGCCCAAGTGGGTTTTGGGTGCTGAACCAGCAGCAAATCCCCAGCTCAGGGGCTCTGCTGGGATTTCCCAGATCCTCCAGGAGCACTGGGGACAGGGGAGGGGATGCTGAGCTTGGGGGGTGAAGGCAAAGCCTCCCCCAGAGCCCAAAATCGATGAGCAGCAGCAGGGGCTGAACTGAGCTCCGGCTCTGGAGGCAGCCCCTGGTTTGCAGGCTGCTCATTAAAGCTCTTTCCATGTCCAGAGAGCCCAGGATAAATCCAGATGAATCCAGGCTGCTCACCCAGGGGCAGCTCCCAGGTTTTCTCTGGGAAGACAAAACAGGAGCAGCTGGGAGAGGGAGGCTCGGATGGTGACCTTGGCTTGGTGTAAACTCTGTTTAAAAACCTGTCCCCTCGCACAGGGAGGAGGCCAAAAATGGATATCAACCCCCCGTTTCCTCTTTGGGGATCCTAAAGCACAGCCTGACCCAGTGGGACTTGTGCTGTGATCCCAGGGTTTCTCATGGAGCAACGGAATAAAGGCACTGACGCTGATTTATCACAATATTGGCGTTTTCCACCCTTCCTGCTCCTGTTCCAGGCTGCTCCTGGTGCTCCCACGGGTGGGATGTGGGCAAGGCTGGGCTCCTGGGGTCTGCAGGATCCCCTTTTATCCTCCAGCATCCCAGGATTGGGGGGCAAAGAAGGGAGAAGGAAGAACAAATCCTGGTGGCACCCGGAGCAATCAGCACGGATTTTTTTTAGCATTTCTTGCTTTTTGAGCAACTTTCCCCACCATAACGCAGCTGGGGGTTATTTTCCCATGGGTGCTGAGCAAGCTCTGTGCTTTTTTGGGGAGAGCTGCACCCGAGGTGCTTTATTTAACTCCAAACTCGCCCAGACACCTCCAGGGCTGGGTATTTTTAGTGGGCACCAAAAGGGCAGCGGCCTGGCGGGGAGAGGGGGGAGCTGGAGCTGCCTTGGAGCGGCTCCACGGGATGGGAAAGGGTGAAATGTCCCGAGGGGAGCCTGGTGTCGCTGCCAAGGTGACCTGGGGACAGCCCTTCAGAGCCAGGCTGTGTTTATAGGGCTGGAAGGGCCCTGGGGGAGCAGAGTCTGGAGGGACAAGGTCAGGGCAGGAACGAGGCACAGACACATCCCATGGAGCTTCTTCCTTGTTTCCCGTTGATTCTCTTCCTTATTTCCCATTGGTTTTCTTCCTTTTCCCCCACTGCTTTTCTTCTTTCTTTACCATTGATTTTCTTCCTTGTTCCCCATTGCTTTTTATCCTTCTTTACCGTTGTTTTTCCTTCCCTCCTTCCCATTGTTTTTCTTCCCTTCTTTCCCATTTCTTTCTTCCTTCCTTACCACTGTTTTTTCTTCCTTTTTTTTCCCATTGTTTTTCTTCTTTTTCCCCCATTGCTTTTCTTCCATCCTCCCATTGCTTTCCCTTTTTCTTTCCGTTGCTCTTCTTCTTTCTTTCCCATTGCTTTTCTTCCTTATTTCCCATTGCTTTTCTTCCTTATTTCCCATTGCTTTTCCTCTTTCCTTCCCATTGTTTTTCTTCCTTCTTTACCATTGTTTTCCTCTTTCTTTCCCATTGTTTTTCTTCCTTTCCCCCACTGTTTTTCTTCTTTTTTTCCCATTGTTTTCTTCCCTTTTCCCCATTGCTTTTCTTCCTTTTCCCCCATTGCTCTTTTTTCCCTTTTCCCCATTGTTTTTCTTCCTCCTTTTCCATTGTTTTTCTTCCTTTTTCCTCATTTCTTTTCTTCCTTTCCCCCACTGTTTTTCTTCCTTTTTTTTCCATTGTTTTCTCCCTTTTCCCCAATTGCTTTTTCCCTTTTCCCCATTGCTTTTCTTCCTTCTCTGCCATTGTTTTCTTCTTTTTTTCCCATTGCTTTTCCTCTTTCTTTCCTATTGTTTTTCTTCCTTATTTTCCATTGTTTTTCTTCCTTTTCCCCCATTGTTTTTCTTCCTTTTCCCCCATTGTTTTTCTTCCTCCTTTTCCATTGTTTTCTTCCTTTTTCCTCATTTATTTTCTTCCTTTTTCCTCACCGTTTTCTTTCCTTATTTTCCATCGTTTTTCTTCCTCATTTCCCATTGCTTTTCTTCTTTCCCACCCCTGCTAAAACCCCTGGCGGAGCTCTGCTCTCATCTCCACAGAATCCTGGAATACCCTGAGCAGGACCACCAGCGATTTTCCTGCCGTTCTCTTCATCCTGCCTCCGATTCCAGGGATGGAAATTCCCCCTCTCCATGCAGGACCCCTGAGAGCCGAACCCACCCGGTGCCCTGTCAGCTCCCATCTCCCAGGATGCGCAGCGAGGGCTGGGAGGAGGCTGATAATGAATGGATGGATGCTGGAGGTGTCCCAGCGCTGCCCTGTCAGGCCGGGCAGGGATGACACGCTCAGAGATAACATCAGAGATAACAACCCGGGCTGTCAGTCACGGCCAGCCTGACGTGACAGCTCTGCCTGACAGCAGCTCTGACTGACAGCTGCGGGCTCTGCAGCCTCTGCAGGCGGAGCAGGGCTCCTCTCCAGCTGGACACGGCCTTTGGAAGGCTCTGGAACCCCTGGAAAAGCCACCCCTGCCCTCCTGCGTGCCCGCGGCGCCTCGGAGGAGACGGAATGCAATGATGCCACTGAAGCATCAGTCCCGGCAGCCGGGCAGGCTCCCACCTTCCCAGGCTGGCGGGATGCGGGGCCGCTCCCAGCCCCGCAGCTCCTGCGGCACAGCCCAGCCCGACCCGGCGGGGCAGCGCTGGAGAATTCCAGCATCCATCCATTCAGCACTGGGAGAATTCCAGCATCCATCCATTCATCACCAGCTCCATCCCAACCTTCTGTACAGCCCAGCCCGACTGGCAGCGGTTAAGAATTCCTGCACCCATCCATTCATCACCGGCTCCATCCCAACCTTCCTGCACATCCCTGACAGGGCAGCGCTGGAGAATTCCAGCATCCATCCATTCAGCATTGGGAGAATTCCTGCATCCATCCATTCAGCATTGGGAGAATTCCAGCATCCATCCATTCAGCGCTGGAGAATTCCAGCATCCATCCATTCATTATCAGCTCTATCCCAACCTTCCTGCACATCCCAGCCCACCTGGGCAACGCTGGGAGAATTCCTGCATCCACTGATTCATCACCGGCTCCATCCCAACCTTCCTGCACATCCCTGACAGGGCAGCGCTGGAGAATTCCTGCATCCATCCATTCATTATCAGCTCCATCCCAACCTTCTTGCACATCCCAGCCCACCTGGGCAGCGCTGGAGAATCCCTGCATCCATTGATTCATCACCGGCTCCATCCCAACCTTCCTGCACATCCCTGACAGGGCAGCACTGGAGAAATTCCAGCATCCACTGATTCATCACCAGCTCCATCCCAACCTTCTTGCACATCCCAGCCCGACGGGGCAGCGCTGGAGAATTCCTGCATCCATTGATTCATCACCAGCTCCATCCCAACCTTCTTGCACATCCCAGCCCGACGGGGCAGCGCTGGAGAATTCCAGCATCCATCCATTCAGCATTGGGAGAATTCCAGCATCCATCCATTCATCACCAGCTCCATCCCAACCTTCCTGCACATCCCTGACAGGGCAGTGGTGAAGAATTCCAGCATCCATTGATTCATCACCGGCTCCATCCCAACCTTCCTGCACATCCCTCACAGGGCAGCCCTGGAGAATTCCTGCATCCATCCATTCATTATCAACTCCATCCCAACATTCCTGCACATCCCAGCCTGACCCGACGGGGCAGAGCTGGAGAATTCCAGCATCCATTGATTCATCACCAGCTCCATCCCAACCTTCCCGCACATCCCTGACAGGGCAGCGCTGGAGAATTCCAACATCCATCCATTCATTATCAGCTCCATCCCAACCTTCCTGCACATCCCAGCCCACCTGGGCAGCGCTGGGAGAATTCCTGCATCCATCCATTCAGCATTGGGAGAATTCCAGCATCCATCCATTCAGCGCTGGAGAATTCCAGCATCCATCCATTCATCACTGGCTCCATCCCAACCTTCCTGCACATCCCTGACAGGGCAGCGCTGGAGAATTCCAGCATCCATCCATTCATTATCAGCTCCATCCCAACCTTCCTGCACATCCATGACAGGGCAGCGCTGGGAGAATTCCAGCATCCATCCATTCAGCATTGGGAGAATTCCAGCATCCATCCATTCAGCATTGGGAGAATTCCTGCATCCATCCCATTCATTATGGAATTCCAAATTACGTTCCCAAATTCCCTTTTAGGTTCCCAAATTCCCTTTTAGGTCGGTCTCACCTCGGTCCCCGCTCCCTCTTTTCAACCTTTCAACAGCTCCTTTTTCTCCTTTTTTTTTCCTTCCCCTCCCCCCCCCCCCTTTTTTTTTTTGGATTTTCCTTTCATTTTCTTTTTCTTTTTTTTTGGCTTTTTTTTTTTTCTTTTTTTTCCTGGCTTTTCCTCGTAGCCTCTTAAATCAAACCTAACCCCGGCTCCTCCAGCGAGAGCTGCCGAGGGAAATCCGGAGCTGCTCGGGGCAAAAGAGTAAAACGTGTTAAGCACCGAGATCCAGGCCAGATGTGGAACTCTCCGGGGCCACCTCGGGCCTTTGAGCCGCTGGTTTGACACCTCTGCTTTCCACATTAAGAGTCCCAGCGGGGAGGAAATCCTCCTGGCCTGAGTTATGTGCTATTTACCGAGGGGGGCAGCCCTTAAAAGGAGTCCAGTAAAACCTGGAATAAGAGTAAATTATTAGCATAGGCTGGGAAAAGAGGTTTGTTTTTTAAGGCAGCTGGGTTTATGATTTTTTTATTTTTATAATTTTCATACTATATTATTATTATATATTTTTATATTATATACTTATATTACTTTATATTATATTTTTATTATATATTTCATATTATATATTTATATTATTTATATGATATTTTATTTTATATATTTTATATGATATATTTATATCATTTTTATTATATATTACATTATAGATTTATATTATTTTATAATATAGATTTATGTTATTTTTATATTATATTTTTATATTATATATTTTATTTTTATAAATTTTTTGGGGGGGCTTTTTTTCTGCGGTGCTGGATGAAGATAAAAACCCCTCCTGCCTCTGAGGGATAAGGGAATGCTGGAAGTGTGTGAGCTGCAGGTTTGGAAAAGCACTCAGCAGGCAATAAACCCCGGCTCCTCCTGCTCCATTGCTGCCCTGGGACAGCAGAGGCTGCTCCCAGTCAGATGTGGGGAGGGAAAAATCAGGAATTCCTGGCTGGATGCTCCACGTCCCCACTCGGAATCTCCCCCTCCCTCTGCTCCCCTCGGTTCCCAGGGTTTTCCTGCGGTTCAGGGAAGTGCTGGAATCCCTGGAAACGTCCAAGAAATGTGTGAATGCAGCACCTGGGGCCTGGCTCCACGGTGAGCACGGTTAAAGGTGCGACTCCATCAGTTTTGGGGTTTTTCCGGCCTTATCCCAGTGCTGGGGGACAGATCCCAGCACCCCGGCTCCTGGCCCATCAGCTGTGGGGTCTGGGGGATCTGTGGGGTCTGGGAGCCATGGGATCGGGGATCTGTAGGATCCGTGGGGTCTGGGGGATCTGTGGGATCTGTGGGATCTGGGATCTGTGGGATCTGTGGGACCTGTGGGGCCTGTGGGATCTGTGGGATCTGTGGGATCAGTGGGGTCTGTAGGATGCATGGCATCTGTGAGATCTGGGGTCTGTGGGATCTGGGATCTGTGGGATCTGTAGGATCTTTAGGATCTGTGGGATCCATGGCATCTGTGGGATCTGTGCGATCTGGGAGCCGTGGGAAGGGGATTAAGGACCTGCTCCTGCCTTTCCCAGCTCTGACCACCATGGATTTCACTCTTCCTGGCCCTCCTAAAATAAAAAGGAACGACCCTTAATTTGCAGGGAAAGGATTTCCCTAAGCTCAGAGGGCTCAGGAATTTTTCCCAGGGCTCTTGGGAATCCCACCTGGCTCAGAGGCCACCAGGCACGGACAGAAGGTGCTGACAGGGCTGGATTTTGAGGCAGAACCCCCAGAACGGGTGAGCAAAGCCCTTTGGCTCCTGGCACAGAGCCTCCCCCTGTCCCTGGGGCTGGGATCCTGATGTGTTCATGGTCCCTGCTGGGATCACCAACCCTGATGTGTTCATGGTCCCTCTCAAGGCTGGGATCACAAACCCTGATGTGTTCATGGTCCCTCCTGGGATAACCAACCCTGATGTGTTCATGGTCCCTCTCAAGGCTGGGATCACAAACCCTGATGTGTTCATGGTCCCTCCTGGGATAACCAACCCTGATGTGTTCATGGTCCCTCTCAAGGCTGGGATCACAAACCCTGATGTGTTCATGGTCCCTCCTGGGATCACAAACCCTGATGTGTTCATGGTCCCTCTCCCCAAGGCTGGGATCACAAACCCTGATGTGTTCATGGCCCCTCTCAAGGCTGGGATCACCAACCCTGACGTGTTCATGGTCCCTCCTGGGATCACCAACCCTGATGTGTTCACGGCCCCTCTCCCCAAGGCTGGGATCCTGATGTGTTCACAGCCCCTCTCCCCCAGGATTGCCCCCCCAGCTCTCAGATCCCGCAGCTGAGCTGAGCCTCCCCAGGATGCTCAATCCGTGTCTGCTCGGTGGTTCTGTGCCCTGACATGACTGCAAGTGGCAGGGCTGCTCCTGCCCATCACTGCCTGCCCTTGACTTGTCTTCCAGACACGTTCCCTTTTTTATTTATTTTTTTTTTCCCCTCCCAGGGTTTGATTTCCTTGCTTGTTTGTTTTCCTCCCTGCTCGGTGTCAGAGCAGCTCCAGGGCTCGTTCTGAGGCTGACAGGACTTCGGGGACGGGGTTTTTCTGGTGGGGAGACGCTGCTGCAGAGAAATCCTTCTCTTTTCATCCAAAAGGACACAGCCAGGGCTGGCTGGGGATCCAGAGGTGCCAGAGAATTGCAGGGGAGAGGAGGGGCAGCTCCTCCATGCCCTGTTCTCCCTGCAGATCCATCCTGAGGCTGCCCAGGCTGCTGGGAAGGGCTCCACGGTTTGGGGGGAGCAGAGAACTCCTGAAAATACCCGGGAACCAGATTTTATGTGAGGAGTTCTGCTCACAAATAAGTACAAATAAAGGGGTCCCAGGGCTGTGCCAGTGACGTCCCAGGGGTGTCCCAGAGATTTCCCAGGGGTGTCCCAGGATTTTCCCAGTGCTGTCCCTGGATTCTCCCACTGATGTCCCAGGATTCTCCCAGAGCTCTCCCAGGATTCTCCCATGGCTGTCCCAGAATTGTCCCAGGTCTGTCCCAGGGTTCTCCCAGCACTGTCCCTGGACTCTCCCACTGATGTCCCAGGATTCTCTCAGTGATGTCCCAGGATTGTCCCAGAACTGCCCCAGGACTGTCACAGGATTCTCCCAGCACTGTCCCAGGATTGTCCCAGAACTGTGCCAGGATTCTCCCAGTACTGTCCCAGTGCTGTCCCAGTCATGTCACAGGATTCTCCCAGTGCTGTCCCAGGACTGTCCCAGGATTCTCTCAGTGATGTCCCAGGATTCTCCCAGCACTGTCCCAGTGCTCTCCCAGTGCTGTCCCAGTGCTGTCCCACATTTATCCCAGGATTATCCCAGATCTGTCCCAGGATTCTCCCAGCACTGTCCCAGCACTGTCCCAGAGCTGTCCCAGGATTATCCCAGTGCTGTCCCAGTGCTGTCCCAGATTTATCCCAGGATTATCCCAGATCTGTCCCAGGATTCTCCCAGCACTGTCCCAGGATTATCCCAGCGCTGTCCCGGCTCTGCCCCGCTCCTGACTCACCCCATCCCCGGGCACACTCCCAGCCCATCCCATCCCAGCCCTGCCCGAGGTTCCCATGGCCAGCAGCCTCCCCGTGCCCCTCCTGACTCAGCCGGACCTGCCGGGCTGGCCGGGCCGGTCTCTCGCAGGCGTGGCCGCGTTATTTGCTCGCTGATTACCGGAACCGAACCATCATTACCGGCTGCTGCTGCTGCTGCCGCCCCGCCGGGCGTGTGCCCGGGGTGCCCTCTGGGGTCAGGGGTGCTCGCAGGGCACCTCCCGCCCCACACTGCCCGGTGTGTGCCCTGTCCCGCTCCCGGGATGGGAAGGGAAAGCAGGGGAGGAAGGATGGGGCGTGGGGAGCGCCCAGGACTCAGCACTGGCTCCATCTCTTGGCTCGAAAAGGGGGGAGATAACGCTTCAAATTATACTTCAAATTACACTTTAAATTACACTTTAATTTACACTTTAAAATGCATTTTAAATTATATTTTAAATTGCGTTTCAAACCGATGTATTCCTCACAAACACAGGCTGAGCCCCCAGAGCACACCGGGTGTCTCAGGGCAGGGATTTGCTGGGTCTGTCCCGCACAAATGCCCCATCCCAGAGCTCAGGGCTGGCCCCAAATCCCCAAAGCCACCAGCGGTGGTGGCACATTGTGGCACGTGTGTCCCAGCCCTCGGGGATTCTGCTTCCTGAAAAACCCCTGGGAGCAGCTCTGGGCTGAAAGAGCTCCTTGTGTGGCTGGGAGAGCAGCCCCTGCCCTGTCCCCAGGGCTGGCACTGTCCCTGCTCCTCCAGCTGTGCCACAGTGAGCCCAGAGCTGTCCCCAAACCTCCCTGCCCTTAACCCAGCTCTGGGCTCACACCTGGCCAGGTGCGGGGGTGGCACTCAGGGACCCTGCAGGGACAGGGACAGAGGTGACAGAGGTGACAATTCCTTTTAAGCAGCGATTCCTTCTCATTTTTTTTCTCCCTGTGACATTGCAGAGGCTGCAGAGCTCTGCTGCCAGCTCCTGCTGGTGTCAGACACGTGCAGCCCCAGGTGTGGGGCAGGATTGACTCTGCCCCTCCAAAACCACTGAAATTCCCCAGCAGAATAAACTGGGAATGTTCCCTGGAACAGCTCAGCCCTGGGACAGGATTGACTCTGCCCCTCCAAAACCACTGAAATTCCCCAGCAGAATAAACTGGGAATGAACTGGAACAGCCCAGGTGTGGGGCAGGATTGACTCTGCCCCTCCAAACCACTGAAATTCCCCAGCAGAATAAACTGGGAATGTTCCCTGGAACAGCTCAGCCCTGGGACAGGATTGACTGTGCCTCCCCAAAATTACTGAAATTCCCCAGCAGAATAAACTGGGAATGTTCCCTGGAACAGCCCAGCCCTGCAGAGAGCAGCTGGCGTTTCCACCTGGCTGGAAATGCGTGGAAGCAAGGAGGATTTCTGGAGGAAAGGGGTAAATTTGGGTCAGCGTTGCTGAGGGCTGGGAGCAGGGCAGGAAGTGGCTGTGTTTACAGGGCTGGAGCTGTTTTTTCCTGTGGCACACGCACGGAATTCTCTGGGAGCCTGGAAACGTTTTTATGGCGGACAGCGATTGTCGTGCGGGGTGAATAAAAAAACATTTTGTGTGGGAAATGAATTTGTAGAATAAAAAGATAGTCAGCTTCTGATCGTAACAGCGTGGATTGGAACGTCCCTATTGTCTCACCTTTCGCGTAACACTGAAAATAGAATTAAAGGTTTTAAAACACGTCTCATTGCCCCATCTCTAAGTCCAAAAAATGCTTCATCCGACAACTTAGAGCACAAAGCTTTGGGATATGGAGAGAGCAGCAGGCAGCAGCTTTGGGAAAGGGTTTTCCAAGGGGTCAGGTGGCGTGGGAGGCTGGAGCAGCCATCTGGGAAGGGAAGGAGGGCAGAGAGGAGGAAAAGGCCCTTTATGGCCGGCCCAAATGTTAAAGGCTGCGAGAAACGCGGGAATGATCCCATTAAGGGCCAAATGGATGCCATAAACCAGGATCTTCTCCTTTCTTCGGGGTTATTTCTATTGCTTTCATCCCAATCAAAAACATTCTCAGCCCTTCTGCTTTGGCTTTGTGGGTGAGGCTTCGCTAGGGACGCAGTTCCTTATGGTGGCCTTTCCCTCCTGGTGCAAATTCCCAGATTTCCAGAGGAAAACCCCCCTCTCACAGCAATCCCAAGGAAAAGCTGGGCTGTGTTTCCTCCCTCCACAACCCCAGCCCGCCCCAATGCCGAGGAGCAGGAGGGATGTGGGGATAACTAACAAAGAACGGGAGGCCAGGGCTCCTTCCCAAACTTGGGGGGAACGTCGGGATGCGGGGCGCGATTGGCGTCACTTCCTCCCCTCCATCCCCACCCTCAGCACCTTCCTTTCCTCCTCCCTGCTGATGAAACCATCCTGCTCAGGCCTGGGGATGTCCTGCATGGCCCAGATCCTGTTTGGAAAACCAAACCCGCCGGAATTCCGGCCCGGGATGGGAAAATCCGGGACATGCCGCGGGCTCCTCCTGCAGCTGGAAGCCTCTGGCCAGGTTTTCACCTCCCCTTTTGCTTTGTGTTGTTTCTTCCCCTGCTCTCACCAGCTCAAGAAGAGCAATTTTCCTTTCAAATGCAAGGCCTGGCCATAAACTTGGCAGGAAAATCCCTCCCAAGCAAATGGCGAGGGAAGGAGAGGGAATTTTGGTGTCCTGGGGGGAGTTTTGCTGCCTCCCTGCCCTGCATGTATCCAGGCTGAGACTCCTTCAAAAACTGATTTAAAAAACCCCAAGCCACATCAAAACGGGCTGGTAAATACCCCAAATAAAGAATTTCAGTCAGTGCAATACCCCAAATAAAGAATTTCAGAATTCCAAGGAGAAGAGCTGGTTTTTCCTGGGAGAAGCTGGGAGATTTCAAATTCAGGCGTTAAATCTCCAGCTGAGAACAACTCATGTATGTATTAATGAAAATATTAATGAAAATATTAATGAAAATATTAATGAAATATTAATGAAAATATTAATTAAAATAAAGCCTTTTTTCCCCACACAAAGGGGATTTCACTGGTTTAATTGCCATCATTTTTAAGACCCTGCTGCAAAGGCATTTACCTGCACCTGCAGGAATCAGGGCAGAGAAAATGATGGGATTTCTGTGTCCCAAGGAGATTTGGAAAAAAAATCTCCTGGAGAGATCTGGATGGGTCTGTCACTCTCCTGGCTGCAGGAATTCCCTCTCTGAGTGCCACAATACCAGAGAAAACCCTGGAATTTTATGTTTTCCCAGACCTGGCTGCAGGAATTCCCTCTCCAAGTGCCACGAGACAAGAGGAAATCCTGGATTTTGAGACAAGAGAGATCTTGGAATTTGAGACAAGAGAGATCCTGGAATTTGAGACAAGAGGGACCCTGGAATTTTTGCTCTCCCAGTCCTGGCTGCAGGAATTCCCTGTCCAAGCACCACAACACCTTGGGACAGGAGGAAACCCTGGAATTTGTGCCTGCAGCCACCAAACTGCCAGGAAGCAAGGGGATAACGGGCCCTGGTGGTGCAGCTGGACACAAAGTCACACCCTGAGATGAAAGGGGGAATGCAGCCGATCCCAGGCCCTTCACACCAGCTCCAGGGCTGGGCAGGGCAGCGAGGAGGAGCTGACAGCACCCCCAGCATCCTGGCTCGGCTACCGTTGGGAGAAATTCTCCTCTCCAGGCACAAAACCCGCATTTTTGCGAGCATTGCAAAGTTTGGTACATCAATTATTGAGGGGATTTTTCATTTTTCCTGCTTAAGGGTTTTTTTTAGAAATTTCTGATTTAAAAAGATTCTTTTCTTGCCCGGTTTGTTCTCCGTGCACAGCGCTGGTGTGGCAGCTTCTTTCTGGTGACTTTTATGAGCCTGACTCCCAGATTAGTTCACCAGAGATGCAAGCCCAGGCCTCTCCCTCAGACTTGGAGGAAGAACAGCCCAGGATTAGGTGTCCACACGCAAATCCCGTTGGTTTGTGGGGTCACTGAGCAGAGCTGGCAGGTGGGGCCTTTACCAGAAATCAGCTTTTACAGTCACGAGGTCCCTGCTGTGGTCAGGGAGGGACAAACCCAGCTGCTCTGACACCTGAGTCACCTGGAAAAAATGGGATTTGGGGGGTGGGGTGGATATCCCTGGTCCTTGTGGGATGTGTTCAGTGCTGGCTGCGGTACCAGGGGGGATCCAGGGGGGGGATCAGAGGGATCCAGGGGGATCCAGGTGGGATCCAGGTGGAATCCAGGCAGGATGCAGGGGGATCCAGGTGGGATCCAGGTGAGATTCAGGTGAGATTCAGGTGGGATCCAGGTGAGATTCGGGTGGGATCCAGGTGGGATCCAGGTGGGATCCAGGTGAGATTCAGGTGGGATCCAGGTGAGATTCGGGTGGGATCCAGGTGGGATCCAGGTGGAATCCAGGCAGGATTTGGGTGGGATCCAGGTGGGATCCAGGGGGATCCAGGTGGGATCCAGGTGAGATCCAAGCAGGATCCAGGGCCAGGGGGACCCTCAGCCTGATCCCCCTTCAAAAGCTGGGAATGTTCACCTGGAGAAGAAAAGGAGAGCTCAGAGCTCCTTCCAATGCCCAAAGGGGCTCCAGGAGAGCTGCAGAGGGACTGGGGACAAGGGATGGAGGGACAGGACACAGGGAGGGTGAAAAATGCCAATATTCGGATTAAATCAGCATCCCTGTGGCTTTATTCCATTGCTCCGTGAAAAATCACTGCCAGAGGGAAGGGTTAGATGGGGTATTAGGAATAAATTCCTCCTGTGAGGGTGATGAGGGCTGGGATGGAATTCCCAGAGAGGCCATGGCTGCCCCATCCCTGGGAGTGTCCAAGGGTGGGTTGGAGCACCCTGGGATGGTGGAAGATGTCCCTGCCCATGGAGCTGGTTGGGATTTCAGGTCCCTTTGACCCCCAAACCCCTCTGGCATTCCAACCCCAGGAGCTCTCCCCGCTGCCACCCGCGCCCATTCAGCTTCCAATCAAGTGGAAAGCAAACATCTCTGGGACATGGAGAGCCTTTTCTTCCTGCCTTTATCTCCTTCCTCCCCTCTCCCATTCTCCCTTTAGTGCTGAGATTCCAGCGGGAGCGAAGCCCCCAAACACGCGGGGGGGGAGCGGCCTAGGCCCCGCCGCCTTGGCCTAGCCGTGAATAGGCCCGGCCTAAGCGGGCCGGGGACCAAAAAGGAGCTGAGGGCTGCTCATTGTGGGGCTGCCCGGGGTCAGCACGGACCATATGTCACCATTCCAGTGCCAGGGTCTCCATGGAGCCCCCTCGGCCCGGCCCTTTGTCGCCGTGTCCCCCCAGATATATTCATGGCCTGGCCGGGCCGTGCCCGGGGACAGAAACAAATTGCTACAAGGCAGGCCCACCCCGTCGGGCTGCCAGCAGCAGACAATCATAAAAGGCCAGTGCAGACTGTTTAAAAGCTGGAGAAAGGGCCGGTTGCCATGGCGATGGGATGGGAGGCCTGTTGCGGCCCATTAAACTCCAATCACATGTAAATTTATCCCCAGGCCTCCAGCGAGGGGGGACCCCCAGAGCTGCAGAATAGCCCCCGACAATAAGCAGTTTGTTTATCAATTCAGGTGCCGTTTAATTGGCTCCATTCAAGCCCCTCTTTGTTTAAAGTAATAACCTTTACAAAGCCCCACTGATTTATCATTTCCAGCACTCCATTAGATGGGCTTCTTGAAATCCTTGCAAGCACCTCATCTGCGGGGAGAATAAATCAAGAGGGGATGCTCCGAGGTGGGTGGAGGGCTCTGGAATCCCTGAGGAGTTTCCTGGGATCCCTTCCATGGCCTGGGCTGTGTCTGGAGCAGCTGGAATGACCTTGCTGTAAACTTTGGCTCCTCTGCAGCCTGGAGGAGTCTGAAGGTCACCCAGGAGGGTTGCAAAGAGAAAAAAAACATCCCCGAGCTGATGGGCAGCGAGGAGAAATTGATTTTTAGCGAGAATCTTCATGGAGGAGGAGGGTTTGCTCCTCTGGATGGTTTTTAGGGGAAGAAGTGGTGAAGGGTGATGCCACAACCAGGGACAGAGGGGCTGCCACAACCACAGGCGCAGAGAAGTTGTGGATTCCCCATCCCTGGAATTGTCCAAGCCAAGGTTGGATGGAGCAGCCTGGGCCAGTGGGACCCATGGGACGGTGGCACTGGGTGACCTTCAAGTCCCTTTCCAATCCAAAAGGGCTCAGTGGGTTCTTTTTTCACTGCTCCTAAGCACCAAGAAATGCAGAGTTAGTGACAGCCAGGGATTGATGGACATCCAGGGATTGATGGACATCCAGGGATTGATGGATCAGCACAGCACAGTCAAGAGTGGCAGATAAGCCCCTGGGGGAAGTCTGTGCATCCTGCACCTCCAATTCCACAGATCCCACTGGAATTCCCTTTATTCCTTCTGTGCAGAACGGGGCAGGTTGAGGCTGGACCCTCTCCCAGTCTGGAGTCCCTGGGTTGCTCAATAATTTCAGCTTTGCCCACAGACATTGGTGGGGAAAGGTAAAAATGGAGTCTCCTAGGGGACAGGAATGAGGAGAGCAAAAAGGACATTAAATATGTCTGGGTTTGGTGGCAGCTCTTCAATCCATCAGCACCTGAATGTGGGGCTTGAACACAGAATCACAGAGTCATTAAGTCTGGGAGAAAGTCCCAAACTTTTTGGAAAAGTTTGGCAAAAACTCCAAGATCCTGAAATCCAACCTTGGAGCTAACACCCCCAGCATTCCCCCCAAACCATTTCTCCCAAAATGGAGAAATCCTCAAATTTTGAGCTCTTCCAGGGATGGTGACTGCAGCGCTTCCCTGGGGTGGGGGGTAATTGTATCTGCCTCATTAACAAAGCTCCCAATGGACTTTTAGCTGCAGAGGGGACAGAGAGAAAAGCAGCCTGAGAGAGGCTGGGATCCCAGAGGATTCCCTTTGGGAGCAGCACGGGAGGTCAGGGGTTAAACGGCAGCGCTGGGGAGGTTTTTTTTTTTTGCAAGTGAAAAGTGGGGTTTGCAAACCCGGGAATAATCCCGAGGCTTTCCAAAGCTTCCCAAGGTGCCCCCCAGCCCAGCGAAAGCTGCCCCGGGGCAGAGGGAGCAAATCCATGAATTCATTATCCCCGCACAATGAGCTCCCTCCCAAGCTACGCTTTCCAAACCAGACTTTTTTTAAAAAAAACCCCAAATGTGACACAAACCCGAAAACCCCCTCGGTTTTCCCCTCTCTTTTCCAGGCTCCAGAGGCAGAGAAGCTGCTGGGAATCACCTCCTCCCCGATAGGGAGCCACGCTCTAATTAAGAAGAAACCTCCACAAGCCCCTTACAAAGTCTGAGTGGCAGCTGATTATTGTAGCAAAGTGCAACCTCTGCCATTTTGTCAAGCAAGCCCATCAAATTAGGGCGAAATAAGATGTCCATCTGTTTCCTGAATGGCAGCGCCGCCAAAAAATCAGATTCCCACCAGTTCCTTAAGTCCCAATTATTCCCAGATTATCTTTTGAGATGGGGAGAATAAACCTCGTGGCCTCGTTACTGACAGCCCGGTGCATCCCTAAGGAGGGCAGGGGGGCTCGGGTGACAATCCCCGGGGTGACCCCGGGGCTGGGACAGCGGATAAACATTCCCGGGATAAACATTCCCGGCTCCTGCCCCGGGGCTCTGCAGGGAAACGGGGCCTTGGGAAGTTAAAGAATAACGAGGCAGCAGCAGGAGGGGTGGGAGTGGCTGGAAATCGGGGCTCCAGCCTGGTTTTGGGGGTGGCAAACTAAAGGTGGCGGGGATCATTTCGGGAGGAGGAAGGGAAAAGTCATCCCGTGGTCCTGAGTGGGGTACAAAGCTCAGAAAGACCTTTCAGGTGGCACAATAATTGTGATTTAATTGTAATTGTAATTTTAAGGCATTTCCAGCGTTTTCCTGAATGCCTCAAGTTTTCTTTCCTCCCCTGTTCCTGCTGGCCAAAAACCTGCCGGGAAAGGATTTCCTTGGAGAGCAAAACTCTTGTCCTGCTCTTCCCACCCGTCCCCAGATGGATTTTGTCACCCCACATCTCCCCTCTCATCTCCCCCTTCTCCCTTCTCTCTTTCAGGACGTTTGAAAAATAAAATTCTCTTTATAGAACCCCAGAGTTTGGGGTTGGAATCCCATGATCGGGGTCGGAAGGGTCCTTAAAGATCATTTCATACCAAAGCCCTGATTCACTCACTGACTTCCGCTGTGGGATTTTTTTACCTCTCAACTCCCTCAAAATCCATTCCGTTAAAAAAGAGGAATGAGATTGGGAATGCAAGGTAAGAATTCCAAATTGTTCTCTTCCCTCTGCTTCACCCACCAAGTTTAATCCTGATTTTTCTATACCAAAGCAGAGACATTTTCTCTTGGAAGCCAAGCAACGAAAACACTGCCCAGAAAGGCAAATTTGTGTCCCACAGGATTAAATTCCATCACCCTCTTCCCACCAAAAAGGGAGGTAAGAGATTTTGGGAGACATCCCCGTTCCCATAGCCTGTAAATGAGGCAAGAAAACCCCACAGTTCTTTTCCCAGACAGCCCAGAACGTGGAAAAACTTTTTGATGCCTTTTTTCCTTCCTTTTTCCCCCTCCTGTTCCGAGGCTTTGATTGCAAATCCTTTTGTCTCCCAGCTCCAGGGAACTCCCCCTCTCGCAGGTGGTGCTTGGCAGGCGAGGGGGAACTTCAGAGATTCCAGACTGTGCCCGGAGAGAGGCCTGGGATGAGCTGGGCTGGGCTGGGAGGGAGGAACTTTTATTACACGGATCTAACAAGCAAAGCTTCCCAGAACGTTGCTGGGAGCATCCAGGCTCCAAATCTGCATGAATTTCCACTTCAAACGCTGCACAGAAGCATCTTTATCACTCAAACCGCCGGGCCCAGCTCCCCCGAATGAAAGATTCTCCCATCCCTCCCCAAAAGCTCTGCTGAAGTTAAAAAGAAAACAACAAAAAACCCAAGCAACACCAAACAGAGGGGAAAATAAATATAAAAGCCTCCGAGGTTGTTGGTGGTGGTTTCTGCCTGGAAATGTCCCAGCTCAGGTTGGTGTGGAGATCTTAAAGCACTGCAGATCTTAAACTGGAAATGAGGAGCTCTGAGCACAGCAGATCCCCACATTTCACCCAAAAGATTCCCCGGAGTTTTCCGATGAATTCCCAACAGCTTTTTGCCCCAGAATAAATCCCCCTCACCTGGCTGCTGCTGTGTTGGGACCCAGCAGTGACGGGACCAAGCTCCCAGGGGTTTTGGTTCCAGGGAATGAAGTTCCCAGAGGCTGTGGGCGAGCTCTGACCCCTGGGAAAGGTGCCCAGCGCCCCAAAATTGAGGCAGAATGAGGGAAAAACAGGAATGGTTTGGGAGCTGCCGAGGGGAATGCAAATCCCTCCGGGAAAAGCAGCTGGAGAGAGGCAGGGGGGCTGAAGGAATGCATCAATATTCCAGGGAAAATTTCCCTGGCTGCACCCTGGGGCAAGGCAGAGTGGTGGGACTGTCCCAGATTCCCCATGGGGAAGAATCCAGGGGTGCTTTTCTCCTCTCCAAAGGCGTTGAGAGCCCAAAAAAAAAAGAAAAATAAAAGAGGGGGAAAAGCCAACAGCTTTTCCTGCGTGACCCAGATTGTTTTTGAATGTTCCTGGGGAGGGCAAAAATAAACACGGATCTGCTCTGTTGGAGTGGGGGACACCTCGCAGGTCAACCCCGGCATTAAATTGTGGGATGGCACCATTTCCATACAAATGCTGCAAAGGGAGAGTTGGGAGAGAGAAAAGGGGGGGAAAAAAAAGGAGGGAAGAAAAAATAATAAAAGCCCTCCACAAGCCCCAGCCAGAAAACTGCAACTCTTGATTTCATTGTGCGCCGGGTGACAAGAGCAAACCCAAAATCAAAGAGTTTCATGGTCATTTTTCTATCAGCAAGTGATGCCGGGTGAATAACTTATTTACATGCCAATGTGGAGGCCTGAAATGGCCCAGGATGGGAAAAAAGCAGCTCCTCTGTTATCAACAATGATAGCAGCAGCTCCTGGGAGCCACCCCGGGAGGAGGGCCCTAACGAGGCCGGGCTGCAGCAGCAGAATGGCAATGGGTTTTTAATTGGTGACACATTATATTTATCAAGCTGACAGCAGAGGGGCAGAGCAGCAACCTCCTCGTTGTGTGTTTGCCTTCCACGACTTCCTTTGAACCCATTCACGTGTGAAAAGAATTTAAAGGTTATGGGAAGGGAGGGGGGGGAGGAGGAGGAGGAGGAGGAGGAAGAGGAGGAGGAGGGGGGAGGACGGGAGGGAAGGAAGCCTTGTAATAATCCAGCATCATCCTGAGTGATAACACTGAATTATTCAGGAGGGTCCTTAAAAGGGGGGGGGTAAATCAAGGCTGAAACAAAAGAGGAGTGAGGCCACTGTGCCTGGCTCCTTCCCCTCAGGAGCTCCTGGAACTGGGGCAGGGAAAAAAGGGGGAAAAAGGGGGGAAAAAGGGGGAAAAAGGGGAAAAAAAGGGGGGAAAAGGGGAAAAAGGGGGGAAAAGGGGGAAAAGTGCTGTCAGAGTCCTTTAGTGGAGCAGAATGGACCTTGTGGCAGGGCAGAGTTATTAAAAGTGTTTCGTGTTTGTAATGTTTGTAAAATTTGTGAGCTCGGGGGTGGAGGGAGAGCCTGGGGAGCAAAGGGAGCCCTCCCAGTCTGGGAAAGGTCATTGGGAGATTTGGGATGGGATCAGTGGGATAGGATGGGATGGGATGGGATGGGATGGGATCAGTGGGATAGGATGGGATGGGATGGGATGGGATGGGATGGGATGGGATGGGATGGGATGGGATGGGATCAGTGGGATGGGATCAATGGGATAGGATGGGATCAATGGGATGGGATGGGATCAATGGGATGGGATGGGATGGGATGGGATGGGATGGGATGGGATGGGATGGGATGGGATGGGATGGGATGGGATGGGATCAATGGGATGGGATCAATGGGACGGGATGGAACTTCTGGCTTTTCCTTCCCCACCTCCTCTTCCTGCAGCCTTCACATCTTTGGCCGCAGAGGAGGTTTGGATGGGCAATTAGGAATAAATCCTTCCCTGGGAGGGTGGTGGGGCCCTGGCACAGGTGATTCCACATCCCTGGAAGTGCCCAAGGCCAGCCTGGGATGCTGGAGTGTCCCTGCCCAAGGCAGGGCTGGAAGGAGCTGATTTTGAGGTCCTTTCCAACCCAAGCATTCCATCGTTCCATGACCTCCCTTGGGATCTCCCACCACCCCAAGGGCTGGAATGCACCCACCAGGTACCCGGGAGCCTTTTCCAAACCTGTGGCCTCTCAGTGCTGATCTGCCTAAATAAACAGAACAAAACTATTTCGGAACTTACATAAAGTTCAGTTTAGTTTCATTTAAAAACCATTCCACCTGGGCAAGTTTCTTGTTCCCTTTGTAATTCCACCCAGGACAGCAGCACGAGGAGCTTTACCCACCTCCGAACCCATCCCTTCCCCTCCTTTAAACCTCTCCTTTAATCATTTGTTTTCATGTCCACTTTGTTCTCATGTCCACTTTGGTTTTCTTTAAAAATTTCTTTTAAAACCCAGAGCAGGTAAAAAAAAAAAAAAAAAAAGAAAAAAAAGAAAAAAAGGAAATAGAAAGGCGCGAGAAGAGCCTAATGAAATATTTAAGATTTTTTCTTTTTTTCCCTCGGAGGGAAAGCCTTGGAAGTGCTGACAAAGGTTTTGTTTGTTCCCGGCTTTTGTGCTGGCGCTCGGGGATGAGCCCGGAGCAGGTTGCAGAAAGCACCGGGGTCACTCCATATTGAGGGGAGCTGTGTCGGATTGGTCACAGCTGTGCCCGCCCGGCTCCCGGCTGGGCCACCAGCCCCCCGGCCTTTGTGGGCAGGCAGAGGTGATGGCGGGGCGCCTTTGTTCCCACCCGCAGCCACACTCACCGCCCCGACCCACAAAAAAACAGCCGCGCTCTGACAATGCCATGAATTCCTCCACTGCTGCGCCGCATAATGAACTCAAACGCTGCTGCCCTGCCTCGGAGGAGGGAGGGAAAAAGCCCCAAAAAACAAAAAACCAACCCCGTATCCCACTGCTTTGCTCCTTGGAACCTGATTTTTTCCCACTAACTGCTGCCTGATTTATGGAGCTTCTCCTGCGCCCGGCGTTTGTGGCTCCGGGCATTTGGCGTTCGCTGACATTTTCGCTGAAGCAACTGTGAAAGGGCAAATCCTCCTGGAAACGGAGCTGCAGCGGGGAGAGCCCACGGAGCTGCCTGCCCTCCCTTCTCCCTGGAGCTGGGCAGGGACCTGGAGCATCCCTGGTGGGAGAGGGTGGAGCGAGGAGGCCACATCCCAGCTCCTCTTCCATAACTCCAGTTCCTTTCCCATCATCCCAGCTCCTCTTCTATCATCCCAGTTCCTTTTCCATCAGGAAGGCTCATCCCAGTTCCTTTTCCATAATCCCAGCTCCTTTTCTGCCAGGAGGGTCCATCCCAATTCCTTTTCCATCAACGGGGCTCATCCCAGTTCCTTTTCCATCATCCCAGCTCCTTTTCCATAATCCCAGCTCTTTTTCCATCATCCCAGCTCCTTTTCCATAATCCCAGCTCCTTTCCCATCATCCCAGTTCATTTTCCATCATCCCAGTTCCTTCTCCATCATCCCAGCTCCTTTCCCATCATCCCAGTTCCTTCTCCATCATCCCAGTTCCTTTCCCATCACCCCAGTTCCTTTTCCATCATCCCAGTTCCTTTTCCATCACCCCAGCTCCTTTTCCATCATCCCAGCTCCTTTTCCATCATCCCAGCTCTTTTTCCACCAGGAGGGCCCATCCCAGCTCTTTTTCCATCCCTGTGAGTCCTCAGAGCCCTGTCCCTGCTCTGGAGCTGTTTGGGACGGGGAGATCTGGAAGTTCTTTCTAAATGTGGATTTCTCATCCTTCACCCTCCTTTTGACAAGGAGCTCAAACGGCGCCGCAGCAATTCCTGATTTATTGGGAATTTGGAGAAGCATTCCGAGCTGGGAACAGACAGCTCTGTGTCACACTGTGCCTCCAAAGGAGCAGATAATAAATGCATGAGCAGCCTATTTATAAAAATGGCATCAGCCAGGCAGGAAAATCACTGGGGAATATTTAGCAACCCCAAAAAGGGGGGAGGAGGAAGAGCCTGAGCTGATCCCAAAGCTCTGCCCACGGCTGGGGATGGGTCCAGGGGACAGAGGAGCACCCCCAGGTGCCATTCCAGCAGGGAATAATCAATAAATAATAATAAATAATAATAAACAACCCTGGGATAATGGCTCTGGGATTCTGGAATTCTGATCCCTGTTATTGCCACTCTTCCCTGCTCAACCTGACAGGGAAATGAACAGGGAAAATGAACCTGCCCCAAGAATATTCTCAGGGGAAAAAAAATAATAAAAAAAAAATCACATTCTGCTGCTTGTTCCACGGTGAATGCTGCGGCATTACTGCTTCTGCTGGGCCAGATTTTCTGGGAATACTCCTGGGAATGCCTGAGCATGGAGGGGTCAAATTAGGGAAAGGTTTGTTAAAGAAAAAGGAGTTTTATGGCAATTGCAGCATTCCCTGAGCATTGCCCAACTCCAAGGCCTGACCAGAAGCTCTGCTCTGCTCCAGCTGAAACCTTTGAGCTAAAATATTCATGGAAAAGCCAAATTAACTGTGCTGGGAGTCCTCTGGAGCTGCTGGAACAGGGATGGAGCCAGCCTGGGTGGGGTGGGGGGTGATTGAAAAGGGGGAAATATTCAGTGGAACTCCCCAAAACTCAGAGAAAATATCCAATGAACACCCCAAAACTGAGGGAGAGGCAGCTCTGAGGGGGAAATCCCTCGTGCCAAAGGCCAGCACCAAGCCTGAGCTCCGGGAATTCTCCAGAGTGAATTCCACCTGGGAAAGGAGGAATAAACCCAGCCCCTCACTCCTAAAAGCCCAGCCAGAAATGATCTGGCTCTGACCCAGCTGATTTGTGAATTGCTGGGAGAGAGGGAGGCTCTGATTGATTTTTTTTTTTTTCTTTTTTAAAATCTAATTTCCTTCTGGATATTTTTCCAGAAGATCTTTCCAGGGAAGCTGGCATGCAAGGCTTGGTAATAAGAATAAATGAGAGCACTTTGGTGAGCTCCTTCAGAGCTGCTGGCTCCCTCCCTGGCCCTGATCTGGGGAAGATTAAGTTTCCAGGGCGAGCCTGCTGCTGCTGCTGAGCCTCATTTCTGCAGAGCTTTTCCCATCCTGGAGTGGTTTTCATCCAGGTTTCAGCTCCTGGAGTCAGCAGAAAAATTAGCTTGGGGTTGGAATTTATATTATATATATATAATTTTTTAAAAATGAATATTTATTTATTTTATACATATATTTATATATAGTTTATATATATAGTGTGTATATATATTACATATATATATATATATATATATATATATATATATATATATATATAAATATAAAATTTATATACATTTATATTATAAAGAAAAAGCCTTTTTCAGGTCATGAAAAATAACCTGCTGTCCAGAGAGGATCTTCAGTGATTCCAGAGGGGGATTTTGGTGGGTCTGGCTGCTCAGTCTGCAAGTGGCATCAGAGGGAAATTCCCCAGTGGAAAGAAAACCTGGATTTTCCTACTTAATTGATGCTTAAGTGCATTGATTTGGGTGTAATTAAATGATCTTTGAGGTCCCTTGCAGCCCAAACCATTGCAGGATTCCAGGATTCCCAGTCTGCCATGCAGGAAAACCACTTGGCACTGGATATAGGGAGGGGAGGGAAAAAGGGGAAAAGGGGAAAGAGGGAAAAAGGGGAAAAGGGGAAAGAGGGAAAAGGGGAAGGGGAAATGGGGAAGGGGAAAGGGAAGGGGAAAATTGAAGGAGGAAAGGGGAAAGGGGAAAAGGGAAAAGGGAAAGGGGAAAGCTCCTCTTGGCTGGAGGGAAAGGAGAGAGGGAGGGATGGGAGCATCCTGACTTATCCATGGCTGTGAGGAGGGAGGGAAGGGATGGAATTGGGACCTGCAGGGATGGGGATGGAGGGGATGGGATCAGAATCAGCAAGAATGGGGATGGATGGATCCAGGATGTGCAGGAATGGCAATGGATGGATCCAGGATGTGCAGGGATGGGAATGGAGGGGGATGGATGGATCCAGAATCTGCAGGGATGGGGATGGAGGGGGATGGATGGATCCAGGCCCTGCAGGAATGGCAATGGATGGATCCAGGATCTGCAGGGACAGGGATGGAAGGGGATGGATGGATCCAGGAGGTGCAGGGTTGGGGATGGAGGGGGATGGATGGATCCAGGAGGTGCAGGAATGGCAATGGATGGATCCAGGATGTGCAGGGATGGGGATGGATGGGAATGGATGGATGCAGGCCCTGTAGGGATGGGGATGGATGGATCCAGGATCTGCAGGGATGGGGATGGATGGATCCAGGCCCTGCAGGGACAGGGATGGAAGGGGATGGATGGATCCAGGCCCTGTAGGGACAAGGATGGAAGGGGATGGATGGATCCAGGCCCTGCAGGGACAGGGATGGAAGGGGATGGATGGATCCAGGATGTGCAGGGATGGGGATGGAAGGGGATGGATGGATCCAGGCCCTGTAGGGACAAGGATGGAAGGGGATGGATGGATCCAGGAGGTGCAGGGTTGGGGATGGATCCAGGATGTTCAGAGATGGGGATGGATGGATCCAGGCCCTGCAGGAATGGCAATGGATGGATCCAGGATCTGCAGGGACAGGGATGGAAGGGGATGGATGGATCCAGGATGTGCAGGGACAGGGATGGATGGATCCAGGATGTTCAGGGATGGGGATGGATGGATCCAGGATGTGCAGGGTTGGGGATGGATGGATCCAGGCCCTGCAGGAATGGCAATGGATGGATCCAAGATGTGCAGGGACAGGGATGGAAGGGGATGGATGGATCCAGGCCCTGTAGGGACAAGGATGGAAGGGGATGGATGGATCCAGGCCCTGTAGGGACAAGGATGGAAGGGGATGGATGGATCCAGGCCCTGCAGGGACAAGGATGGAAGGGGATGGATGGATCCAGGCCCTGCAGGAATGGCAATGGATGGATCCAGGATCTGCAGGGACAGGGATGGAAGGGCAATGGATGGATCCAGGATGTGCAGGGATGGGGATGGAAGGGGATGGATGGATCCAGGCCCTGTAGGGACAAGGATGGAAGGGGATGGATGGATCCAGGATGTGCAGGGATGGGGATGGATGGATCCAGGATGTGCAGGGATGGGGATGGATGGATCCAGGATGTGCAGGGATGGGGATGGATGGATCCAGGAGGTGTGGGGTTGGGGATGGATGGATCCAGGAGGTGTGGGGTTGGGGATGGAAGGGGATGGATGGATCCAGGCCCTGCAGGAATGGCAATGGATGGATCCAGGATCTGCAGGGACAGGGATAGAAGGGGATGGATGGATCCAGGATGTGCAGGGATGGGGATGGAAGGGGATGGATGGATCCAGGCCCTGCAGGGACAAGGATGGAAGGGGATGGATGGATCCAGGATCTGCAGGGACAGGGATGGAAGGGGATGGATGGATCCAGGCCCTGTAGGGACAAAGATGGAAGGGGATGGATGGATCCAGGCCCTGCAGGGACACCAGCACAGGACCCACGCCAGCTCTGCTGGGCGCAGCCACTGGAAAAGCAGCAGCAGGCAGAGCCGGACGCGCAGGAAGCTCCACCTGACCCTGAGGAAGGAGCTCATTGTGATCTCCGGGCCAGGCGGCCCCAGCAGGGCGTGGATCACCCCGGGCTGGAGCCGTTCCAGAACCTTCCGGCCGCGTGCTGGGCCCGGCAGCCGGGAGCGGCGCGGCCGCCCCGAACCCTTCCTGTGACCCCCAGAGCCCCATCCCCGGTGCAGAGCTCGCTGTCCCAGCCTCGCAGCCGCCCGGGGAGGCCCCTGGGCCGCCGCCAGCCCGAGCGCCGGCCCAGAGCGCGCTGGGCCCGGCGGGGCCGCGGGGTGACCTCGGCGCTGGCGGCGGCCCAGCCTTGGCAGGGAGAGCGTGAGAAAGCAGGGGGCGACACCCAAGTGTCATCACAGCTGCAAAAAACTGCTGAGCAGAAAGAGCCTAATTACAAAAATATGCGCCCGGAGGCTTTTCCGTGATGAAAACAGAGCCGCGCTTCAGCCCGGCCTGGCGGGGCTCCGCAAAGCCGGGGCCTGCTGGCCGAGGGGGGTTTAACGAGCCTGGGGGGGCTCGGGGTGGCCAAACTTGTCATCACCCAGTGTGGCATATCTGCCAGATGAAGGAGGAACATAACACACCCCATTAAAATTAACAAAGCGCTTTTTCTTCCTGCTTGGCTTTTCCTCTCCCCCTCCTCCTCCTCCTCCTCCTCCTCCTCCTGCTGCTGCCCCTCACCCCCTTGGCTCCTTGGCTGTTTGCAAAGTGGCTTCAGGAACTGATAAAGCTCTTTAAGGGCAGCCAAACACCGCGCTGGCCTCACATGGCAACGCTGGGAGGAATGTCCCACCACCGCACAGCACGGGCGTGACATTAAAATGGAATCTGCTCGCTTGACGCAGGCAGGGAAGAAAAAAAAAATTAAAAATAAAAAAAAAAAACCAAGCCAGGCATGTGGCACCACGTCCCCAAGGGCTGCTTCCCTGTGCCCTTGACACGTGGCTTGCAGGCGGGCAGTGCCACCGGGGCTGCACTGCTTTAACCTCGCTGGCAGCAGGGGACAGCCAAAATAAAAAAGGGAATTTCTGCAGCGCTGGGGGAGGGATGGGAGGGTCTGTCCCCTCTGCCAAGCCCTGGGACATCAGGCTGTGGGTTTGGCCGTGGTGATCAGGCTGTGGGGACACTGCTAATTAATTAATTAATGAATTAATTAATGTCACGTCAGCTGGTGGGGAGGCAGAGGCTGCTGTGACCTCCCGGGGCTGGGATGTGGATCCCAGGGAAATGCCCTTTGCTCCTGCCTGCCACAGCTCCAGGCATGTGACATCCCACCCTTCCCCCAGCAGGCACGGGCGTCCTGTCCTCCTCCTGAGCCCCCGAGGAGCAGGGACAGCAGATCCCTGCAATCCCAATGTCCCCAGATCCCTGCTGTTCCTGTCCCCAGATCCCTGCTGTCCCAATGTCCCCAGATCCCTGCTGTTCCTGTCCCCAGATCCCTGCAATCCCAATGTCCCCAGATCCCCGCTGTTCCTGTCCCCAGATCCCTGCAATCCCAATGTCCCCAAATCTCTGCTGGTCCTGTCCCCAGATCCCTGCAATCCCAGTGTCCCCAAATCTCTGCTGTTCCTGTCCCCAGATCCCTGCTGTCCCAATGTCCCCAGATCCCTGCTGTCCCAATGTCCCCAGATCCCTGCAATCCCAATGTCCCCAAATCTCTGCTGCCCCAATGTCCCCAGATCCCTGCTGCCCCAATGTCCCCAGATCCCTGCTGCTCCAATGTCCCCAGATCCCTGCAATCCCAATGTCCCCAAATCTCTGCTGTTCCTGTCCCCAGATCCCTGCAATCCCAATGTCCCCAAATCTCTGCTGTTCCTGTCCCCAGATCCCTGCTGCCCCAATGTCCCCAGATCCCTGCTGCCCCAATGTCCCCAGATCCCTGCAATCCCAATGTTCCCAGATCCCTGCTGCCCCAATGTCCCCAAATCTCTGCTGCTCCTGTCCCCAGATCTCTGCAGTCCCAATGCCCCAGGTCTCTGCTGCCCCAATGTCCCCAGATCCCTGCTGTTCCTGTCCCCAGATCCCCTGCCCCAATGTTCCCAGATCCCTGCAATCCCAATGTCCCCAAATCTCTACTATTCCTGTCCCCAGATCCCTGCAATCCCAATGGCCCAGGTCTCTGCTGTCCCAATGTCCCAGTGTACCCACACCCAGAGCTGTGTCCCTAAATCCTGGGGCTGTGTCCCCAAACAATGTCCCCAAACCTGGGGCTGTGTCCCCAAACCCAGAGCTGTGTCCCCAAATCCTGGGACTGTGTTCCCAAACGGTGTCCCCACACCCGGGGCTGTGTCCCCAAACCCAGAGCTGTGTCCCCAAATCCTGGAGCTGTGTCCCCACACTCAGAGCTGTGTCCCCACACTCAGGGCTGTGTCCCCACACTCTGGGCTGTGTCCCCACACTCTGGGCTGTGTCCCCACACCCGGGGCTGTGTCCCCACACTCAGGGCTGTGTCCCCACACTCTGGGCTGTGTCCCCACACCCCGTTCAGCAGCAGGAGGTGTCTGGGCCTCCAGGAAATCTCTGCTGCTGCACTTGAGGGGCCTCCGGCGAGTGAGGCAAACAAAGGTTATGGTCCAGGTGTAAATAGGAGTCTCTCCAGCCTTTATCTAATCCAAGTTACATTTTTATCTTTACTGCCACTGCTGTTTAAATGTTTGCACTACTTTTTTGACTGGTGAAATGTAAGAGGGGGCCATAAATCCCAGGCGCATTTCCACTGCAGCGGTTTCAGCGCTGCATTTCCTCTCCCGGTTAATGCCAGCCTGGGTTGCTGGGGTGAACAAACAGCCCCAGAGCAGCCAGGGCCGTCAGCAGGCGGCTGCTGAGGGGGACATGCCTCAGAAATGGTTATTTACCCATCCCAGCACATTTAGCCCCACTGTCTCCAGTGAAATCCCATTACCCAGCAGCAGGAGCAGAGCTCTCTGCAGGCCCCCGGCCGCTTGCCAGGCTGCAGGTCGAAAATGAGAGATTTTCATCCCAGAAGTGCCCTGAAGGCTGCGAGCAGAAGCAGAAAAAGCCCTGTGGGAAGGCTGGGGAGGCGTGTGGGGCTGACAGCAGCCACAACAGGCACGGGAGGAGATTTCCAGCTGGGAAAGGAGCAATCCTGGAGGAGAGCGGCATCCCAGGCTCTCAGTGCCCCTCTGCTGGGATTGTCCATCTCAGTTATCAGCCCTAAAACCCCTTTTCTCTCTCAGAAGGATACAGAGCTCAGGTGTTTGCCCACGCAGACAGGTTTGGGGTGAAAGTCCAGCCCAGGAGGGTGAGATTCCCAGATTCCCAGAGTTCCCTCTGAACTGGGATAAATGGGGTTTCATTTCTCACAGCCCACATGTGGATGGGTCCTCGCCCTGCCCTGCTGCCCTCCTTCCCCCGGTTCTGAGCACGCAGGGAAGGGCTGGCTCCCCATAAAACCCCAGGGCACGGCTGCTGTTTGTCCGTGTCAGGGTCAACGCCGCGGGGACAAATTCCAGCCATAAAAATAAAAAAAAAAAAAAAAGAATTAAAAATAAAAAAATAATAAAAACAATTTTAAAAAACCAAACCAAACCAAAAATCAAACCAAAACAAACCTAACCAAAAAAAAAAAAAAAAAAAAAAGAAAAACAACCCAAACCAACAAATAAATAATAATAATTAAAAAAAAAAAAACACAGAGGAGGAGGAGAGAGGAGAGAGTGAGAGCATCGGTGCCAGCAGTGCCAGCATGAGCCAAGGTACAGGGCATGAGTCAGCCCGGAGCTCCCCAGAGGGAAGGAACGGCTCCAGCTCCGCATTCCAGCGCCCAGAGCCCCGCAGACAGTGCGGGGGAAGCTCCATCTGCCCCTCCCGGAGCCCTCTCGGGGGAGGAGGGAGCATTTCCACATCCCCCCAGCCAGGGAGGGGCTCGGGGGCACCGGGTGACAGAGCCCAGCTGGATGCCAGCAGTGCCCCCCTGGGAACCCCAAGCGACAGAGCCCAGCTGGATGCCAGCTGTGCCCCCCTGGAACCTCAAACTGCCCCAGCTGTGCCCCCCTGGAACCCTGAGCTGCCCCAGCTGTGCCCCCCTGGAACCCCAAACTGCCCCAGCTGTGCCCCCCTGGAACCCTGAGCTGCCCCAGCTGTGCCCGCCTGGAACCCCAAACTGCCCCAGCTGTGCCCCCCTGGAACCTTAAACTGCCCCAGCTGTGCCCCCTGGGAACCTCAAACTGCCCCAGCTGTGCCCCCCTGGAACCTTAAACTGCCCCAGCTGTGCTCTCTTGGGAACCCCAAATCTGCCCCATCTGTGCCCCCCTGGAACCCCAAACTGCCCCAGCTGTGCCCCCCTGGGAACCCCGAGTGACAAAGCCCAGCTGGATGCCAGCTGTGCCCCCATGGAACCTCAAACTGCCCCAGCTGTGCCCCCTGGGAGCCCCAAACTGCCCCAGCTGTGCCCTCCTGGGAACCCCAAGTGACAAAACCCAGCTGGATGCCAGCTGTGCTCTCTTGGGAGCCCCAAATCTGCCCCAGCTGTGCCCCCCTGGAGCCCCTGGGGACACACTGGCAAAGGGCCAGACCCCACAGCTGTCCCCAGAAAAGTCGGGGTTTTTAAAGTCCCTCCGTGTCTGCCACGGGAGGATGCGATGTAGCACATCCCAAATCTGGGTTCTTGGCGTTTTGGGTCCTGTTTGGGTCCTTTCAGGGTCCTGTTTGCCCTCCCCACCCCAGGTTCCCAGATCTGGTCCTGCAGAGCACACACAGGCGGCGTTTCCAGCCTCCAGCAGCACAAAGAGGCGAACTTCTTTAAAAAAACACCTTATTTTAAGGTAAAAATACCTTATTTTAAGAATCCAGCTCTCCTCGTGCTCTAACTGGGATTCTTATCAGGACTCTCTAAACATTCCCTGCCCATCCAGAGCTGTGGCACCAAGAAACCCCAAGTGTTTTCCTGCTCCAGCTCCTCCCCGTTTCACCAACAGGAGCAGAGCAGGAGATAAAGGGAAATAATAATAAAAAAAAATAATCTAGGGCAAAGCCAGGCTCCGACTCCCCCTCAGCTCAGCTTTTGTCACGCTGATTAAAGCTGCGCCGAGCAGGGCCGGGGTGATTGATCCTCTGCAGAACGGCTCAGGCTGACCTAAATTGGCTGATCAATAATTGCAGCAGGCCCTGCAAGGCTGCACAGGCACCCAGAGCTCCCCAGGCCTGCACATTCCTGATTTCCACCAGGGGAAGCAGGAGCTGGGGATGAAGGGGAGAAAAGCATCACCCCAAGGGAGCCCACACAGGGCAGGGCCAGGTCAGCTGAGGTTTGTTTAAATCCCACGCTCTGGAATAGCCAGAGAGGATCCAACCTCCCCAAAATTCAGCGTCCTGTGTGCCCCTGGCCTGGGTGTCTTGTCCTCAGCAGGTGACACCAGTTTGTACTGGGATCCCCCACGAAACTCCTCTCCGAGTCACTGCTGCTCCAAGCTCTGCCCCAAAACCTTTCCCAGGTTTTGGGGAAAGTCTTTTAATTGGGAATTGATGATGTGCCCCTTGTCTGGCTGCCTGGGCACCGTGCCACCCTGTCCCAGCCGTGCCAGGGATGGACCAGGAGCTTCCAGTGCTTTGGAAAGGGGTTCAGAGAGGAACTGGGGCAGCTCTGGGGGACTGGAGCAGGGACAGGGATGGGAGCAGGGACAGGGACAGGGACAGGGACAGGGACAGGGGTGGGAGCAGGGACAGGGATGGGAGCAGGGACAGGGACAGGGACAGGGACAGGGGTGGGAGCAGGGACAGGGACAGGGATGGGAGCAGGGACAGGGATGGGAGCAGGGACAGGGATGGGAGGAGGGACAGGGACAGGGATGGGAGCAGGGACAGGGACAGGGACAGGGACAGGGATGGGAGGAGGGACAGGGACAGGGACAGAGCTGGGAGCAGAGACAGGGATGGGAGCAGAGACAGGGACAGGGATGGGAGCAGGGACAGGGATGGGAGCAGAGACAGGGACAGGGATGGGAGCAGGGACAGGGACAGGGACAGGGACAGGGACAGGGATGGGAGCAGGGACAGGGACAGGGATGGGAGCAGGGACAGGGACAGGGACAGGGACAGGGACAGGGACAGGGACAGGGACAGGGACAGGGACAGGGGTGGGAGTGGTAGGGACAGGAATGGGAGCAGAGACAGGGCTGGGAGCAGGGATAGGGATGGGAGCAGGGACAGAGATGGGAGCAGGGACAGGGACAGGGACAGGGACAGGGGTGGGAGCAGGGACAGGGACAGGGATGGGAGCAGGGACAGGGATGGGAGCAGGGACAGGGATGGGAGGAGGGACAGGGACAGGGATGGGAGCAGGGACAGGGACAGGGACAGGGACAGGGACAGGGATGGGAGGAGGGACAGGGACAGGGACAGAGCTGGGAGCAGAGACAGGGATGGGAGCAGAGACAGGGACAGGGATGGGAGCAGGGACAGGGATGGGAGCAGAGACAGGGACAGGGATGGGAGCAGGGACAGGGACAGGGACAGGGACAGGGACAGGGACAGGGATGGGAGCAGGGACAGGGACAGGGATGGGAGCAGGGACAGGGACAGGGACAGGGACAGGGACAGGGACAGGGACAGGGACAGGGACAGGGACAGGGACAGGGGTGGGAGTGGTAGGGACAGGAATGGGAGCAGAGACAGGGCTGGGAGCAGGGATAGGGATGGGAGCAGGGACAGAGATGGGAGCAGGGACAGGGACAGGGACAGGGACAGGGATGGGAGCAGAGACAGGGACAGGGATGGGAGCAGGGACAGGGACAGGGATGGGAGCAGGGACAGGGATGGGAGCAGGGCCAGAGCTGGGAGCAGCAGCAGGGCCAGGGCGGGAGCAGCAGGGATGGAGTGGGAGCAGCAGGGACAGGGATGGGAGCAGCAGGGATGGAGTGGGAGCAGCAGCAGAGCAGCAGGCACATCCTCATGCCCATCTCTCCGCGCGGGGGGAGCCGCTTCGTGCCTGGGAAAGGCGAGCCAGGCACGCAGCCGGCGCTGCCCGGGGCCGGGCTCATCCCCCCTTCCCCAAAGTGTCCGTGCTGCGGTTTGCGGCGTGGGCTGAGCCGGGGCCGCTGCTCCGTCCTGCCCCGCTCGGCCCCGGAGCGCGGCGCGTGTTTATTTTCTGTGTTTGCACACATCCCCTCCCCTTCCTTCCTCCTCCCCCCTCCAGGGCTATTTTTTTCTCCTGGCCCGCGTTTCCTCTCGCTGTCAGCCTCCCCTCCTGCCTGGTGAGAACAAACATTGCCCAGCCGCTAATTCCTATCTGCTCCAGCCAAAAACACCGGCAAGCCCGCACAAGACGGATGGGCTGCTCCCGCGGGCTCTGACAGGGAGCAGCGCCGATCCTGCCGAGGATGGAGCGCCCCCGAAACGCCCTTTGGGAGCGGCAGCTCCTCCGGATAACCGGATAAACCTCCTGCCCTCCGCAGGCAGCGCTGGCTCCGTTCCCCGAGCGCGGAGGGGGCTGCGGCAGAGCCCTGGCTGTGGGCTGGGTGTTCCCTGGTGGAGCAGGGCAGATTCCTGATCTCTGTCCTCTGATCCCTGCCGGATCTGATCCCTGAATAAATCTGATCCCTGCTAGATCTCATCCCCAGCTCCATCTGATCCCTGCTCCATCTCATCCCAGCTCCATCTGATCCCAGCTCTCTGATCCCTGCCAGATCTGATCCCTGCTAGATCTGATCCCTGCTAGATCTCATCCCTGCTCATCTCATCCCAGCTCCATCTCATCCCAGCTCTTCTGATCCCAGCTCCATTTGAACCCAGTTTCCATCTCATCCCAGCTCCACCTGATCCCCGCTAGATTTTATCCCAGCTCCTCTGATCCTAGCTCCAATTGAACCCAGCTTCCCCTGATCCCAGATCCATTTGAACCCAGCTCCATCTGATCCCAGTTCCACCTGATCCCACCTCTATCTAATCTTAGCTCCCCTATTCCCAGCTCTACCTGATCAAATCCCAGCTCCCCTAATCCCAGCTCCCCCTGATCCCAAGCAATCTTAGCTCCCCTAATCCCAGCTCTACCTGATCAATCCCAGCTCCCCTAATCCCAGCTCCCCTGATCCCAGCTCCTCTAATCCCAGCTCCTCTAATCCCAGCTCCCCTAATCCCAGCTCCTCTAATCCCAGCTCCCCTGATCCCAGCTCCTCTAATCCCAGCTCCCCTGATCCCAGCTCTCTGATCCCAGCTGCTCCGGCCTGCCCCGTGCTGATGGGTCCCTCACGGAATGTTTGGGGTGGGATCTCTGAGATCAGCCAGGAGTTGAGGGAAATCCTCCTGTCCTGGGTGTCCCTGGGTTTCCAGACCTTTTAGGGAGCTGGAGGCACCACACAGCCACAGAGAGCCCGGAGTTTTGCACCTCCTGGAGGATCCAGGGATGCAGGATGGGGATGGGGATGGTTCAGTCACGGATGCCATCACCAGCTCTGGGATTTTACACCTCTCCCACAGCCCAGCTGCAAATGCTGAGAGCAGAACTGGGGCCCAGGGGCACAGGTCTCAGAGGGAGGCTGGTTCTTCAGAGAGCTGGCTGCAAACTGCACCACAGGGAGGGAGATCCGGATCTCTGTGTGCTTCGAGGTGCTCCAGGAACCGGGAACTGAAATTCCGCAGGGCTGGGCCGGCCCAGCACAAGGCTCAGCTCTGGAACGTGGCCCCCAGTGATTGATGATCCCCCCTGATCTCCCCCAGAGCCAGGACACTGCCCAGGGTCCCTTTGACTGCAATCAGAGTGACAGCCAATTAACCAAAGTGCCTTCAGCCCAGCCTGGGGCTCCTGGGGGAAGTTAAACCCCAGGAATCCGGAGTCAGGGAACCTTGGCAAGCAGCGCTCTCCAGGCTTTGCTGCAGTGCTGTCCCATGGGAAAAGGGAAGCCTTGGGGTTTATTTTTCATCCTTTTCTATCCCTTCTTTTATTTTCCAGGCTAAGCCCTTGGAGCGGATGCGCTATCCCAGAAATCCGATTCATTTTCCAGTGACGAGTTTGCTTTTTAAACACAGCCACAAGACAGATCTCTTTTATTTGTATTTTTTTTCTCTCTCTCTCCCAAGGACAAGTGGAACATCCCTCCCTTCACTTGTGCCTGCTTGTTATTGCTGGCTGGCAAAGCCTGCCCTGCAAGCAGCTCCTGGGGATTTCCAGAGGAGCTTTGGATCCCTGGAAGTGTCCAAGGGCAGGCTGGATGCTGGCACGGTGGAAAGTGTCCCTGCCCGTGGAAGGGGTCGGAAAAGCAGGGGTCTTCAAGCAAAACCCAAACCATTCCATGATTTCCCACTCCTCCTAAGGTCTTCAACCAAACCCAAACCATTCCATCATTTCCCACTCCTCCAAAGGTCTTCAAGCAAAACCCAAACCATTCCATGACTTCCCGCTCCTCCAAAGGTCTTCAAGCAAAACCCAAACCATTCAATCGTTTCCCACTCCTCCAAAGGTCTTCAAGCAAAACCCAAACCATTCCATGACTTCCCACTCCTCCTAAGGTCTTCAACCAAAACCCAAACCGTTCCACGATTTCCCACTCCTCCTAAGGTCTTCAACCAAAACCCAAACCATTCCATCATTTCCCACTCCTCCTAAGCTCTTCAACCAAAACCCAAACCGTTCCACCATTTCCCACTCCTCCTAAGGACAGGGAGCAGTTCCTGTGTCCCTGGGGCCGCGCCCGGAGCGCACCGGGGACAGACCTCAGCCCGGGGGAGAGGAAGAGGAAGAGGCAGCCAGGGCCTGCTCAGGTTTTTATTGTTGTGAGCTGCTCCTGTCCCGGCCACATCCGAGCTCGGGTGCCAAATTTGTCATTCCTGACATCAGCCGAGGCGCTAAAAATAAACACCAAAGGGAAGAACTCACACGGCGGCTGCCGAGGGAGCCAAAATCCTCGGCTCACGTGGCACCGTCCCCCTGGCTGCTGAGAAAACAAACCTGGGGCTGCTGCCCTGCCCCACCCGGGCCAGAACCGGGATACATCAGGCTGGACGGGGATAAAGCACCCTGAACCGGGATAGAGCACCCTGAACCGGGATAAAGCACCCCAAACCAGGATAGAGCACCTCAAACCGGGATAAATCAGCCCTGAACTGGGATAAAGCACCTTGAACTGGGATAAATCAGCCCTGAACTGGGATAAAGCACCCCACACCAGGATAAAGCTCCTCAAACTGGGATAAATCAGCTCTGAACTGGGATAAATCAACCCAAACAGGGATAAAGCACCCTGAATTGGGATAAATCACCCCAAACTGGGATAAAGAACCCCCAAACCAGGATAAATCAGCCCAAACTGGGGGTAAATCACCTCAAACTGGGATAAATCAGCCTAAACCAGGATAAATCAGCCCAAACTGGGAAAAATCATCCCGAACTGGGATAAATCATCCTGAACTGGGATAAATCACCCCGAACTGGGATTAAGCACCCAGAACTGGGATAAATCACTTCAAACAGGGATAAATCATCCCAAACAGGGATAAATCCCCCCAACCAAGGATAAATCACGGCTCCCCTCCCCGCGGCCAGCTCGCAGTGTGTGCAATAACCTCGGCGTCCCCGGGGTGCCGTGAGCTTTAATTGCTTGCAGGCGGCCCCGAGCTCCTCCAGGATTTGCAGAAGAGCCGGGGAATACGAAGGGCCCGGCCCTGCACGCACATTTCCCATCCTTATCCATCCTGCCCGCCTGGAGCCGTTCCCAGCATTTTCCTCCGCCGTTTTATTTTTTTATTTTTTGCCTGGTTTAATCCATTTTAATTACCTGGCGCTGATTGCTTTTTGCCCTTTGTTTAAAACGTTTCGGGTGGTTAATTGCGGCCCCGGCTTTCTCCCATCAGTTGCTGTCGGGGCTGGTTCTTATCAGCCGGGCCGGGTTTGTTTTGTGCGGGGCTCTCCGGGAGAGGGGAGCCAGGCACTGCCGGGATGGGGAGGGAGGCACCGAAACCCCACTCGGGGTCATGTTTATTTGTTTGCTTTCCCGGTGCAGGAACTGGGCAGGTTTTTCACAGCTTCTCCAGGAAAGGGGCCACCCATTCTGCGGTCTGCTCTTTTGCTAACAGATCGTTTAGGGCTCGAAAGTAAACAGGAGATTTTTTTTTTTTTTGGCCGCCTCCCGTGGTAAATGAGAGGTTCCTGGGGCTTTTTTTGGGGGGGTGGCTGCAGCAGGGAAGAGACCTCGCCTGAACCTTGCAGGGTTCAGCCTGGGGTGGTTTTTGGGATGTTCAGAAGCCCAGAGTGGGTTCGGCGATGTTCCGAAGCCCAGGGTGGTTTTTGGGAGGTTCAGAAGCCCAGGTTCAGAAGGAAAGAACCCAAACTCCAGCAGGAGCCCAAATTCCCCTCAGCATCAGCACCAAAAAGCAGCTTGAAAGCTGAGGAAGGAAGTACAAACCCAGTGAGACAGGTGGGCACACACAGAACCCAAACTGGGCACCCACAGAGCCCAAACTGGGCACCCACAGAGCCCAAACTGGGGCACTCACAGAGCCCAAACTGGGCACCCACAGAGCCCAAACTGGGCACACACAGAACCCAAACTGGGCACCCACAGAGCACAAACTGGGCACACACAGAACCCAAACTGGGCACCCACAGAACCCAAACTGGGCACCCACAGAGCCCAAACTGGGCACCCACAGAGCCCAAACTGGGCACACACAGAGCCCAAACTGGGCACCCACAGAGCCCAAACTGGGGCACCCACAGAGCCCAAACTGGGCACCCACAGAGCCCAAACTGGGCACACACAGAGCCCAGACTGGGCACACTGAGAACCCAAACTGGGCACCCACAGAGCCCAAACTGGGCACACACAGAGCCCAAACTGGGCACCCACAGAGCCCAAACTGGGCACACTGAGACCCCAAACTGGGGCACCCACAGAGCCCAAACTGGGCACCCACAGAACCCAAACTGGGGCACACTGAGAACCCAAACTGGGCACCCACAGAACCCAAACTGGGGCACCCACAGAGCCCAAACTGGGCACACACAGAGCCCAAACTGGGCACACTGATAGCCCAAACTGGGCACACTGAGAGCCCAAACTGGGGCACCCACAGAGCCCAAACTGGGCACCCACAGAGCCCAAACTGGGCACACACAGAGCCCAGACTGGGCACACTGAGAACCCAAACTGGGCACCCACAGAGCCCAAACTGGGCACTCACAGAGCCCAAACTGGGCACACACAGAGCCCAAACTGGGCACTCAGAACCCAAAGTGTCCCATGCCCGAGGAGCCTGGGGAGCTCTGTCCCTTATGCTGTGCCACCCTCAGCCTTCCCACCTGGCTGTGCTCCAGCTCCTGCCCTTCCTCTGCTCCCTCTCCCTCCTCATCCTCGGTGCCCCAGCCCCGGCCCTGGCTGTCCCCACGTGCTGTTGGCTGTGTCACCTTTCGGGTGCCACGCCGGGCGGGGCTGGCACCTGGCACTTGCCATCATGCCCTGCCTTTCCCTTTCCCTCCCCGCTCTGCTGGCGCTGTCCCCTCGCAGGCAGGCGTGTCCCTGTCACCTCCCGGGGACCCATCGCGGTGTCATTGTCACTTGTTTGCTCCAGCAGGCTTTTCTCTGCCTGCCTGGGGATGCGTGGGGAGCGCATCGGCCCCGCCTCGCCTTTAACGATGCGCTGACAGCCAAGATGGAGTGGGCAGAAATCTCAGTCCTGGATTCTCTCCAGGCTTTCTTTTTCTTCTATTTTTTTTTTTTTTTAATCCACGGGAGCCCAAAGCCTTTCAGCATTTGGGAAAGCAGCAACAGGAAACGAGGCAGGGGGAGTTTTAGGAGCTGTTGAGCTGGCTGCGGTGTGTGACATTCCCAGCACGCAGCGAGCAGGCGGCTGCCCGGCCCATCCACCCCCCCCAGCCCCGCTCCTGCCCCACGAACACATCCCAGGCACGATCCCACCCCGGGGCTCACGGGGAAAACGGGAATCGCCGGCAGCTGGGGCCCCTCCCGGACCTGCTTTGCCGCCTGCCACCGGCTTGGCTTCATCCGGAGCATCCCCCGTCCTTCAGGACAGGATCCTGAAACTCCCCCTGCAGAGGATCCTGATATTCCCCTGGACAGGATCCTGAAACTCCCCCTGCAGAGGATCCTGAGATTCCCCTGGACACGATCCTTGAATTCCCCCTGCAGAGGATCCTGAGATCCCCCTGGACACGAATTCTCCCTGCAGAGGATCTTGAAATTCCTCTGGAGAGGATCCTTGAATTCCCCCTGCAGAGGATCCTGAGATCCCCCTGGACACGATCCTTGAATTCCCCCTGCAGAGGATCCTGAGATCCCCCTGGACACGAATTCTCCCTGCAGAGGATCTTGAAATTCCTCTGGAGAGGATCCTTGAATTCCCCCTGGTGACACGGATCCCAAAATTCCCCTGGAGAGGATCCATGAATTCCCCCTGCTGAGGATCCTGAGATTCCCCTGAACACGATCCTTGAATTCCCCTTGGTGACACGGATCCCAAAACTCCCCTGGAGAGGATCCATGAATTCCCCTGCTGACACGGATCCCATCCTTGGGATGCTTGCACTGGATTTCCTGGCAGCAGCCTGGGGGGAAATCCGGGAGGGAGCCGCGGGGTTTTTTTCCCCCCAGAAGGGCTCGGGAACCCTCCCTGCTTTATCCCAGAAAGGCTCCGAGCCCTCCCCGTTTTTCCCCGCAGGAAGGCTCGGGAAGCCTCTTTGGTTTATCCCAGGAAGGACTGGGAAGCCTCACGGGTTTTTGTGCCAGGAAGGCTCTGAAGCCTCCCCGGTTTTTATCCCGCAGGAACTCAGGAAGCCTCCCTGGTTTATCCCCAGGAGGGCTCAGGAAACCTCCTCGCCTTTTCCCCCAGGAAAGCTCAGGAAGCCTCCCGGGTTCACCCCAAGGAAGGCTCTGAAGTCTCCCCGGTTTTTTCCCCCAGGAAGGCTCAGGAACCCTCCCTGGATTTTCCCGCAGGAACTCGGGAACCCTCCCCGGTTTATCCTGAAGGAAGGCTCTGAACCCTCCCCGGTTTTCATCCCGCAGGAAACTCGGGAAGCCTCCCCGGTTCATCCCCAGGAAGGCTCTGAACCCTCCCCGGTTTTTATCCCGCAGGAAACTCGGGAAGCCTCCCCGGTTCATCCCCAGGAAGGCTCCGAGCCCTCCCCGTCGGGGCTGCGCTCAGCTGGACGCTGCTCTGTCACATCCGTGTTTCTCTTCCTCCTCGGCCCAGCTGCTCTCCAGACCCCCGCAGCAGCTCGGGGCCGTCTCCCTGCCCCGTGCTAAGCTCATCCCACGCCTCCAGGAACGTTCTGGAGCCCGTCCCGAGGCCGTGTGGATGCGGGGATGCTGCCACAGCTCCGGCATCCCTGGGGAGCTCCTCCGGGGTCAGGGTCAGGCCCCAGCAGCGGCGCTGTGTGAAGGCAGCCACGGCATTAATTAGAGGAGCTGTGAGGCTGCCAGGAGTCACAGCCAGCCCCTGGAGCTGGAAAAAGCCTCGGCTGAATCCAGAGCTGACCGCTGGCAGCCTGGCACGGGCTCAGCAGAACCCCCCCCCCTACCTGCTGAAGGAAATCTGGCCGGGAGAAAAGCCAAAAAGAAAAACCAAAACCTCCTCCCTTCTCCCATCGCGGCCCCCGGAGCCAGGCAGGGGCCGGGATTGCCAGAATTCCTCCCCCCAAAGGCAGCTGGAGAGCAGCCGAGCCCTGCACACAAAGGGAAGGGAAGGGAAGGGGAGGATGGAGGCAGCGCGCACGGGGCACGGACACACACACACGGGCTGGGGGGGATGGAGAGGGGAGGAACCGCTCGGAGGGTGCCTGGGTGGTGAGGAAAAATTTCATGCTGGCCTCTTTTAAAGGTGTGTTATTTGTTCAAGGCTGTCCAAACATTTGCGGAGCGCTGGCAGCCGCGGAATGCGAGCGGGAGCTGCGGCGGCGTGGCTGAGGCGTGGGAAAGCGCTGCTCTCCTCAACCTTTCCAGGCGCGTTCCCCCTCAGGCAGGGATTCAATAAAACCCCGGCCAGAGATTTATTGAGCTGATAATGACAGCTCCAGTCAGCAGGCAGACACCGGCAGGGCCCTCCGCAGGGGGAGAGGGACTCCCAAGTCGCTGAGGAGGGAGCGGGAGAGCGCGGAGCAGGGATGGGGTGGGATGGGGGACAGGACTGGGGCTGGGGGGCTGCGCTTTGGGTACCCCAAATGGGGCAGGAGGGAGCGGAGAACCCAGAGCCTTCCTGGGGTGGGACACGGGGTGGGGGGCTGCACCTTGATTATTTCAAATGGGTCAGGATGGAGCAGAGACCCCAGAGCCTTCCCAGGACAGGGCTGGGGCTGCACTTTGGGTACCCCAAATGGGTCAGGAGGGAATAGAGAGCACAGAGCAGGGCTGGAGGCTGCTCCTTGATTATTTCAAATGGGTCAGGAGGAAGCAGAGAGCCCAGAGCCTTCCTGGGGTGGGACACGGGGTGGGCTGCGGGTGGGGGGCTGCACCTTGGGTACCCCAAGTGGGTCAGAAGGGATGAGGGATCCCAGAGCTTTCCCAGAATAGGGCTGGGGGCTGCACCTTGGGTATCCCAAATGGGTCAGGAGGGAGCAGAGATCCCAGAGCCTGCCTGGGATGGGATGTGGGACAGGATGGGGTGTGGGGTGGGCTGGGGGCTGCATTTTTGTCATCCCAAATAGCAGAGGGGGGATCAGAGATCCCAGCACCTTTCCAGGGTGAGACACGGGGTGGGCTGGGGGCTGCACCTTGGGTATCCCAAATGGGTCAGAAGGGATCAGAGATCCCAGAGCTTTACCAGAATAGGGCTGGGGGCTGCTCCTCGGGTATCCCAAATGGGTCAGGAGGGAGCAGAGAGCCCAGAGCCTTCCTGGGGTGGGACACGGGGTGGGCTGCAGGTGGGAGGCTGCACCTTGGGTACCCCAAATGGGTCAGGAGGGATCAGAAATCCCAGAGCTTTCCCAGAATAGGGCTGGGGGCTGCACTTTGGGTACCCCAAATGGGTCAGGAGGGGACAGAGAGCATAGAGCAGGGCTGGGGGCTGAACCTTGGTTATTTCAAATGGTTCAGGAGGGAGCAGAGAGCCCAGAACCTTCCAAGAGCAGGGCTGGGGGCTGCACCTTGGTTATTTCAAATGGTTCAGGAGGGAGCAGAGGTCCTGGTGCTTTGCCAGGACAGGGCTGGGAGCTGCACCTCGGTTCCCAGCAAGGTCAGAGCCCGATTTCAGCCCCTGTCACCCTGCCAGGGGAGCTCCGGGCAGGTGTGCAGCACTCCCTGCTGTGGGAATCGCCGCTGGCCTTGCCCCGGGGTCACAGTGTGCTGATGGGACGGGCTGGGCACTGTCCTGGGGTCACCGTGACCTGGCTGGGCCATGGGACGGGCTGGGCACCTGTCCTGGGGTCACAGTGTCCTGGCAATATATATATATATAAATATATACTATAAATAGATCAGAATATTGCAAACATAGATATTGATATGCTATTAAATACAAATATCTAGTATCTAGATATTTGTAATAGCTATCATATCCATAATATTTTCTAGTTTTGTATTTGT
Organism: Calcarius lapponicus; assembly: GCA_039654755.1. NCBI lineage: Eukaryota > Metazoa > Chordata > Aves > Passeriformes > Fringillidae > Calcarius > Calcarius lapponicus. The sequence goes on from JBBFKN010000017.1 coordinate 13,484,423, forward strand.
AATATTTATATTTAGTTATAATAATTATAAATTTTATAATAATTATATCTTTATAATTTTATAAAGCTAACATGAACATTAATGCCATGGGATGGGCTGGGCACCTGTCCTGGGGTCACAGTGTCCTGGCTATCTATATCTATATCTATATCTATATCTATATCTATATCTATATCTATATCTATATATCTATATATCTATATATCTATCTATATAGATATATAGATATATATATAGATAGATATATATAGATAGATATACTATAATATATAGTCTATACAATAGATATACTATAATATCAGTCTATACAATAGACTGATATACTATATCAGAATATTGCAAACATAGATATTTATATGTTATCAGTACCTAGATATTTATAATATCTATAATATTCTATAGTTTTGTGATTATAATATTTTTATCTATTTCTAATAACTATAAATTTTATAGTAATTATAATAATTATAATAATTATATTATTTTAATTTTTATAGCACTAATATTATATATTACTACTGTAATATTGACATTAATATTACTATTAATGTTAATATTAATATTACATATTATTTAAATATTTATTTTCATATTTATTTTACCTGTCTGCACCATTCCCCCTAGCAGCAGCAGCCTCCTGGCGGTTGAACCCCAGGGATTTGTCGCCGAGGACACGCAGGCAGGGCTGGCAGCCAGGGGACAGGGCCAGCCCTGCGTGCCACAGCTGAGCGGGTGGCCCTGGCCCCGCTGGGGACAAAGCTGTCCTTGTGCCTCCCGGTGGGAACGGGCTCTGCCAGGGCAGGGACACACAGGGGACGCTGTGACAGGAGCCACGGAGCCTCTGGGGTTTATCCACGGGGGGAAATGTGCTGGGGATCTCAGCTGAGAGCTCTGATTCTCCAAAAACGCTGCAGGAAAAATATAAATACACCTGGGATTTATCCACGGGGGAATCTGCTGGGAATCTCAGCGGAGAGCTCTGATTTCCCCAAAAAATGTCACGGCTTCCCTGCTCGCCACACCCGGCACAATTCCAGCCCTGCCACCCCCGGCAGATCCAGGCTGGGCAGGGCTAAAGAATAGAGCAGGGATTTATGAAAAGGATCTCCCCAATGGATCCACCTTGGGCAGCACAAGAGCCCAGCCAGGGCTGCACCCAAGATGAACCAAAATGGTCCCAAAATGAACCCAGGATGAACCAAAACGGTCCCAAAATGAACCCAAGATTAACCCAAAATGGTCCCAAAATGAACCCAGGATGGACCAAAACGGTCCCAAAATGAACCCAAGATTAACCCAAAATGGTTACAAGATGATTCCAAGATGAACCAAAATGGTCCCAAGATGAACCCAAAAAGGTCCCAAAATGAACCCAAGATGAACCCAAAATGGTCCCAAGATGAACCAAAATGGTCCCAAAATGAACCCAGGATGAACCAAAATGGTCCCAAAATGAACCCAGGATGAACCAAAATGGTCCCAAAATGAACCCAGGATGAACCAAAATGGTCCCAAAATGAACCAAAATGGTCCCAAGATGAACCCAAAAAGGTCCCAAAATGAACTCAAGATGAACCCAAAATGGTCACAAGATGATTCCAAGATGAACCCAGAAAGGTCCCAAAATGAACCCAGGATGAACCAAAATGGTCCCAAAATGAACCCAGGATGAACCAAAATGGTCCCAAAATGCTCAGCTGCTCACGGGGTCTCTCACTTTGATCGGTTCTGCTCCATTTGCATCTTGGAGTGAATTGTCCCATCCCAGCTTTAGCCCATGCAGTCCCATCCTTGTTTTTCTCTCTCCAGCCCACGTTGTTTGTGCTCCTGGGCTGAGATTTGGGTCATTTGTCCTTGGTGCCCAGCTGGAGCAGGAATTGTTTTGTCTCCCTGCTCTGTGCACAGAGCTCAGCATCCCATAATGTGAACCCAGACCCACAGACTAAAGCAGAATCTGAAAAGTATAAAAGTTAAAACCTCAGGCATCAGTCCAGAACCTGAAAAAATATAAAAGTTAAAACCCGAGGCATCAATCCAGAACCTGGAAAATAGAAACGCAGAGCTGAAGGGCAGCAGGGCCGTTTCCGTGTCAGGGAGTTCACGCCGGAGAAGGGGAAGCCCTGCCCGCTCCTGCCCTGCCCCAGGTGTGGCTCCCAGCCGGGTGTTGACGCTTTTCCATCCAGGATAACACGGCTGGAGAGGAATCTGGCTTGGGGGAAAAAAAATTTAAAAAATTAAAAATTAAAGAAAAAAAATAATAAAAAAAGGAAAGGAAAGAGACAGAGCAACCCCCAGACTGCAGCTGCAAAAACAGTGCGAGTTCCAGGGTGGCCAAGATCAACAGCAAGGACAGGCTGCTGCCCTCCGAGGGGGACGGGGATGGGGTTTGCTGTCCCGGTTCTAATTCGGGATGAGAACAGGGCCGTGCCTGGCCCTCCCAGCCTTTCGCGGCTCATTTGTGGCTCCGGCAGGGACTTCTGGTGCTGCAGAGAGTTCATTTTTTTGGGCTGTCAGATTCCCTTAAGTCCCCGAGCGGTGTCATCCTAACAAGGGAGGGACCGCCGGTCCTTGCCCCTGCCCTGTCTCTGTCAATTGTCTCCAGGACTTCCCTGTCTCGCCCACCTTTCCAGTCCAGCTCTTTTTTCACTCTCGATTGCCTTATTGGCATGACACGGTCGGCGAGCATTGCCAAAGCTCATTTATCACCCGGAGCCGGCTTTTCTCGGCGCAATTGCTCCCCAAAGGCTCCCGGGTTTAATGTCCTCATTCAGGAGCCGTGAACAAGCGCCCCACGCCCGCTCCGGGTGCTGCACAGCCCGCAGCCTCTGCCCCAGCCCCGGGGAGCAGCCCGGAGCTCACCCCGAGCTTTACTCGCAGCGCAGGCACCCAGCAAACCCCGCGGGACAAAGCTCAGAAGGTGCCCTGACAATTCCGCCTCTCTCCTTCCCCTTCTAACCGCTGGAAATTCCCGTTTTCCTCCTAATTTTGGGGCTGGGTGCAGCAGGTTTGTGCGCAGGCAGAGCCCTGTGCAGAGACCTGCATCCAGGTCTCCTTTCCAAGGCTGAGAGAGGATCCCAGCTGGAATTGCATTCCCAGATCTCCTTTCCATGGTCCCAGCTGGAATCGTGTCCCCCAGATCTCTTTTCCATGGCTGAGAGAGGATCCCAGCTGGGAGAGAGGATCCCAGCTGGAATCACATCCTCCCAAATCTCCTTTCCAAGACTGAGAGAGGATCCCAGCTGGAATTGCATCCCCCAAATCTCCTTTCCATGGCCAAGAGAGGATCCCAACTGGAATTGCATTCCCAAATCTCCTTTCCATGGTCCCAGCTGGAATTGCATCCCCCAGATCTCCTTTCCATGGCCGAGAGAGGATCCCAGCTGGAATCTCATCCCAGATCTCCTTTCCACGGTCCCAGCTGGAATTGTGTCCCCCAGATCTCTTTTCCATGGCTGAGAGAGGATCCCAGCTGGAATCACATCCTCCAAATTTCCTTTCCATGGCCAAGAGAGGATCCCAGCTGGAATTGCATTCCCAGATCTCCTTTCCATGGTCCCAGCTGGAATCGTGTCCCCCAAATCTCCTTTCCATGGCTGAGAGAGGATCCCAGCTGGAATTGCATCCCCCAAATCTCCTTTCCATGGCTGAGAGAGGATCCCAGCTGGGAGAGAGGATCCCAGCTGGAATCACATCCCCCAAATCTCCTTTCCATGGTCCCAGCTGGAATTGCATCCCCCAAATGTCTTTTCCATGGCCAAGAGAGGATCCCAGCTGGGAGAGAGGATCCCAGCTGGAATCTCACCCCCCAGATCTCCTTTCCATGGTCAAGAGAAGATCCCAGCTGGAATCACATTCCCCAAATCTCCTTTCCATGGCTGAGGGAGGATCCCAGCTGGGATTGCATCCCCCAAATCTCCTTTCCACGGCCAAGAGAGGATCCCAACTGGAATCTCATCCCAGATCTCCTTTCCATGGTCCCAGCTGGAATCGTGTCCCCCAGATCTCTTTTCCATGGCCAAGAGAGGATCCCAGCTGGAATCACATCCCCCAAATCTCCTTTCCATGGCTGAGGGAGGATCCCAGCTGGGAGAGAGGATCCCAGCTGGAATCACATCCTCCCAAATCTCCTTTCCATGGCTGAGGGAGGATCCCAGCTGGAATCACATCCTCCCAAATCTCCTTCCCATCCCTCAGAAGGCTCCAGATACTCCACCAAAACAAAGCTGTGGCCTCGTCAAGGAAAACCCCCCATGGAGGCGCTTGAGGGATGATTTCCCCATCCCTGCTCCGGCAGACAATGGTGGGAAGGAAGCGGGACTCGTCCTCCTCATCCTCCTCATCCTCCTCATCCTCCTCCTTGTCCCCAGGTCCCCCCGGCTCCCAGGGGTCCCCACCTGCTGCCCTCCCAAGGGGTTCTGCCCAAGCACACATTGTCACCGAAGGGCACAAACACATTGTCACCGAAGGGCACACGCACATTGTCACTGAAGGGCACGCCTTGTCACCGAGCCCGTTTCCCCTCCCTCTCAGGGAAATTTGGCTTTCAGAGCTCTCCTGTTCCTCCCTGACAGTGCCCAGGAGGCGCGGCTGGCTCGCTCCTGTTGGCGCTTGCTGGGTGAAAAAGCAGAATAAATAAATAAAGAGGTGCTGAGCCCTGGGGGAGGTGGGATTTAGGATTGCTCTGTTTCTCCAGCCCGAGGGATGGCTCTGGGCAAGGCTGCGGGATTTTGGGGGTGCTCCAGGGTTTTTGGGGGTGCTCCAGGGCCTGGGGAGCAGCGAGGCAGAGCCCCAGCCCTGCCCACGCCAGAAGGAGCCGGCGGGAGGGTGTTTTCCCCCAGAACCTGTTTTCCAGATCCCCTGGCATCCTTCCAGGGCTGCGTCATCCTTTCCCGAGGCTGCCTGCTTCCCCGGGAGCCCCTTCCCCTCCCCTCCCCTCCTCTCCCCGCGCTGAGATTTTATTTATTTGTTTATAACACTTCTCCTGTCCCCAGGACGCCTTTCATCCCGGAGAAACGGGTGGCAGGAGGGAGGGGACAGCTGGGGACAGCGGGAGTTGCTGTCACTCCCTGGCGTCCCTCGGGGATGCTGATCCCGGTGGAGCCGGAGCAGGGACGGGTCCCAAAGCCACCCTCACACCGAGGGTGCTGCTCCAGACAGCAACTGCGGCTTTGGCTCCTCTGGAAAGGGATTTTTGGTCACGGATGGAGCAATAATGAGGGGCCCATGGGCGGGGGATGCCGCCCTTTACCCCAGGCTGGTCCAAAGCCCACCCAGCCTGGCCTGGAGCAGTTCTGGGGATGGGGCAGAGGGACGGTGCTCACAGGGGTTTCCAGACTGGGGAGGAGATGAGGATCTGACTCTGTGTTTCAGAAGGCTTGATTTATTGTTTTATGATATATATTACCTTAAAGCTATACTAAAAGAATAGAAGAAAAAGTTTCATCAGGAGGCTGGCTAAGCTAAGAATAGAATGGAATGATAACAAAGGTTTGTGGCTCGGCTCTGTGTCCGAGCCAGCCAGGCTGTGATTGTCCATTAATTACAAACATCCACATGAGACCGATCACAGATTTACCTCTTGCATCCCACAGCAGCAGATAAATCAATGTTTGCATTTTGTTCCTGAGGCCTCTCAGCTTCTCAGGAGGGAAAATCCCAAGGAAAGGAATTTCCATGTGCATTTCGCACCGCGCTCCAGGGCAGTGCCCGGGGCTGGGGCAGCCCGAGGTGCCAGCCCGGAGGGTGTCACAGCAATTAGCGCCTGGGAGGGACAAACACTGCCAGGCCCGGCCAGGGGTGCCAGACAGGAGGAGGGGACCCTGCGGGACAATGCCCGCGGTGCCACCGCCGATTTCCCCTTTTTTTGTGTTTTTTGTGTCAGGGGAATTCGCGGCTGGGTGGGACAGGCGCTCCCCCATCCCAGACGTTTTCCTGTCTCGCCCCAAAGTGGGGCTTTGAGCTGGGGTGGCCCGGAGTCGGTGTTTGGAGCTCGGGAGGGGAGGGAGCGTGGCTAAACTGAAGGACAGGGATTGGGAAATCACAGCGTTGATAAGGAAAAGACCTTTCCGATCACCAGCCCATCGGGCGAGGCGGAGCTGTGCAGGAAACACCTTCATTTTCACGCTGTCCCCGCGTGGAACGGGGCCGAGAGGAGCTGGGTGCGCGCATTGTCACCGAAGGGCGCGCGTTGTCACCGAGCCCGTTTCCCCTCCTCCTTCTCAGGGAAATTTGGCTTTCGGAGCTCTCCTGTTCCTCCTGACAGTGCTCAGGAGCCTGTTGGCGCTTGCTGGTGAAAAAGCAGAATAAATAAATAAATAAATAAACAAACAAATATGTTTATTTATTTATTTATTTATTTATTTATTTATTTATTTATTTATTTATTCTGCTTCTCCCCAGCCCTGTCTGAGCTCCTCCCCTGGATCCCTGCCCCTTCCTGCCTTTCTCCCTTGGCTCCCCATCCCTTCCTGCCTTGCTCCCCTGCTCCCCAAACCTCCTGCTCTGCTCCCCAAACCTTGTCCCCTGCTCCCCATCCCTTCCTGCCCCGCTCTCCAAACCTCCTGTCTTCCTCCTCAAAACTCCTGCTCTGCTCCTCAAAATTCCTGCTCTGCCTTCAGGGATGGCACTGCCAGGGATGGCACTGCCAGGGATGGCATTATCGGGGGATGTCACCGCCCGGGGATGGCACTGCCCAGAGCTGGCACTGCCCGGGGCTGGCGGTGCCCGGGGCTGGCACTGCCGGGGATGGCATTACCGGGGATGTCACCGGCCGGGGCTGGCAGTGCCCGGGGCTGGCGGTGCCCGGGGCTGGCATTACCGGCATGGCACTGCCGGGGAATGGCACTGCCCAGAGCTGGCACTGCCGGGGCTGGCATTACCGGGGATGTCACCGGCCGGGGCTGGCATTACCGGGATGGCACTGCCGGGGAATGGCACTGCCGGGGCTGGCGGTGCCCGGGGCTGGCAGTGCCAGCAGCAGTCAGGCTCCCCGGCAGCTCCGTTCCCGGCAGCTCGGGGCTGTTCCCCGCAGTCACATGGATCCCATTAGCGCTGCTGCGCTTAACACGAACCAGAAGCGGCCCCAGGCAGCAGCGCCGCCCCGCACAGACACAAATCTCGGCTGAAATCAGGCCAGGGCTCTGCCGAGCCTGGCTCCAGGGCCCTCGCAGCCGGCAGGGCACGCAGGGGCCGCCTGGAACATTCCTCCTGGGGAAGGGGAATCCGCCCGGAGCGGCTCGCTGGTGTCGAGTGGTTGTGATTTAGCGGAGGGATGGGAACTCCCCGCGCCCTGTAATTCCACGGGTTTCACGTTCTGGATGGGAACTCCCCGTGCTCCACACGTCCTGGTTATTTACCCTGCGGAGGGGAGCAGCTCCACGATCCCTGTTTTCTGCTTTATGGACAGAAGCTCCGTCCATCCGTGCGGGCCCCCGGGGGTGCCGGGCAGGCACCGCTCGCTGCTGGCTTTGCAAACATCCCAGGGCGTTCAAAGCGAGCCACCGAGCGAGCTTCCCCCTCCCTCTCCGCCCCCTCATCCGTGCAAATCCACACGGGCGCAGAACCCTCCGAGGCCGGGATTGCAACAGCCGCCGGGTTGGGCAAGAGCGCGGCGGGCAGAGGCGGCCGGGGACACCCTCCCGCAGGGCCACCTGGGGCTGGTGACAGCTGTGACACCGCCCGGCCCCCGGGGGTGGCCCTGGCACGGAGCTGGGGTGATTAACAGCGCTGTCACACAATTAACTGCTTCACACCTGCAGCCCCTGGACTCAGAGGCGACAGACGCGGGGTTGATTTTCCGCCCGAGGAGGAGCCGGGAGCGGCTTCCCCAGGAAAACGAGAGCGAGAATTTCCCGGATTTCCAGCGGGGCAGAGCGGGGTGAGGGCGGGCAGAGCTGGGGACGGGTCCCGGCTGCAGAGAGCGGCGCTGGGGAGGCGATTCCATCAGCGCAGAGCCGGGCTCGGGGTGAGTCACTGTCCCTGAGTCACCGTCCCCGCAGAGCGGCAGGGCCGGGGGCACTGATGGTGGCACCGATGGTGGCACGGATGGTGACACCGATGCTGGCACCGATGGTGACAACGATGGTGACACTGATGATGACACCGATGCTGGCACCGATGGTGGTACTGATGGTGGCACAGATGGTGGCTCTGATGGTGACACTGATGGTGACACTGATGGTGACAGTGATGGTGGCACCGATGGTGACAGTGATGGTGACAGCAATGGTGGCACTGATGCTGGCACCGATGGTGACGCTGATGGTGACAGCAATGTTGGCACTGATGGTGGCACTGATAGTGACACTGATGGTGACACTGATGGTGACACCAATGCTGGCACCGATGGTGGCACCAATAGCGTGGCAGGCTCAGGGCACGGGGGAAGCCAGGCTGGCTCTGGCCGTGCCCTGGAGCCCCTGAGGACGCCCAGTGCTCACCTGGCAGCGATTTCATTTCCTTTTGAAGCGTTTGGGGCAGGGATCTGCCCGTGTCCTGCGGGAACCCTGCATCCCTGCATCCCCGGCAGTGCCAACCTCTGCATCCCTGCATCCCTGGGAGTGCCAACCCCTGCATCCCTGCATCCCCAGCAGTGCCAACCCCTGCATCCCTGCATCCCTGGGAGTGCCAACCCCTGCATCCCTGCATCCCTGCCATCCCTGGGAGTGCCAACCCCTGCATCCCTGCCATCCCCAGCAGTGCCAACCCCTGCATCCCTGCATCCCTGCCATCCCTGGCAGTGCCAACCCCTGCCATCCCTGCATCCCTGCAATCCCCAGCAGTGCCAGCCCCTGCATCCCTGCTCGGGGTTTGGATTTTGGCAGAGATGGGAGGTGGGGGATGCCACCGCCTGAGCCCCTGCTGAGCGTGCCCAGCTCTGCACAGCTGCTCCAGGCTCTGCACAGCTGGAATGTTCCCTATTCCCACTGGGATACTCCCAGCAGGAAGCTCTGCCTGGCTGTGGTGGGTCTGGCTGAGGAGGAGGAGGAGGAGGAGGGCTGGGGCTGGCTTGGCAGCAGGTGCTGCTCAGCTTTGCCACCCTCTGTTTGTTTCTCTCTCCGAGATGTTTGAGTGCCGCAGGTTGCACAAACCCCGAGCTTGGGGACAGCCTGGACGTGCAGGGAGCAGAAATCCGGGACCAGAACCGGGCCTGGCTCGCCACTGAGGGTCCTGAGGCTGCCGGGCCAGCCAAGGAATTTGCTCAGAACATCCAGATTTTGCTTGGAAGCAGCAGCAGCAGCAGCACCTTCCCAGTCTGCTGCAGTTGCTACACAGGGATTGTTTTTTATAGCAACATCTCCAAGGCCTCAGCCTCGTTATCCCCATTTTTAGAAGCGGAGAAGTGAGCAAAGGGAGGTGCTGCTGCTCTCCTGAGGCACAGCCCAGCTTCCCTGGGAGCCCCAGGCAGGGCTGGGATCATCCTGGCACTATCCAGCAGCTCCCCCAGCCCTGCCCTGCCCCTGAAGGTTAAAAACGCTGCCCATGGGGAGAGCAAGGTCTGCCTGGTGCCTGCAGCGAGCTCCTGGCCTGCCTGGGGATTAGCAAAGCTCAGACTTTAGTGCTCCAGCCCTTCCCAGCCTCTTCCCTTGCTGCAGGTTGGGAGATTTTTGTTGATTCAGCCTGATCTGTGAGCACAGGAAAAAAATCCCAGCCAGCCTGGGGGAGCAGAATTAAAATCCCAGCCAGCCTGGGGGAGCAGAATTAAAATCCCACCCGGCCTGGGGGAGCAGAATTCAAATCCCACCCGGCCTGGGGGAGCAGAATTCAAATCCCACCTGGCCTGGGGGAGCAGAATTGGAATCCCACCCAGCCTGGGGGAGCAGAATTCAAATCCCAGCCGGCCTTTGGGAGCAGAATTGGAATCCCACCCAGCCTGGGGGAGCAGAATTGGAATCTCACCCAGCCTGGGTGAGCAGAATTCAAATCCCACCCGGCCTGGGGGAGCAGAATTGGAATCCCACCCAGCCTGGGGGAGCAGAATTCAAATCCCACCCGGCCTGGGGGAGCAGAATTGGAATCCCACCCAGCCTGGGGGAGCAGAATTCAAATCCCACCCAGCCTGGGGGAGCAGAATTCCTGCAGCAGCTGTCACGGGGCTGGCAGAGGGACAGCAGCTCCCTGCCCTTGGCTGCCGGAGCCTGGCTGGGAATTCGGGGGACCCTGGTGGGCAGAGAGCTCCTTCCCGGCCCAGGCTGTGCCCTGCTGGCCCTGGCAAAGCTGGGTGCTGCTTCCCCCTCTGCTCCTGCCTTCCCATCCCCTCCGTGCCTTCGCTTTGCCCTGACAACTTCTCCTCTGCCGTGCAGGATGTGGGAGGGCTGGGAGCTGCAGATAATGAGCAGCCCTGGCTCTGCTCAGCTCCGAGGCTGAGATTGCTGCTCCTCCAGCTCTGCCTCCCCCTGCCTGTGCTGGCTGTTCCCAGAGCCTGAGCGCTCACAGCTGGCAGCTCCTGCTCCCAAACGCTCCCATTTCGTGGCTCTGGATCCGGTTTGGGCTCAGCAGCTCCTCTGCAGAAGGGGTCACTGCGGTTTATCCGCAGGAAATTCCAGCCTGCAGCTCCCTGGTGTGGGTCTGGGAGGGAGAGACCTCCCGAGCTGCTTCTCCTGGCCCTGTCCCTGCCAGCAGCCCTGCAGGTGGGGCAGGCTCGGGGCAGGGCTCAGATCCCTCCCCTGCGCTGCCTCCGCTGCTCCTGGCCTTGGAGAAGAAATGACCCAGAAGGGCCAGCTCAGGACTGGGGACAGAAAGAGGGGAGGGCTGGGCAGAAATGACCCGGGCAGGCAGCAGGAGGGCACGGGGAGAGGCTGAGCAGAGGCTGCTGATCAACTCTGACCCTGCCCAGGGCTCCCAAGGGGGTGAATCCCACTCTGGACCCATCCTGGAGCAGGGCCTGAGCTCTGTGTGTCACAGCAGCCTGGCCAGTGGGGACCTCTGGGGCCTGGGGGGCACTGCCAGGGCTGCCAGGCCCTGCTGGAGCCTGGGGAACATTCCCAGGGCTGGAGCCTGGGGAGCACTGCCAGGGCTGTCCCATGGCGTGGGTGCCACTGGCAGCTGCAGATCCAGCTGTGCAGCCCATCCAGCTGTGCAGCCCGTCCAGCTGTGCAGCCCGTCCAGCTGTGACGCTCTCCCTCACTCCCAGGGCTGCCCCACGGTCTGGGTGCCACCAGCAGGTCCCCAATTCCCAATTAGCCTCATTTAAGGAGCGCTGACGGGGCCGGGTCACAGCATCCCGCTGCCGTCTCTCCCGAGGGGTCATTCCCGGGGGGAAAGGGCCTTGCCCAGCTGCTCCTGGGCACAAACGCCCCAGAGAGGGCTGTGGCCTCTCCCCCTGCCTGCCCTGGCTGCATCACCCAGGTCCTGCAGGAAAAGGAGCGGAAGGGAGAGTTCCCCTTTTCCCTGTGCTCATCCCAGAGGTGCGGGCAGGGAGGGGGTTTGGATACCCGGCCTCATTAGTGCTGTGTGACATCATTATCTCACATTAGCCACGCTCTCGCAGAGGTAATTGGGAAGCCTCTGGAATGGCCCTGTGACCTTTGATTAATGCAGAGGGGCCTTTTCCTTGTGCTGCTCCTTCCCTCTGCCTCCAGCAGCTGCTCCTTGTTAAGATGCCAGAGCAGGGGAGCCTCGGTGCCACGCCGGGGCTTTCTGAGCCTCTCTGCCCCGGGGGAGGAATAAAAGAGGTGCAGGAGCAGCCTCAGCTCCCGCAGCAGCCCCTCCTGGCTGCAGGCACTGCCTGGCCAATTAGCCAGCAGTGATTAGCCCGGCCAGGCTGCCGGGAGGCTCTTGGAAGGAAAAGTGGGGATGTGGAACCGGCTTTGGCTTGGAAAAGGAAGAATTTAGGGGGAAATTTTGGTCCTGGCACAGCTCTGCCCCATCCCTGGAAGTGGGATGGACAGGCTTGGAGCAGCCTGGCACAGTGCAAGGTGCCCATGGGGGGGGGGACTGGGCTTTTTTCCAGCCCAAAGCATTCCAGGGTTTGCCCCAGCTCTGGGTTTTGGCCTTTGCTGCTCTGCCCAGAGTCATTCACCAGCTCCAATCCAACCCTGCCTCAGAAACCCCTGCAAAACCCTCCAGCCCGAGCAGACCAGGGCCGGCTGCGATGCTCTGTGGGCTTTGCATCCAAAAACCTGAGAACAAATTAAAGGCAGCCCTGCTCAGATGGAGCTTTCCGCTCCCAGGTGAGCGAGGGCGGCGGGTTTTGGGATCAGGGACGTCCTTGGGAGCCGTCAGCTGGCAGAGCTCGAGCTGTGCTGGCATTTGGGCTGCTCAGGGCCGAGCCTGGCGCTGCTCCTGGCACGGCTCCCTCATGCACAGCTGGCACAGTGTCACCCGCTGCTGGCACAGCGTCACTGTCACCCGCTGCTGGCACAGCGTCCCTGTCACCCGCTGCTGGCACAGCGTCACTGTCACCCGCTGCTGGCACGACCACTTTGGGAAATTCCCACTTCGGAGCTTGGCAATTGAGCGGGTTCGCGGGTGTCCTCCGGGAGAACTGGATTTGTAAAGGATTCTTAAAAATGGGAAGAATTCCTAAAGACGGGGAGTTTGTACAGTCCTGCATTCCAGCTGTGCGAGGTGCATCGCGGCAGGGCCACGTGGGTTAGGAATCCAGGTGACTGGTGTTTGGAGTAATAGTATTGTGGAGCAAAAACTAATGGGCTGAAAGACGTTTATAAAGTCTTGAAATTTAATATTGAAGTTAAAGTATTGAAATTTAGTATTGAAGTTAAAGTACAGAAATTTAGTATAGAAATTTAGTATAGAAATTTAGTATAGAAATTTAGTATTGAAATTTAGTATTGAAATTAAAATATAGAAATTAAAGTACAGAAATTTAGTATAGAAATTTAGTATAGAAATTAAGTATAGAAATTAAAATATAGAAATTAAAGTACAGAAATTTAGTATAGAAATTTAGCATTGAAATTTAGCATTGAAATTTAGCATTGAAATTTAGCATTGAAATTTAGCATTGAAATTTAGCATTAAAATTTAGTATTGAAATTTAACATTGAAATTAAAGTATTGAAATTTAGTATTGAAATTTAGTAAACTATTGAAATTTGGGATTGAAATCAAAGTGTTGACATTCAGTATTGAAATTATTTTTTTCCCTCAAGAATTCAGGGAGAAATTTTGGGTGGGGAGCTCCTGGCTTCTAATCAGAACAGCACCGAGTTTTACATCTCTCCATCGAGACCAATAACACAATGAGATCTTTCCAAACGCCTCTCAGCTACCCGGTCCCTACCAGAGGAGACAGAAGCGGCGGTGCTGGGCTGTGCTTTGATCCGAGCCGGGGCTGGGCGAGCCGCACGCCTGCAGCTCTGGGCTCTGTTGTGTTTGCAACCCGAGCTGGCCGCGCTGCTGGCAGTGGGTGGGCCGGGATCAGCCCGGGATAAACCCGGGATAAGCCCGGGATCAGCGCAGGGAGCGAGGGATGTTCCAACAGCGCAGCCCCGGGATTGGGGATTGGCGCTGCTGGGATGGGGTGGGCAGCGCCGGGTGAGGAGCTGGGACCCTGCAGATGTGGAGCAGCTCGTGTTCGGGGCTGCGCTGGGAGGAGAGAGAGGCCCTGTCCACCCAAACCATCGCTCATCAGCGCTCGGACAGCTCTGCTGCTCCTGCTACCGCTCCCTTTCCAGGGAGGGCAGGGTTGGGCGCTCCGGGAGAAATCTCAGGTCCTTCTCCCTGTGCCTGCCTTGTTCCTTGCTCCTGGTGGCCCCCGCTTCCCTCCAGGGCTCCATCCCAAACCGGCCTCCCTCCCTCGCCTGGTTCTGGGTGCAGGGGGAAGGACACACAGGGGTGGCCCAGGGGGGGAAGGACACACAGGGGTGGCCCAGGGGGGGAAGGACACACAGGGGTGGCCCAGGAACCCAGCTCATGATCCCGGGACACTTCCCTGCAGGTGCTGATCCGGACACCGGGGACAGGACCCAGGCACGGGCTGGAGCCGTGCCAGGGGAGGGTCAGGTTGGATTTTTGGGCAGGGATTTCCCCCAGAGGTTGCTGGGAATGGTGACATTCCCAAGGCTGGCACTGCCCAGGGAATGGTGACGTTGCCCAGGGAATAGTGACACTGCCCAGGGAATGGTGACATTCCCAAGGCTGACATTGCCCAGGGAATGGTGACATTGCCCAGGGAATGCTGACATTGCCAAGGCTGGCATTGCCCAGGGAATGGTGACGTTGCCCAGGGAATGGTGACATTCCCAAGGCTGGCACTGCCCAGGGAATGGTGACATTCCCAAGGCTGGCACTGCCCAGGGAATGGTGACATTCCCAAGGCTGGCACTGCCCAGGGAATGGTGACATTCCCAAGGCTGGCATTGCCCAGGGAATGGTGACATTCCCAAGGCTGGCATTGCCCAGGGAATGGTGACGTTGCTCAGGGAATGGTGACAATCCCAAGGCTGACACCACCCAGGGAATGGTGACATTCCCAAGGCTGGCATTGCCCAGGGAATGGTGACACTGCCCAGGGAATGGTGACACTGCCCAGGGAATGGCGACATTCCCAAGGCTGGCATTGCCCAGGGAATGGTGACGTTGCCCAGGGAATGGTGACATTCCCAAGGCTGGCATTGCCCAGGGAATGGTGACATTCCCAAGGCTGGCATTGCCCAGGGAATGGTGACGTTGCTCAGGGAATGGTGACAATCCCAAGGCTGACACCACCCAGGGAATGGTGACATTCCCAAGGCTGGCATTGCCCAGGGAATGGTGACACTGCCCAGGGAATGGTGACACTGCCCAGGGAATGGCGACATTCCCAAGGCTGGCATTGCCCAGGGAATGGTGACGTTGCTCAGGGAATGGTGACAATCCCAAGGCTGGCACTGCCCAGGGAATGGTGACATTCCCAAGGCTGGCACTGCCCAGGGAATGGTGGCATTCCCAAGGCTGCCGCAGCTCCATGAACACTTGGACAACGCTCCCAGGGTGACAGTAGTGACCCCCCTGTTCCTCGCTGAGCATTTCCCTGCCAGGACAGGGCTCCCAGGCGGGGTCAGCGCAGCCCCTGCCCTCCCAGCCCTGTGCCATTGGCATTTTCCCCTCTCCCCCGGCAGCTGCGCGGATGCTCAGGGCATCCCCCGAGCCCTCCCCTCCCCTGGCTGCTCCAGCGCGGCTCCCCCGGTTCTGCACAGCCCACACTCCGATTTCAGCGCTCCCACAGAGCCTCTGCACGGAATCGGAACCCCTGGAAGGAGGTGGGAAATGCCGGGAGAGCGCGGACTTGGTGGCTGTAGGTGACATCTAGTGGAAACGGCAGGAAGAGGAGCGCGCAGGTAAAACCTGACCCTGCCGGGGTCGGGGGAGGAAAAAGGATTCCTGCGAGCCGGAGCTTCAGCCCAGAGGCCTCTTTTCAGGACTTAAAAAAAAATAAATAATTTGAATAAATAGAATAATAATGGAATAACAGAATCCTCTCGCCCTGCTGGGATCTGTGCCCAGGGACAGCTCTGGGACAGGGGACAGCGTCTGTCCAGGCACAGCTGGGCACTCCAGGGCACTCCCCAGGGTCAGTGCCTCCTGCTCCTGCATCCTGAGCCCATCCTGCTGCCTCGGGGCATCTCCCTGCTCTGTTTTCTCTCTCCTCGGAGGTGCTGGCACTGCCACCCTGTCCCTGGCACTGCCACCCTGTCCCTGTCCCTGTCCCTGCCCGGGGCTGCTCCTGGGAGGGCAGAGCCAGAGCTGGAGCCGAATCTCGCTCAGAAATGTGAAACCCGGCCAGCCTTGGATTAGCAACCCGAAACTGCGGCCAGGAGGGAGCTTTGGGAAGAGCCTGGCAGCGTTTCAGGCCAGCTCGGGCTGGGTTTCAAGCGAGCCGAGCGTGACCTTTGCATGAGCCGGCTGGGGGAGCATGGGCTGGAATTTTAACAGAGCCCGGGGAGTGAGTTTCAGGCAAAAAAAACCCAAAAAAAACCCCAAAAAATCCAGAACTAAAAAAAAAGTTAAAGGGTTTGGGTAAAAACAATGCGGATCTGGGGTGGTTTGGGGCTGATAATTGCTGCTCACCTGCCCCAAACCAGCAAAACCAGCCCGGTGGTTGCGGCTTGGCTGGCTCGGAGTTTCAGCGCAGGGTTAACCCTTTCCTGAGCACGCAGCTGCTCCTCCCAGGCCTTCCCGGGGCTGGATCCCCATTGCTGCTGTCCCCAGGGAGCTCTCCTGGCCCTGGGCAGGGTCTGGGCTGTGCATGAACAGCTCTGCATCCCCAAATCCCTGTGAGCAGCTCCATGTTCCCCAATCTCCATGAGCAGCTCATCATCCCCAAATCCCTGTGAGCATCTCAGCATCCCCGAATCCCCGTGAGCAGCTCCATGTTCCCCAAATCCCTGTGAGCAGCTCCATGTTCCCCAATCTCCATGAGCAGCTCTGCATCCCCGAATCCCCATGAGCACCTCAGCATCCCCAAATCCCCATGAGCATCTCAGCATCCCCGAATCCCCGTGAGCATCTCAGTGTTCCCGAATCCGTGAGCTGTCCCCAGGACAGGTGGGACCCCGCAGGAATCCATGGAAAGGAAGGAACGGATCAGACCAGGGCAGGTCACAGGATGGAAGGGCAGGGGAGCAGCCAGACATGGACGCCCAGGGCTGCTGCTGTCGCTGCCTGAGGCTCATGGATCATCCAGCTGGAACTGCGGGAGGAATGAGAAAATAATCACAATGAAACCTCTCTGTCCCAGGGCTGAGTCGCTCCTGAAGCTGCGGACAGATTTCTTTTTCCATTCTGCTTTGTTTTATTTTTGTTTTTCCACTGCTTTTCCTGCAGTCTCTCCCTCCCTGCCCTGCTGCACAGCATGTGATGGGTGTAGCTCGGGGCAGGGAGGATCCTCCTAATCAAACCCACGTTTCCCTGGGCCGCCTCACGGGGAGCTCAGCCAAGCCCCCACACTCGTGATGTTCCAGTGCTGGATCGAAAAGCTGCACAGAGGCAGAATTTTCCCAAATGGAGTTTCTTGGGGAGGAGGGGAGTTATTCCATATTGGGAATATTCCAGTTATTCCACATTGGGAATGTTCCAGTTATCCCATATTGAGAATATTGCATTTATCCCATATTGAGAATATTGCATTTACTCCATATTGTGAATGTTCCAGTTATTCCATATTGAGAATATTCCAATTATTCCATATTGGGAATATTCCAATTATTCTATATTGGGAGTATTCCAGTTATTCCATATTGAGAATATTGCAGTTATTCTATATTGGGAATATTGCATTTATTCCATATTGAGAATGTTCCAGTTATTCCATATTGAGAATATTCCAATTATTCCATATTGGGAATATTGCAATTATTCCATATTGAGAATATTCCAATTATTCTATATTGGGAATATTCCAGTTACTCCATATTGGGAATGTCCCAGGTATTCCATACCGAGAATATTGCAATTATCCCATACTGAGAATATTGCAATTATTCCATATTGGGAATATTCCAGTTATTCCATATTGAGAATATTTCAGTTATTCCATATTGGGAATGTTCCAGTTATTCCATATTGTGAATGTTCCAGTTATTCCATATTGAGAATATTCCAGTTATTCCACCCCTGAGAGCTCCTTTCCCAGACACTGAGCTTCCTTTACGGTGGGAGTGGTGGCTGCTGAGCCTGGGGGTGTCTCTATCCCAAGGGAAGTGCCCTCCACAGCATTCCCAGTTTTCCTGCCCTTTCCATGCCCCTTCCTGGCTGTCCCACATCTGCTGCTTTATTTTGGGTCCTTCTCTCATGACAGGCTGACATTGGTTATTTATATCAAGTCCTAAATCCCACAGCGGCCGTCCTGGAGGTGCTGGGTGCCATCCACAGGCTGGGGCTGGAGCAGCCCTGCAGCACCCCGGGATCATCCCAGAATCACCCCAGAATCATTCCAGAATCATCCCAGATCATCCCAGCATCATCCCAGCGCCATCCCAGAATCATCCCAGCACCATCCCAGAATCATCCCAGCACCATCTCAGCATCGTAGAATCATCCCAGCATCCCAGAATCACCCCAGAATCATTCCAGAATCATCCCAGCACCATCCCAGCACCTTCCCAGCATCCCAGAATCATCCCAGGATCATCCCAGAACCATCCCGGCTCCATCCCAGCACCATTTCACCATCCCAGCATCCCAGAATCATTCCAGGATCATCCCAGCACCATCCCAGCATCCCACCATCCCAGCATCCCAGAATCCTCCCAGAATCATCCCAGCACCATCCCAGATCATCCCAGAATCATCCCAGAATCATCCCAGGCCATCCCAGCATCCCAGAATCATACCAGATCATCCCAGATCATCCCAGAATCATCCCAGATCATCCCAGATCATCCCAGAATCATTCCAGATCATCCCAGGCCATCCCAGCCCCACCCCAGCCCCATCCCAGCCTCGCTGTGTCCCTGGCTGCCGCCCCGGTCCCAGCTGTGTCCCGGCCCCTCCCGCGCTCCCGCTGCTCTCAGGGCGTTGCTGGAAGCTCTCCCAGCCCCAGGCCCGGCTCCAGGGGAAGGAAGCGGCCGAGCCAAGCGGAGGAAACCGCTCGGTTTCCCCTCTGCCCTGCGCGGGGAGCGGGGGCAGAGCGGGGTGGGATGGATGGGAAGGAGGGAGCGGCGCTTCCCCGCAATGCTCCCGGCCGGGGAGGGAAGCGCGTCCCGGGCAATGTTCGCTCCTCCTGTCGGGGCTGGGCTCGGCTGCTCCAGCCCGGCCGTGCAGTGCGGGACAGCGGCCACCGCGGGGAGCCCCGGGCCCGGGCATGGAGGGGACACGGCTGTCACCAACCTGTGGGAATGAGCAGGGCAGGACAGGGGACACGGCTGTCACCTCCCTATGGGGATGGCAGGGCAGGACAGGGGACACGGCTGTCACCTCCCTATGGGGATGGCAGGGCAGGACAGGGGACACGGCTGTCACCTCCCTATGGGGATGGCAGGGCAGGACAGGGGACACGGCTGTCACCTCCCTGTGGGGATGAGCAGGG
Source organism: Calcarius lapponicus (assembly GCA_039654755.1). Lineage (NCBI taxonomy): Eukaryota > Metazoa > Chordata > Aves > Passeriformes > Fringillidae > Calcarius > Calcarius lapponicus. The sequence goes on from JBBFKN010000017.1 coordinate 13,503,393, forward strand.
CAGGACAGGGGACACGGCTGTCACCTGCCCATGGGGACAGAGCCATCCCGGGGATGGCAGGGAAGGACAGAAACACTGCTGTCCCCTGCCCCTGGGGACAGAGCCCGGAGCCGTGCCCTGGCTCCCTGGGGTGGGCAGAGGGGCATGGGCAGTGCCTGGCCCTGGGGAGGACCCCCGATGTGGGTGCAGAGTTTGTGGGACCCCCAAAGGGCGCAGAGTTTGTGGGACCCCCAAAGGGTGCAGAGCCTGTCGGACCCCCGAGGGGGTGCAGAGCCTGCGGGACCCCTAAGGGGGTGCAGAGCTTGTGGGACCCCCGAGTGGGTGCAGAGCCTGTGGGACCCCCAAAGGGTGCAGAGTTTGTGGGACCCCCGAGGGGGTGCAGGGCCCCTCTCAGCCCCCCCAGCACCCCCAGCCCTGGCCGGGCCGGTCCCACTGCGGGGTCCTGGGGGTGCCTCGGGGCAGGGCTGGGGGTCCGGGCTGGGTTTGGGGGTCTCTCCCCCAGCCCCTGTCCTGCAGGCAGCTCCTTCAGGGCAGCTGTTTCTGACCCGGCAGGGGGAGGAAGGTGGGAGGAAGGCCGGTGGGAGCTGGGGGTTATTTCTGGCTGGGCTCCGTGACCTGCCAGGCCAGCCTTGGGCGCCGTGCCAGCGCCCCGTGCCAGGCTGTCCCCGAGCTGTGCCCACAGCACGCGGCCCGGGTGGCCCTGGGCGCCGTGGGACAGCTGCCACAGGGCTTGTCACACGATCCTGGGGCTGGCTGCGACCTCCTGATGTCACCCTGCCCTGGGAGTGCCCTAAATAGGGGGACCCTGCCCCGAGGTGGTTTTGTGTCACCCCGGAGAGCGTGACCAAGGCAAAGAGGTGGGGAAAAGGAAAAGGGTTGGGATCGAGAGTCTGAGCCACAAACCTTTGTTATCATTCCTTCTTATTCTATTCTTGATTAAATCCTTTCTTCTATTCTTTTGGTATAGTTTTAACATATATGATAAAATAATCAATAAATGCAATATATATGATAAAATAAGAAATAAATGTAATATATATGATAAAATAAAAATCATATAGGATAAAAAATTAAAATAAATAGATACGATAAAATAATATTTTTAATGTAATATATATGATAAAATAATGAATAAATGTAATATATGTGATAAAATAAAAATCATATATGACAAAAAATTAAAATAAATAGACATGATAAAATAATAATTTTAATGTGATATATATGATAAAAATAGTAAAATAAAGTAATAAATATGATAGAATAATAAACTTCTGAAACACGGAGTCAGATCCTCGTCCCTTCCCTCAACCTGAGACCCCTGTGACACGGTCACAGCCACCCTGGCATGTCCCCCAGCAGTTCTATTTATGGCCCGGTGGCACTGGGCTCTCAGGTGACACCGGGGAGGGACGGAGGGTTTATTTTTAGTCCCCGCATGGATCCCAGCTGCAGCCGGGCCCTGCGCCCCCCCAGGGCATCATGTGCTGCTGGGAGGGCTCAGCTGCGGCTCCGCGCATGGCCCCGTCCCCGCCCGGGGCTGGGGGACAGGTAGGACAGCCCTGCTCCGCTCCCCGTGTGTCCTGCTGGCCGCCAGATGTGTGTCCAGATGTGCGTCCTGCTGTGCGTCCTGCTGTGTGTCCTGCTGTGTGTCCTGCTGTGCCTGTCCAGCTGTGTGTCCTGCTGTCCTGCTGTGCCTGTCCTACGGTCCTGCTGTGCTGTCCTGCTGTACTGTCCTGCTGTGCCTGTCCTGCTGTGCCTGTCCTGCTGTCCTGCTGTGTGTCCAGCTGCGCTGTCCTGCTGTGCCTGTCCTGCTATCCAGCTGTGCTGTCCTGCTGTCCTGCTGTGCCTGTCCTGCTGTCCTGCTGTGTCTGTCCTGCTGTGCTGTCCTGCTGTCCAGCTGTGTGTCCAGCTGTGCTGTCCTGCTGTCCTGCTGTGCCTGTCCTGCTGTCCTGCTGTGCCTGTCCTGCTGTCCAGCTGTGCCTGTCCTGCTGTCCGGCTGTGTGTCCTGCTGTCCAGCTGTGTGTCCAGCTGTGCTGTCCTGCTGTCCTGCTGTGCCTGTCCAGCTGTGTGTCCTGCTGTGCCTGTCCTGCTGTCTGGCTGTGCCTGTCCAGCTGTGCTGTCCTGCTGTCCGGCTGTGCTGTCCTGCTGTCCGGCTGTGCCTGTCCTGCTGTCCAGCTGTGCCTGTCCTGCTGTCCGGCTGTGCCTGTCCTGCTGTCCAGCTGTGCCTGTCTAGCTGTGCTGTCCTGCTGTCCGGCTGTGCCTGTCCTGCTGTCTGGCTGTGCCGCTCCTCCCTGCCCAGGGTTGCTGCCCCGGGAGCTCTGGGATTTGGGAATGCTCGGGGACATCAGTGCCGGGTTTAAGGTGGATTGGAGGCAAAATGGGTGGGAAAGGGGGGTGTGGGGTGTGGTGCTGCTGTGGGGAGAACCCCAAACCTTCTTTGCAGCTCTGGGAGCATCCCAAAGCTCTTGTGCAGCCATAGGGAGAAGCTCAAACCTTCTATGCAGCTGTGGAGAGAATCCCAAACCCCCTGTGCAGCTCTGGGGAGCATCCCAAAGTCCTGGTGCTGCTGTGGGGAGAATCCCAAAGCCCCTGTGCAGCCATGGGGAGCATCCCAAACCTTCTATGCAGCTGTGGAGAGAATCCCAAAGCCCCAGTGCAGCTGTGGGGAGAATCCCAAACCATCTTTGCAGCTGTGGGGAGCATCCCAAGGCCCCAGTGCAGCCATGCAGGGGAGCAGAGGCAGCGGGGAGCAGAGGGGGTGACAGTGGCCTCTGCCAGCGCTGGCTGTCCTGGGGCCAGCACGGCCATCCCCGTCCTGCCGAGGCTGCCAGGGGCTGCAATTTCCAGCCGGGTTTGGGCTGGAAACGGGTGAGGATGAGCAGATAGAAGGGAGGAGCTGGGAGGAAGGGCTGGGGGCACACAGCTGGGTTTTGGGGGCACACAGCTGGCCTTTGGGGACACATAGCTGGATTATGTGGGTGCACACCTGGGCTCTGGGGGCACACAGCTGGATTTTGGAGCACACAGCTGGACTTTGGGAGCACACAGTTGTCTCTTGCACACAGCTGGGTTTTGGGGGTACACAGCTGGATTGTGGGGGTACACAGCTGGGTTTTGGGGGCACACAGCTGGGCTTTGGGGACACACAGCTGGGTTTTGGGGGCACACAGCTGGCTTTTAGGAGCACACAGCTGGATTTTGGAGCACACAGCTGGGCTTTGGGGACACATAGCTGGATTTTGGGGGCACACAGCTGGATTTTGGGGGTGCACAACTGGCTTTTGGGGGCACACAGCTGGATTTTGGGGGCACACAGCTGGATTTTGGGGGTGCACAACTGGCTTTTGGGGGCACACAGCTGGATTTTGGGGGCACATAGCTGGATTTTGGGGGCACACAGGTGGATTTTGGAGCACACAGCTGGATTTTGGGAGCACACAGGTAGATTTTGGGGGCACACAGCTGGCTTTTAGGGGCACACAGCTGGATTTTGGGAGCACATATCTGGCTTTTGGGGGCACATAGCTGGATTTTGGGAGCACACAGCTGGGCTTTGGGGATACATAGCTGGATTTTGGGGGCACACAGGTGGATTTTGGGGGCACACAGCTGGATTTTGGGAGCACATAGCTGGATTTTGGGGGCACACAGCTGTATTTTGGGGGCACATAGCTGGATTTTGGGGCACATAACCGGCTGCTGGGGGCACACGGCGGTGCCACCCCGCGGTGCCTGACGCGCGGCCGCTCCCCCGCCGCAGGCATGGATAACTTCGAGTACAGCATCCAGCTGAACGACCGCGAGTGGGCCGAGTTCCTGCGCGCCGCCGAGGAGTGCAGCCTGGCGCCCGCCTCGCTGGCCACGGCCGAGGAGCAGAGCCTCAGTGACATTGAGCAAGGGGACGGGCGGAGCGCAGCCGGGCCGGGCACGGAGCCCGCGGCGCCGGGCACTGCCAGCCCTGCCCCGCAGGGTGGTGACAGCGCCGGGGGCGCCCAGCGCTGCGCGCCCCAGCCGCCGTCGGGCAGCGAGGACGAAGCGGAGCCGGGCTCGGCGGGCAGGAGCCACAGCGAGGAGCGCGGCCGCCCGGCGCCCGCTGCCATGCCCAGCGCCCAGCGGAGGCAGCCCCCGCGGCCGGCCGGGGGCACCGCGCACGACACGGCGGGGACGGCGCCCCCCGAGCAGGGCGGGGATGCAGCGGGGGGACAAACCCCGCCGGCACAGCCCGGAGCCCCGGCGGCCGCCGTCCCCCCGGAGCAGCAGGGCGCGGAGCCGGGAGCCGCAGCATCCCCCGGCGCGGTGCGGCCCAAGGTGCCGGCGCAGCCCAGGAAGAGCCGCAAGCAGCGCGGGGCCGAGGGGGACAGGGAGCCCCCGAGCTCGCCGGGCTCGCCGGGCTCCCCTCGCAAGGGCAGGGGCAAGGACAAGGCGGCCAAGGGAGCGCTGGTGAGGCTGGGCAGCGAGGAGGCTGCGGAGGGCAGGCGGGCGGACGGCGGCGACGCCAGCCCCAAGCCCCGGGGCAAGGAGGCGCAGCCCCCGGGCAGGACCAAGGGCAGCAGGCCCCCGAAGGCAGCGCAGGCCGGGGCTCCGGGCGGACGTGACAGCGGCCCCGTGGGCCCTGGAGACGGCCCAGGAGAGGAGAGCCAGGAGATGCCAGGGAAGCCTCTGCAGCCCGGGAGCGCGGCAGCGCTGGGAGGGAATGCTGCTGAGGGGGCTGGCGGGGAGCCTGCTGCTGAGACACCTGGAATCCCTGCTGCTGAGACACCTGGAATCCCTGCTGGTGAGATCCCTGGAATCCCTGCTGGTGAGACACCTGGAATCCCTGCTGGTGAGATCCCTGGAATCTCTGCTGCTGAGATCCCTGGAATCCCTGCTCCTGGGATATCTGGAATCCCTGCTGCTGAGATCCCTGCAGTTCCTGCTGCTGAACTTCCCAGAAAGCCCTCAGAGATCCCTGCAATTCCTGCTGCTGAGATCCCCAGGAAGTCTGCAGCTGAGGTTCCCAGGAAACCCTCAGAGATCCCTGAGGTTCCTGCAGCTGAAATCCCTTGGGAGCCTGCAGCTGGGATCCCCAGGAATCCCACAGTGGGGATCCCACGTGAGCCTGCAGCTGGGATTCCCAGTATCCCTGCCATCAAGATCCCATGTGAGCCTGCAGCTGGGATTCCCAGTATCCCTGCCATCAAGATCCCATGTGAGCCTGCAGCTGGGATTCCCAGTATCCCTGCCATCAAGATCCCATGTGAGCCTGCAGCTGGGATCCCCAGGATTCCCGCAGCTGGGATTCCCAGTATCCCTGCCATCAACATCCCCAGGAGCCCTGCCATTGACATCCCCAGGATCCCTGCAGCTGAGCTCCCCAGGATCCCTGCCATCGAGATCCCGTGTGATCCTGGCCCTGGGCTGCCCTGGGAAGCTGCCCCTGGGCTCCCCAGGGCCGTGAGCCCCCTGTGCTTCGCCGATGGAGCCCCTGGCCAGCCCAACTGCCTGGATGTGACCTGGCCCGAGATGTACGAGTACCTGTTCTGCGATTCCCAGGAGGAGGAGGAGCTGGGCAGCTCCCTGGAGGGGCGGAAATCGCCCTCGCCCAGGGAAATCTCCTGGCCCGAACTGTACGAGTACTTCTTCACCGAGCCAGAGGGAAGCAGGAAAAAAGGCAAAGCCAAAGACAGGAAAAGAAAGAAGTTCCGAGGCCCTGGGCTGCACAAGGAGGCTCCCAGCTCTGCTCCAGACAAGGACACCGTGGTTATCTCGGTCCCTGATGTGCATGAACGCTTCTTCCCAGAGCCAGCCCCCGACAGGATGGGCTGGAGAGGGATTTTCTCCGTGGCTCCGGCCTCAGAGGTGAAGAAAGCTGTGAGGGCTTTGAGCTCCCTGCTGCAGAGGCAGGGGCAGCTGGGAGGAGGCCCAGCCCCGGGCTCCCAGGCCCTGGTGCCCAGGAGATCCGGAGAGGAGCTCGCCCTGGTCCCGCTGGGAGGAGCCCAGGGGTGGCCAGAAGATGAGGACAAGGCCCTGGCACTGAGAGGTAAATCCTGCTGTCCCCTGCAGGGACCTGTCCCGGGCTGTGCCACCCTGGCTCTCCCTTGGGATGTTCCTTCTGTCCCTTGGGTTATCCCTTGGGATATTCCTTCTGTCCCTTGGACTGTCCCTTGGGATGTTCTTTCTGTCCCTTGGGTTATCCCTTGGGATGTTCCTCCCTCTGTCACCTCAGGGTCTCCCTTGGGATGTTCTTTCTGTCCCTTGGGTTATCCCTTGGGATATTCCTCCCTCTGTCCCCCTGGGTTCTCCCTTGGGATGTTCCTTCTGTCCCTTGGGGTCTCCCTTGAGATGTTCCTTTCTGTCCCTTGGGGTCTCCCTTGAGATGTTCCTTTCTGTCCCTTGGGTTCTCCCTTGGGATGCTCTCTCTGTCCCTTGGACTGTCCCTTGGGATGTTCCTTCTCTCCCTTTTGTTACCCCTTGGGATGCTCTCTCTGTCCCCCTGGGTCTCCCTTGGGATATTCCTTCTGTCCCTTGGACTGTCCCTTGGGATGCTCCCTCTGTCCCCTCGGGCTCTCCCTTGGGATGTTCCTTTCTAACGAAGGGAAGGACTGAGGGGAGGGGTGACAAATGTGCCACTGTCCTTTGGGAGCGCACAGAGCCCTCTGAGGTCCCCCCCCGGTGCCAGAACCCCTCCAGGGATGATTTCCCAGGGGTTTGCTGTGGCGGGGGGGTGGCACAGGGCCCCCAGAGCCTCGTGCTCCTCTCGTGGCAGGAGCAGCGGAGGAGCCGCGGGTGCTGAGCCACAAGGACATGTGCCTGGTGTTCTGCGCCTTCGCCTCCTGGGCCGTGAAGACATCTGACCTGCAGGCTCCGGATGCCTGGAAGACCAGTACGTACAGTGCCCGGGGCTGGCAGGGGCTCTGGGGGACGTGGGCAGGGAGGAAAATCGGGATATTTATACCTGCAGCTGCCCCTGGGGAAGCGCAGCCTTTTCCTGGCCGTTTCCGCGCCTTTTCTCTCCCCGCTCTGATCCTGATTCCTGCTCGTGTGTTTTGTGCTTTCCCCACGAGCTGAGCTGGCTCCACAGCCTTGGTCCTGCTCCATCCAGGAGCCCTGGCAGGGCTCAGCTTGTCAGGACTTCCTTCAGACCTCCTTAGGTTCCCTCATCCCAGCAGGAACAAAATTCCCAACAAAATTGGCCTCACAGCAAGGCCAGGCCTGCCTGGGGTTTTTTGTCCATGGCCAAAGTTGAGATTATTTTGTGTCCATGGCCAAAGTGGAGATTAAACCTTCACCCAGCACCAAAATTCCTGTGTTTTTCTGAGCTGCTGGGAAGGTTTAATCTTCTCCCCAAAGAGGAGGAGGAAGTTCAATCTTCTCCCCACCATCCTCCTGCACTGAGTCCTGCAGTTCCCTGGAGCTCTGTGGGATCCTCTCCTCCCCAAGCCCAGCACTTGGAAGCTGGTGAGGAGAGAGGAAGCTGAGGAAACAGAAATTCACAGAATCACACAGGAGTGGGGATGGCTGGATGAGCAGGGCTCGGGGAGAGCAGCATTCCTGATCCCTGCCCTGGAACAACCCTTGGAGAGCCCTTCCAGAGCAGCATTCCTGATCCCTGCCCTGGAACAACCCTTGCAGAGCCCTTCCAGAACAGCATTCCCAACCTGGAACCCTTGGAGAGCCCTTCCAGAGCAGCATTCCTGATCCCTGCCCTGGAACAACCCTTGGAGAGCCCTTCCAGAACAGCATTCCCAACCTGGAACCCTTGGAGAGCCCTTCCAGAGCAGCATTCCTGATTCCTGTCCTAAATGCAGCCTGGAGAACCCTTCCAGAGCAGCATTCCCAATCCCTGCCCTGGATGAGCCTGGAGAACCCTTCCAGAGCAGCATTCCTGATCCTTGCCCTGGAACCCTTGGAGAGCCCTTCCAGAGCAGCATTCAGGCCCTGGAACCCTTGGAGAGCCCTTCCAGAGCAGCATTCCTGATCCCTGCCCTGGATGAGCCCAGAGAACCCTTCCAGAGCAGCATTCCTGCCCTGGAACCCTTGGAGAGCCCTTCCAGAGCAGCATTCCTGCCCTGGAACCCTTGGAGAGCCCTTCCAGAGCAGCATTCCTGCCCTGGAACCCTTGGAGAGCCCTTCCAGAGCAGCATTCCCAATCCCTGCCCCACAGAGCCCCTTCCATGGGAAGAAGTGCCAGGACTGAGGCTTCCTGCTGCTCTTGCAGGCGAGGAATGTTCCCTGCTAAGGTCAGCAGGAAGCCGACACCATAAGCTGGGAATAGCTCCTGAGCTCAGGCTGCTCCCTGCCATCATCCCCAGCAGCTCTTGGCCCGCTCCCCGCTCCTGCTGAGGGTTTGGGATGGGGGAGATGTCCCCGGGAAAGGGGTGGAAATGGGGATCAGCTCCTCGTGCCCCGGGGTGGAATAACCTGGAGAAGAGGGAGGCAGGAGCGGCCCCAGAGGCCGGAGCAGCCGCTCTCTCTCTGGGCATTTGGGCTTCTAACAAGCTGAGTTTGTGTTCCTCTGGCTCAGAAATCAAAATCCAGTCTGAGTTTAGAGTTTGGGGTCCAAAAACATGGCTTTGGATTCCTGGTTTTGCTTGGGAATCAAGGGAACTTCATGTCCCTTATAAAGCAAATCAAAAACTTTGGGTGCAAGGACAGAGCAGAGCTTGGTTTGTGTTCCACCCCCATTAGTTATTTCTTGTGTCCCCACATCTTTTGATTCGGGTTTTGGATATTTTCTGCTTTTGGCTGGGGCCAGAAAATCCCCAGAAAATCCCCAAAATGGGATTTTTCTTGGCGTCCTCTTGGTGCAAACAGAAGCAGGAAATGAAGGTGCTGTCTGAACCCTGCTGGGGTTTCCCTTGTGTGCCTTTCTCTCATCCAAGATCAAATCTGCACCTGAACCTGTGACTCCAGCCCATCCACGAAATCCCCACCTGGATCTGGGTACCCACCCCATCCATCAAATCCCCCTCTGGATCTCAGCATCCAACCAGTGCCCACCACCGAGGGACCCCGCTGAGCATTTCCCCTAAACCAGCCCTTTTTAGGGCATGGGGGTGTCGCCGTGCACCCCAAACTCCGGCCCTGGATGTGCCCAGTCAGGCTGTGAGCAGCTGGGAGCAAATTCCGTGTGCTGGGAGTGCAAACCCCGGGCAGGAAAAGGGGACAGGGGATGGGAGAGGAGCGACCCCCGCGTGTCCCCCCGAGCACGTTGGGACCGGAGTGACTGTGGGAATGTCCTGGGCTCTTTTCCAGTGTTCCTGGCGAGCTTTGGCACCCTCTCGGCCATCCGCTACTTCCGAAGGACGGTCAGGGAAGGGCACCCCCGGACTTAACCCCTGCCGGGGCCGGGGCTTTGTTCTGGACAGTGGGAGAAGCCTGGAGCCAGCCCCGAGAGCTTCCCCGGCCCCATCCCCGACCGGACAGGATGGCACAGGGAGCGGGAGCCTCCCGAGGACGGGAACTGACGGTAGGACAGGACAGGACAGGGCTGGCAGTGCCCAATGGTCCCTCCTCCCCGCTGGAGTCACCTGGAGGTGGCTCAGGGATGCTCCGAGGTGGCTCAGGGATGCTCGGAGGTGGCACAGGGATGCTCGGCGGAAGCAGGGAAGGGTTTCATCCCGGCTAAAGAGCCGGGATATCTCTGGAGGAGCTTTGGGAAGAGCTCCTTCAGGGAAGGGCACGCCCGGACTTAACCCCTGCCTCGCCAGAGCCGCCGCCCGGCGCCGGGGCTTTGTTCTGGACAGTGGGAGAAGCCTGGAGCCAGCCCCGAGAGCTTCCCCGGGATGGGAACTGACGGTAGGACAGGACAGGACAGGGGCTGGCAGTGCCCAATGGTCCCTCCTCCCCGCTGGAGTCACCTGGAGGTGGCTCAGGGATGCTCCGAGGTGGCTCAGGGATGCACGGAGGAAGCAGGGAAGTGTTTCACCCCGATAAAAGAGCCGGGCTATCTCTGAAGGAGCCTTGGGAAGAGCTTGGCAGAGCCTGGGCTGGGGCAGCAGCTCCCGGAGGGATGCAGGGGTCGCTGCCAAGCGCTCCCATGAACGCTCCAGGAGGATCAAATCCCTCTTGGGTTTCACTCCCAAGAAGTCCCAGCTCGGGGATGAGGTTTCTGCCGCCGTGGCTCCGTCCCTGGGGACAGCTGGGACAGGGACACGTCCCCATCCCGCAGCAAGGACGGGCAGGGGTCACTCGGGGGAAGGGCAGCAGGGACAGGGGCTGAGCTTGGGGAGGGTGAGGAAAGGGGACAGGAGGATGGTGGAGAGCAGGGAGGAGGAGGAGGAGGTGGGCAGGTTTGGCTGTGCCAAGCAGTGGGGAACGGCTCTGGATATTTGATTTATTTTCCTTTTGTGTGAGGCAAAGGGAGGCGTGGGGTGAGGGGAGCTGGAATGGAAAGTGGGAAATGAAATGGTTCAGTTCCCCCTCTCCCCAGTGCCTCCCTCAGCACCCCAGGGCTTTATTGAGGAGGGGTTTCCTCCCCTCAGCAGCCTGGTGACAGCACCAGGGAGGGATTGGGATTGGGATTGGGATTGGGATTGGGATTGGGATTGGGATTGGGATTGGGATCCGCGGTGTTTGTGGGGTGCCAGCAGAGAGGGGAGGCTCCTTCCCTTGTGCTGAAAGGCTCTCGGGGCTGCAGGGCTGGGCTGGAGGCTGTGGGTTATTGCTGAGAGGCCGTGGGTTATCACTGAGAGGCCGTGGGTTACTGCTGAGAGGCCGTGGGTTATTGCTGAGAGGCCGTGGGTTACTGCTGAGAGGCCGTGGGTTATTGCTGAGAGGCCGTGGGTTACTGCTGAGAGGCCGTGGGTTATCACTGAGAGGCCGTGGGTTATTGCTGAGAGGCCGTGGGTTACTGCTGAGAGGCCGTGGGTTATCACTGAGAGGCTGTGGGTTATCACTGAGAGGCCATGGGTTATTGCTGAGAGGCCGTGGGTTACTGCTGAGAGGCTGTGGGTTATCACTGAGAGGCCATGGGTTATTGCTGAGACACCGTGGGTTACTGCTGAGAGGCCATGGGTTATTGCTGAGAGGCCGTGGGTTATTGCTGAGAGGCCGTGGGTTACTGCTGAGAGGCCGTGGGTTATCACTGAGAGGCCGTGGGTTATTGCTGAGAGGCCGTGGGTTACTGCTGAGAGGCCGTGGGTTACTGCTGAGAGGCTGTGGGTTATTGCAGAGATGCCGTGGGTTATTGCGGAGATGCCGTGGGTTATTGCACAGCGGGATCCGGGGCTGGGATTCAGGGCTGGACAGGCTCTGCATGGCCCGCAGCAGCTGCACACCCCCCAAGAGGGCTCCTGTGCAGGAGGAGGGCAGGTGGAACGTGCTGGAAGCTCCTAATAAAGTTCTGTCTCATTTACTACTCCCGTGTCCATCCCTGTGTCCGTGGGGAGGCGTTAAGGGAGCGCTGGGCCTGGCAGGAGGATGAATCAATGTCTGTGTGTGTGTGTGTGTGTGTGTGTGTGTGTGTGTGCAGGAGCTGAGGGGCACGGAGCAGGCAGGGCCATGGGGCAGTGTCCCCTGTGAAAATCCTTTCCTTAGGATTTTTTCCTCCTGAGAAGCTGAGAGGCCTCAGGAACAAAATGCAAGCAATGGTTATCTGCTGCTGTGGGATGGAACAGGTGCATCTGGGATTGGTCTCATGTGGATGTTTATAATTAATGGCCAATCAAGGAGGGATCTATCCCGGACAGAGTCCGAGAGAGCTGCTTTGTTGTTCATTCTTTTCTATTCTTAGATTAGCTAGCTTCTGAGGAACCTTTTCTCTTTCTATTTCTTTTTGGTATAGTTGTAATGTAATATATATATATCATAAAATAATAAATCAAGCCTTCTCATCATGGAGTCAACATTCTCGTCTCTCCTTCATCCCGCAAACCCCTGTGACCGCGGTCACACTCTGCCTCGTGCCACGCCTGGGATTTTTATCCGCGGCCAAAATGGAGATATTTTTATTCTGATTTAAGGTCGCCGATTCAGTGTCCCCGAGGATTTCTCGCAGACAAAAGGGAGGGATGAGGGGGCAGCCAGGAGCTCACCCGGCAGCATCAGAGCGACCTTGGTGAGCATCCTGCTGCCCCGGTGCCGTCGCTGCCCGCACGTCGCCCCTCAGCTGACACCGCGGCCGTGCCAGGTGCGTGACAAAGTCAGGCAGGTGCTGCCCGAGGAGCTGCCCCGAGTTCCATCCCGGGATGCCTCTCCCCCGCTCCTGGGAATGGCCCTGGCGGCAGCAGCTCCTGCGCTCTGCAGTTGCCTTCACTCTGGATTCGCCTTTCGGTGGTTTTTCCTTCCCTCTGAATTTGCCTTTAATCTGATATTTCCTTCACTCTGAATTTGCCTTCCCTCAGATTTTTTAACTCTGATTTTTCATTCACTCTGAATTTTCCTTCCCTCTGATTTTTCCTTCCCTCGGATTTTTCTTTAACTCTGATTTTTTCTTCACTCTGAATTTTTCTTCACTCTGAATTTGCCTTCCCAAGAATTTTTCCTTCCCTCTGACTTTTTCTTCCCTCTGATTTTTCCTTCCCTCTGATTTTTCCTACCCTTGGATGTTTCCTTCTGTCACCCTGGTTTTTATTTAGTCTAAGCCTTCTGATGTTGACATTCTTGTGAGGAACCTTTTCACACATGTTTTGTAAACAGCTCATTGTTTTTCATTCCTTTATGGAGGAGGAGAGAGTTGATAGACTGTTAGTTTGACCAGTGTCATTGAAGAGGTGTCACTGTCACCCTCCAATCCACTGTCACCTTTGGAGAACTATAAAGGTCGGAGTCAGAAAAATAAATTCCCTTTTTGCCTTCACCTCGAGAGCGGTGGTGAGTGTGTGTTCTTTCGTGTCCCATAGCGACATCTTCCCTTGGATTTCCCCTTCTCTCTTACTCTTTCTTCAATCTGATTTTTCCTTCCCTTGGATTTTTAACTCTGATTTTTCCCTTCCCTCTGAATTTTCCTTCCCTCTGATTTTTTTTATTCGGATTTTTTTTTCACTCGGATTTTTTTGCACTCGGATTTATTTTTCACTCGGATTTTTCCTTCACTCTGACTCCCCAGAGCAGAGCCTCCCGCGGGGATTCCTGTGGAATTTTCCTCGCCCTCCAGAGAGGTTTTGGGGGCTGGTGCTGTGCCAGCCCTGGCAGAGCAGAGGCAGAAGGGGCAGCAGCTCCCACCACCCCAACCCTTGCACGTTTTGCTGGATTCTCCCACCCACAGGGGAGCTGCTCAGGGATGGGCAAAAATTCACCTCCATCAAAGCAGAGGGTGGCAGAGAGAGGGAGATGATGGCAGGGGATGCACACTGGGACTGTCCAATCTCAGAAATCCACAGGGAGTTTAATGTCAGCGGGAGGGGATCTCCCCCTTTGATCATCGCAGGTTTTGCTGTTGCAAGTCAGTTCAAATGTGATGGTGACCCTCAAAGTGTTCACTCCCGGTACATTGGGGATGTCCCCTATCACATTTTGTTCAGAATAAATCCATCTTTTGGGGCTTATCACACACAAATCCTCCCCAAAACAGAGCAACCCTGAGAGAAAACAACAACAGCTCCAGGACCCGAGCCCACCCGCTCCTGAAGGTGTTTTACAGAACTGAGCACCAGCCACAGCTGGAAAATTCAACAGCTCTTCAATTCAGCCACATTTACATTTAAATACAAGAACCCACTCAACCTTTACATGTAAACTTTGTTGGGAACCTCCCGAAAAAACCCGAAAATACAGCCAGAGATGTTCAAGTACAAACGGTTGTGGAAAGAACCAAAGCAGAGGCTTTGCTGCCGTGCTTGAGCTGCAGCCTCTGCAGGGAACAAAGGTGAAGAATTCAGAGCCTCGGGTGAAAACATTTGGGTTTGCTGCCGACCTTCCAAAGAGGCTGGAAAATAACAACCCTGAGACTCTGTCCCTTGTTGGTGTCCTGTCCTGGCTCTGGAGGGACATCAGGGGCATCCCCAGTCACTTTGTCTGCCCCAGAGTTTCTCCTGGTGGGGATTTTCTCCCCTCCTTGCCTGGACAGCCACAGGCAGCACTTGGGGTGAGCCCAGGGCAGGGAGGAAAGGAGGAATGCCCAGATTTGGGGGGATTTGGGGTTTCCTCTGCAGGGGAGACCTCAGGGAGCACAGATCACCTGGCATTCCCCTGGCACCAGGTTGGGAGGCAGCACTGGCAGGAAGGAGGTGGAAAGAGAACCCCACTGTGCTCAGACCTGGTTGGAATTTTGGGGTCTGGGGATTCTTCCCCCCCCTCCATCTCGTGTCTGCTGCCTCTGCTCTCTCAGGAGGACAAGGCTGACAGGATGGGCAATGCCCTGGGCATCCTGGCAGCCTGCAGAGCTGGGGGAAGCTCTGCCTGTGCCAGGGGATCCCCGCAGGGACCAGCTGAGGGCTCTGGTGCGAAGAAATCCAGTTAATCCAGGCACTTTTTGGGTTCTCCCTCTGAGCACCGAGTCCTCTTCACCCGAGGCAGCCTGGCCCTTTTTGCTCTGGGATTTTCAGGAGGCACAGCTGGATTTTCATGGGGCACAGCTGGTTTTTTGAGCAGCCTGCTGGGCACAGGGACCAGCTGAGGGTTCTGGTGCGAAGGAACCCAACTAACTCAGGCACCTTTTGGGTTCTCCCTCTGAACACCAAGTCCCCTTCACCCGAGGCAGCCTGGCCCTTTTTGCTCTGGGATTTTCAGGGGGCACAGCTGGATTTTTGGAGCAGCCTCCTGTGCACAGCTAGATTTTTGGAGCAGCTTGCTGGGCACAGCTGGATTCTTTGAGCATCCTCCTGGGCACAGCTGGATTTTGGAGCATCCTCCTGGGCACAGCTGGATTCTTTGAGCATCCTCCTGGGCACAGCTGGATTTTTAAGCATCCTCCTGGGCACAGCTGGATTTTTGGAGCAGCCTGCTAGGCACAGCTGGATTTTTGAGCATCCTCCTGGGCACAGCTGGATTTTTAAGCATCCTCCTGGGCACAGCTGGATTCTTTGAGCATCCTCCTGGGCACAGCTGGATTTTTGGAGCAGCCTGCTGGGCACAGCCGCTCCTGCAGCCCCACAGAGCCCGGGGCTGCTCTGCTGAGCCCCACGCTGGGTTTTGGGGCAGGGAAGGAAGCCTGCACCCGCCGGGAGCGGGGCAGAGCTCGGGGCTCGCCGTGCCGGGGCTTTTCCTGCCTCCGGGAGCAGCCTCAGACCTGGAAGACGTGCGGGCTGCCCGGGCGCTGCTCCTCCGCCTCCCACAGGTTGTCGTAGCTCAGGTCGCTCTGGAAGCTCTGCAGCTCCGCGTAGTCGTGGTAGGACGTGGAGTCCCGGCAGGGGCAGCCGGCCTCGGCCAGGTCATAGGTGCCATCTGCAGGGAAACGGGATTGCAGAGTCGCAATTGTGTGCATACATAATAATAATATTAAATAGATATTATTCCTACTATTATATATATATATTTAATATAATATATAACAAGTTTTCTATATATATTTATATATTTATATACACATACATTAAAAATTATATAATATAATTATAATTATTGTGGTAGGACGTGGAGTCCTGGCAGGGACAGGTGCCCGGTGCCAGAGGCAGGGCAGGGCAGCATGGGGGCCTCACCTGGGGGGTGCAGCTCGGGGCCCAGGTGTTCCTGCGGCAGGGAGCACATCTGGGGACAGAGGGACAGCCTGGTGAGGGTGGCACGGCCGTGCCAGCCTGGGACACTGCCCAGCGGGGCATCGGCCCCATCCCCGCTGGGCAGAGCGCCCAGAGCCCCGCAGGGACCACCCAGGCAAGGTGGGACCCCAGCTTGGTTCCCCTGCACCCTCCAAGTGTCCCCCTGCATCCCCTGAGTGTCCCCTGCATCCCCCGAGTGTCCCCTGAATCCTCTGAGTATCCCCCTGTACCTCAAGTGTCTCTGCACCCCCCCAAGTGTCCCCCTGCACCCCCTGAGTGTTCCTTGCATCCCTGAGTGTCCCCCTGAACGTCCCCCTGCACCCTCTAAGTGTCCCCATTACCCCCCGAGTGTCCCCTGCACCCCCTGAGTCCCTTGCACCCCGTGAGTGTCCCCCTGCATTCTGTGAATGTCCCCCTGCACCTCAAGTGTCCCCAGCACCCCCCGAGTGTCCCCATTACCCCCCGAGTGTCCCCGTTCCCCCCCAGGGCAGTTCCCAGCTCACCTCCCCCAGGTAGGAGCCCTGGGCAGGTGCCCGCAGCTGCAGCCGGCGCGAGGTGCCCGGGGTGCTGTAGGTGGGCACCGCGGGCAGGGGCTGGCAGTGCCACTGCTCCAGGGACAGCTGCCGGGCACCGGGCACTGTCGCCGGGGCTGCTCCCGCCCGCCCGTGGCACTGCAGGAACTGCAACAAAGCCAGAAACGGGTTGGAGCCCCGGCTGTGCAGAGCTGGGAGATGCCCACCCCCAAATCCATCCCCAGGCTGGACCCCTGGTTGAGCAGAACTGGGAAATGCCCACCTGGGGCTGCCTCCAATGCCCACCTGGGGCTGCCTCCAATGCCCACCTGGGGCTGCCCACCCCAAATCCATCCCCAGGGCTGGATCCCTGGTTGAGCAGAGCTGGGAAATGCCCACCTGGGGCTGCCTCCAATGCCCACCTGGGGCTGCCCACCCCCAAATCCATCCCCAGGCTGGACCCCTGGTTGAGCAGAGCTGGGAAATGCCCACCTGGAGCTGCCTGCAATGCCCACCTGGTGATGCCCACACTAAATCCAGCCCCAGGCTGGACCCCTGGTTGAGCAGAGCTGGGAAATGCCCACCTGGAGCTGCCCACCCCAAATCCAAACCCAAGTTGGATCCTGGTTGTGGAGAACTGGGAAATGCCCACCTGGTGCTGCCTGCAATGCCCACCTGGTGATGCCCACACTAAATCCAGCCTTGTGCAGAACTGGTAAATGCCCACCTGGAGCTGCCTGCAATGCCCACCCCCTGGTTGCTGCCCACACTAAACCCAGCCCCTAGGGGTTGGATCCTGGCTGCGGAGAACTGGGAAATGCCCACACCTGGTGCCCACCCGATGCTGCCCACCCCAAACCCAGCCCAGGATGTTACTCTGACTGTGGAGAACTAGGAGATGCCCACCTGGTGCTGCCTGCAATGCCCACCTGGGGCTGCCCAGCCCAAATCCAGCCCCGCTGGCATCGCCACTCATGCCCCAGCAGGGGCTGCTGGCTCTGCCCCAGGGGTGGGACACAGAGGCCAGGGCTGAGCCACAGCCTGTGCTGGGAGCTGGCCAGAGGGGGAGGCAGGAGGGTGGAAGCAGCTCAGGGGTGCAGAAGGGGCAGGGGGGCGCCAGGAGGGAGCCTGGAGGGAAGGGGGTCCCCCCAGGGTGGGGATGACTCAGGAAGCCTTTCCCTATCAGATCCTCAGGAGGCAGAAACGTGGCCTTCCCCAGGCACTCCCTTATCTCAGCCGGGATTTTTGGGGTGGCCACAGAGGGCTCTGGCTCTGACTCATCTCCAGTTTCGGCAGCCTGGCTCGCGTCTCTGTCCCTGCCTTTGTCTGGTGGCTGATCAGACAGGGCAAACCTGCTTCCCCCTGCCCTGCCCTGCCCTGCCCTGCCCGGAGGGAGCCCGGAGCTCTGCTGGGCCCTGCCCCAGCCCAACCAACGCAGCTCTGGAGCCTCCATCCCTGCTCGGATGGCCGGGGAAAGAAACAGCCCCGGGCACAAGTGCTGGAGCTGGAGCCGGGCTGCTGAGGCAGGAGCCCCACTGGGAGCACTGGGGAAACTGGGAGCACTGGGGATCAGTGCAGAAGGGGGCAGCTGGGGGCTGAACTCCCCCCCAGCTCTGTGTGTTCAGCCCCAAGGCAGGATGGAAACGGGGACAGCTCATCCCCAGGAGGGGCTGGAGTTGAAGTCCCAAATGCTGCTGGTCCCTGGGGGTTGGTGGGGCTGACCCCTGGCTGGGCCAGGGAGGGGGAATTCCTAAAGGAACAGTCACCAAGGGGTTGGGAAAGCGGGCAGCACACTGAAAACCTGATGGAGACACGCTGGAAAACCCTGGGAAGAGGAGGCTGTGTGCCATGAGGCAATCGCCTCCTACTCACGGCTTGCCCTCAGCAGCTGGTGCCCACATGCCAGGGCTCGGGGAGGCATTGCTCCATCTGCCATGGCAGCCTCCCTCCCACGGCCACCTTTTCCCATGGCAGGGATTTCACACCTGCCCTGAAGCACCTGCCAGGCCCCCGTCCCTGCCAGCAGCACCAGGGAAAGGTGAACCTGGCTCTGCCCAGGCAGGAGGAGCCATCCCAGCCCTGCATCCAGCCCCATCCTGCATCTAATCCTGCATCCAGCCCCATCCTGCATTGCTCCATCCTGCATCCATCCCTATCCTGCATCCAGCCCCATCCTGCATCCATCCCACAGCCAGCCCCATCCTGGTCCATCCTGATCCCACCCTCCACCCCAATCCTGGCATCCAGCCCCATCCTGCATCCATCCCACAGCCAGCCCCATCCTGCATCCATCCTGATCCCACCCTCCAGCCCCATCCTGCATCCACCCCAATCCTGCATCCAGCCCCATCCTGCAATCCCATCCCACAGCCAGCCCCATCCTGCATCCATCCTGATCCCACCTCCATGCCCCATCCTGCATCCACCCCAATCCTGCATCCAGCCCCATCCTGCATCCATCCCACCTCCATCCCCATCCTGCATCCATCCCTTATCCTGCATCCAGCCCCATCCTGCATCCATCCTGACCCCAACATCCAGCCCCTTCCTACCTCCATTTCCATCCCCATCCTACATTCATCCCACATCCATCCCCACCCTCATCAATCCCCCATCCCACATCCATCCTAATCCATCCCCATCCCACACCCAGCCCCATCCCACGTCCAATCCTGATCCCACATCCAGCCCCTTCTCACCTCCATTCTCATCCCATCCCCATCCCACACCCAGCCCCATCCTGCATCCATCCCAGCCCCACATCTGGCCCCTTTCTACCTCCATTTCCATCCCAAATCCATCCCCATCCCACTTCCACCCTGATCCTACCTCCATTTCCATCCCAAATCCATCCCCATCCCACATCCCCACCCTCATCCATCCCCATCCCATCCCATCCCCACCCTCACCCATCCCGGTGCCCCGCTCCATCCCTCACCCTGCCCATCTCGGGCCGGTTGCCAGGGGGTGCTGCTGGGCTCCCTGTGCCGAGGTAGGGGCTCCTGGTTACACCCGGGGGACTGCATCTCTGCGCTGGGGCTGCTCGGGGATGAGGCCGTGGCCCGCTCCTCTCCTGCTCCTGCTCCTGCCCCCTGCCCTTGGTGTTCCTGTTGCTGCTCCCCCCTGCGCAGCTCCCGCCGGGGCAGCCCCCGGGCTGGGCCAGCTGGGCTGGGCCAGGCTCTGCAAGGACAGCACGGGGCTGGAGCCGCCTCTCCTGGGCTGGGATGTGGTGGGCATCGCTCTGGGATGGCCAAAGCCCTGCCCTGGGCTCTGCCCCACAGCTCTGCCGTGCATGGGGTGGGATTGGGATCCTTGTCCTGGGCTGGGATTGGGGTTCCTGTCCTGGGCTGGGATTGGGATCCCTGTCCTGGGGTGGGATTGGGATCCTTGTCCTGGGGTGGGATTGGGGTTCCTGTCCTGGGGTGGGATTGGGGTTCCTGTCCTGGGGTGGGATTGGGATCCTTGTCCTGGGGTGTGTGATTGGGATCCTTGTCCTGGGGTGGGATTGGGATCCCTGTCCTGGGGTGGGATTGGGGTTCCCGTCCTGGGGTGGGATTGGGATCCTTGTCCTGGGGGTGGGATTGGGATCCCTGTACTGGGGTGGGATTGGGGTTCCCGTCCTGGGGTGGGATTGGGATCCTTGTCCTGGGGTGGGGATTGGGGTTCCTGTCCTGGGCTGGGATTGGGATCCCTGTCCTGGGGTGGGATTGGGGTTCCTGTCCTGGGGTGGGATTGGGATCCTTGTCCTGGGGTGGGGATTGGGGTTTCCTGCCCTGGGGTGGGATTGGGATCCTTGTCCCGGGGTGGGATTGGGATCCCTGCCCTGGGGTGGGATTGGGGTTCCTGCCCTGGGGGCACTGCCTGGCCATCACCTCCACCCCCTGCAGCTTTTAGTTTGGGGGACTCACAGCCTTGGAAACTCCTGTTGGCCCTTTTGTGATCTTTTGTAATTCCCCAAAGCTCTAGGACAGGGCAGAGGGCTGGGATGGGACTGGGACTGGGACTGGGACTGGGACTGGGATGGGACTGGGATGGGACTGGGACTGGGACTGGGATGGGACTGGACTGGGACTGGGACTGGGACTGGGATGGGACTGGGACTGGGACTGGGATGGGGACTGGAACTGGGACTGGGACTGGGATGGGGATGGGACTGGGACTGGGACTGGGACTGGGACTGGGGACTGGAACTGAAACTGGGATGGGATTGGAACTAGGACTGGAATAGGATTGGAACTGAGATGGGACTGGAAATGGGACTGGAATTAGGACTGGGATGGGATGGGACTGGAACTGGGACTGGAACTGGGACCTGGAATGGGACTGGAACCAGGACTGGAACTGGACTGGAACCAGGACTGGGAATGGCACTGGAAGTAGAACTGGGATGTGACTGTGACTGTGACTGGATCTGGGATCCCTCAGCAGCCTTTCCCCTGACCCAGCTGAGCCAGAACAAAGCCATCCCCATGGCAAGGGACACCCCAGGCTGGTTTGGGGCTCAGGGGACCCCCCAGGGACACCCCAGGCTGGTTTGGGGCTCAGGGGACCCCCAGGGACACCCTAGGCTGGTTTTTGGGGCTCAGGGGACCCCCAGGGACACCCCAGGCTGGTTTGGTGGGGCTCAGGGACACCCCAGGCTGGTTTGGGGCTCAGGGACACCCCATGGACACCCCAGGCTGGTTTTGGGGGCTCAGGGACACCCCAGGCTGGTTTGGGGGGCTCAGGGACACCCCAGGCTGGTTTGGGGGCCTCACTCACGTGCAGAGGCTGGCAGTATGCCCGGGGACAGGGGCTCCTGGAGCAGGCGTTCCTCGGGGCCCGGCGGGAAGGAGGGGGTGTCGGACAGGGAGCCGCTGGTCTGGGACAGCTGGGCCAGGGGGCAGGGCCAGCGCTCTGCCCCCCCGACGCCCACGAGCTGCTGCGGCCGTCAGAGCTCAGGGACCCCCTGGCGCTGCTGGGGAGCTGCAGAGGACAGGGACAGACATGGGGACACAGCCCCAGGGACACAGCCATGGGGACACAGACCCGGGGGACACTGCCCTGGGGACACAGCCATGGGGACACTGCCCTGGGGACAAGGACAGCCCTGGGGGACAAGGACACCCCTGGGGACACTGCCCTGGGGGACAAGGACATCCATAGGGACACAGCCCTGGGGACACAGCCCTGGGGACAAGGGACAGCCCTGGGGACAAGGACAGCCCTGGGGACACTGCCCTGGGGACAAGGACAGCCCTGGGGACACAGCCCTTGGGGACAAGGACATCCATGGGGACAAGGACAGCCATGGGGACACTGCCCTGGGGACACAGTCCTGGGGACAAGGACATCCATGGGGACACAGCCCTGGGGACACTGTCCTGGGGACACTGCCCTGGGGATAAGGACACCCCTGGGGATGGGTGAATAAATGAAAATAGTACTAAAAACTAATTAAATCAATAAAATTAAAATAATAATATAATAAATGAAAAGAATATTAAAATAATTAAAATAATAAAATGAAATAATAATATAATAAAATAAATGAAAATAATAAAAAATAATTAAATTAATAAAATGAAAATAATGATAAAATAAATGAAAATAATAATAATAAAAATAATGATTTAAATACTCCCCAGGGATCAGCAGCTCGCTGGCAGCTTGGAGCAGAGCCCTGCTGTGTCACCGCAGTGTCACACAGATGGGGCAGCCGTGAGTTCCCACCCAAACCTGCAGATCCCGTACCTGGCTGGGCTGCGGCAGCCTCGGCCCCACCGAGAAGCTCTCGGAGCCCGAGAGGGAGGAGTCGGCGTTTTCGGAACTGCGCGGTTTTCAGGCAGTAGAGCCACTCCTGGTAGTCCTGGTAGCTGGCACAGGTCACCCGGATGGAGTTTATCAACCGGCCTGGGAAAACATCCCCCGCTGCTGATTCCCCCTTCAGAACCCCCCTGCCCCATCCCAGCCCGCATTCCACGGGGTCCGGAGGCGCTGGGGAACGGCTCTGCCCTCCTGGGCATCCCAAATTGCCCTGGCTGCCCAGCAGGAGGGTGGGCACACCCCGAGCCCCCCGTGGATGTGCCATCCTGCACACCCCAGTGGGACTCCTGCAAATCCCAGTGGGATTCCTGAACATCCCAGTGAGATTCCTGCTGCCTCCTGCACATCCCAGTGAGATTCCTGCACACCCCAGTGGCACCCCAGTGGGATTCCTGCACATCCCAGTGGGATTCCTGAACATCCCAGTGAGATTCCTGCAAATCCCAGTGAGACTCCTGCACACCCCAGTGGGATTTCCTCACCTCCTGCACACCCCAGTGGGATTCCTGCAAATCCCAGTGAGACTCCTGCATTTCCCAGTGAGATTCCTCCTCATCCCAGTGGGATTCCTGCACACCCCAATGAGACTCCTGCAAATCCCAGTGGGATTCCTGCACATCCCAGTGAGATTTCCTCACCTCCTGCACACCCCAGTGGGATTCCTGCACATCCCAGTGAGACTCCTGCATTTCCCAGTGGGATTCCTGCACACCCCAGTGAGATTCCTGCACACCCCAGTGGGATTTCCTCACCTCCTGCACACCCCACTGGGATTCCTGCAATCCTAGTGGGATTCCTGCACATCCCAGTGACATTCCTGCACATCCCAGTGAGATTTCCTCACCTCCTGCACATCCCAGTGAGATTCCTGCAGATCCCAGTGGGATTCCTGCTCATCCCAGTGGGATTCCCGCTCATCCCAGTGAGATTCCTGCACATCCCAGTGGGATTCCTGCACACCCCAGTGGGATTCCTGTTCATCCCAGTGAGACTCCTGCACACCCCAGTGAGATTTCCTCACCTCCTGCTCATCCCAGTGGGATTCCTGCACACCCCACTGAGACTCCTGCACATCCCAGTGAGATTCCTGCTCATCCCAGTGGGATTCCTGTACACCCCAGTGGGATTCCTGCACATCCCAGTGAGATTTCCTCACCCCCTGCACATCCCAGTGGGATTCCTGCTCCCCCAGTGGGATTCCTGCACACCCCAGTGAGACTCCTGCACACCCCAGTGAGACTCCTGCACATCCCAGTGAGACTCCTGCACATCCCAGTGAGACTCCTGCACATCCCAGTGAGACTCCTGCACATCCCAGTGAGATTCCCGCTCATCCCAGTGGGATTCCTGCTCATCCCAGTGGGATTCCTGCTGTGCTCCCTCCCCACCCTGTGCCAGACACCCACCTTCGATCAGGAAGGAGCTTTTGTCGTTCTCCTCGAAAAGCACCTGGATGGCGTTGAGGGGCAGCTCTCCCTGCGGAGAGAGGGGCAGGGCTGGGATCGTGGCTGGGGTCAGGGAGGCAGCAGAGCCCCTGGCACAGCTCTGGGGCACCCGGGCAGCCAGTCTCTGCTCCCACGGGGGCAGTTCCAGCGGGATTCCTGCCTCCTGCACATCCCAGTGGGATTCCTGCACATCCCAGTGGGATTCCTGAACATCCCAGTGAGATTCCTGCTGCCTCCTGCACATCCCAGTGGGATTCCTGAACATCCCAGTGAGATTCCTGAACATCCCAGTGGGATTCCTGCACATCCCAGTGAGACTCCTGCACATCCCAGTGGGATTCCTGAACATCCCAGTGGGATTCCTGAACATCCCAGTGAGATTCCTGCACATCCCAGTGGGATTCCTGAACATCCCAGTGGGATTCCTGCTGCCTCCTGCACATCCCAGTGGGATTCCTGCCTCCTGCACATCCCAGTGGGATTCCTGAACATCCCAGTGAGATTCCCACTTCATCCTGCACATCCCAGTGAGGTTTCCTCACCTCCTGCACATCCCAGTGGGATTCCTGAACATCCCAGTGAGGTTTCCTCACCTCCTGCACATCCCAGTGGGATTCCTGCTGCCTCCTGCACATCCCAGTGGGATTCCTGAACATCCCAGTGGGATTCCTGCACATCCCAGTGAGATTCCCACTTCCTCCTGCACATCCCAGTGAGGTTTCCTCACCTCCTGCACATCCCAGTGGGATTCCTGCACATCCCAGCAGGATTCCTGCTGCCTCCTGCACATCCCAGTGAGATTTCTTCACCTCCTGCACATCCCACTGAGATTTCTGCACACCCAGTGAGATTCCTGCACATCCCAGCAGATTTCCTCATCTCCTGCACATCCCAGTGGAATTCCAGCTGCCTCCTGCACATCCCAGTGGAATTCCAGCTGCCTCCTGCTGCTGAGCCACCCTCTGGATGAATTCCCACCTGGGGAAGCTCACCAGCATCCCAGCAGCTCCCCCTGGCCGGTTCCCACCTCTGCCAGGGCCTTTTCCCATCAGAGCACCGGGGTGAGCCCCGTGCCAGCCCCTTCCGTGCCCCAGAACCCGGGCAGGGGCAGCTCCTGTGCAGCTGCAGAGCTGCGGGCGGGGAGCTGCAGAGCCCCGTGCCCCGACACGCCTCTGGAAAAGCCGGTTCCTGTCACAGGCCGGTGAATCAGCACCGTGGGAAGGGAGCATCCCTGGGAAGGCAGCAGCGGCAGGTTTAGGGTTTCAAAAGAGAAGATGAGCTCATGGGAGAGCCCAGCCCAGGCCCCCTCGCAGGGTGCCCCATTCCCAGGAGCTGCAAAGGGCACATTCCCAAAAGCAGGCTGTGCCTGGGGCACGTCCAGAGCTGCTCTGGGATGGGGAGAGCTCTGCCTGCTCCCGGGAGATGCTCTGCCCAGGGATGACGATTATCCTCAACTAATCACAACTGTCTTTGTGGTTAGCTGAGAATAATCATCGGTTAATGAGAGTCACAGGGAAGGTGGCTGAGGGTGTAAGGGTTAGGCTGTAGTGCTTTTCACAGAGGTTCAATGTAAGAATGCTAATTATTAAAAGCTAAAAAAGTACTGTGTTTGACCTTCTAATCTGAGTTCTTGCACCTGTGAAAATACTGTGTCTTTGAACATCTCTAAATGTGATAACAAAGAGTCAAAGAGACGTAAGAAAGTAGAATGCAAAGCTGAAAGAATGAAAAAAAGTTGATATATAGTTTAACGAATAGAATGTTTAAGTTACAGAATATGCATGAACTTATTAACACTATTATAAAAGTATGTAACCTGATCAATAAATTAGAGACTAATAATCATCAACCCCTAAGATGTGCACATCTCTCCTTCACCTCCTCAAATAGTGCTTTTCCTTAAATAGAGCATTCCTTAAATAGTGTATTTCTCCTTAAATAGTAATTTTTTCTTTTAACAGTTCAATTCCTCTTATCAGCTCTCTAGTGGAGCTCACAGTGAGCTGCAAGCTCATTGGTGTGCATTGGTGTCGCAGACATCTTTTTGTGAAAATCCTTTCCTTAGGATTTTTTCTTCCTGAGAAGCTGAGAGGCCTCAGGAACAAAATGCAGACAATGGTTATCTGCTGCTGTGGAATGCAACAGGTGCATCTGGGATTGGTCTCATGTGGATGTTTCTAATTAATGGCCAATCACAGCCCAGCTGGCTCGGACTCCGTCTGAGACACAAACCTTTGTTATCATTCTTTCCTTTCTATTCTTAGCTTAGCCAGCCTCCTGAGATGAAACCTTTCCTTCTATTCTTTTAGCATAGTTTTAATGTAATGTATATGATAAAATAATAAATCAAGCCTTCTGAAACATGGAGCCAACATTCTCATCTCTTCCCTCACCCGAAAACCCCTGTGAGCACGGGCACGTCAGGGCATCTAGCTGTGAACTATCATGGGATCAAAGGCCATCTGTCCAGTAAACTGGAAGGTCCTAGCTCAATTAAAGCACCCGAGCTGCATTTAGGGGATGCAGGGTAATGGCCTGTGGACTTCAGCAGAAACTAAGAGGGTTTAACTCTCGTTTAAGGCTTTGAAGGCCTTCGGTTTAGCTAATCCTAAATTTCTTTGACAACGGTAAGGATTATAGGGGAGATGGGAAGGAGTGTGACGGACATGGTGGCTGAGACAGCGGCTGTAATGGTTTGATAGTGCGTGGTTGTTTTATATGGTTTGTGGTGTGTGTGGGGAGTGTAATTCTGCAGGATGTGGAGCAGGGCCCGGGGGGATTCAAGGTGCATTTCACAGCGCTGCAGGGCTGTTTGTCCCCATGGGGTTCATGGTGCATTTCACAGCCTTGCAGCCCTGCAGGGCTGTGTGTCCCTGGGGGATCCACAGTGCATTTCACAGCCCTGTAGGGCTGTTTGTGTCCAGAGCATCACGGTGCATTTCACAGCCTTGCAGCCCTGCAGGGTTGTTTGTGCCCGGGGGATTCACAGTGCATTTCACAGCCCTGCAGTGCTGTTTGTCCCGGGGGGATTTGTGTTGCATTTCACAGCCCTGCAGGGCTGTTTGTCCCTGGGGGATTCATGGTGCATTTCACAGTCCTGCAGGGCTGTTTGTGCCCAGGGGATTCACAGTGCATTGCACAGCCTTGCAGCCCTGCAGGGCTGTTTGTCCCCAAGGGATTTGTGGTGCATTTCACAGCCCTGCAGGGCTGTTAGTGCCCAGGGCATCACGGTGCATTTCACAGCCCTGCAGGGCTGTTTGTCCCTGGGGGATTTGTGTTGCATTTCACAGCCCTGCAGTGCTGTTTGTGCCCGGCTCGGTGACTCAGGGATGCAGCAGAGCAGCAGCCCCGGGGTCACAGACAGGTCACTGCTCCTTCTGGCGCATTTGTTCCAGCACGGGAGGAGCAGAGGGCTCTGAGCGAGCCATCAAACCACGCTGGGGATCACAGAATCGCGGGGAGGGAAGGGCAGAGAGGCCCTGGAGCACCAGCCATGCGCCAGCACAGCCCTGCTCCCGCTCAGCTGCATCCCCAAGCGCCACCGGGGATGTCCCTGGTGCATTTCAGGGCCGTTCTGACTGCTCAGCGCTGAGGCTCCAGAGGCACAGCACAGGAGCTGCTCTGGCATCCCCTGGGATGCTCCCTGTCCCTGCTGTCCCTTCTGCTCCTGCAGAGGGAGAACGGTGCCAGCGCTGCGCCAGCAGCAGCCAACGCTCCCCTGCCCTCCTGCGCCCTTCCCCTCTGCTGCCAGGCTGCTCCAGCTCCAAAGTGGCACAAAGCCTGGGGGAAAAGCCCCCCGAGGGGCTCTCTGGGGCCGTGCCAGCTCCTGTCTGCAGCAGCTCCCTGCCAGCACCGCCTCCCTCCTCCTCCTCCTCCTCCCTTGGCAGGAGCTCCTTCCCCCTGGGCTGCTGGAGCAGAGCAAGGTGTTTCCCATGGGAAGGGATCTTGCACCATCCCTGCTCCCTGCCAGCTGGCACGGGAGGGACGCCGGCAGCTCGGGAAGGCAGGTGGGGAGCAGCAGAGCTCACCTTGAAGCAGAGGCCGCTGGGCTCCTCGGACACGATCACCAGCGTGGAGGGGTACAGCACCAGCAGCCGGTCATGCTGCTCCTGGGGGAGCACAAAGGGAACAGCCAGGGCTCAGAGCTGAGAGCCCTGGGCTCTGTCCTCCTGACAGCAGCCTGGCCGAGGGCCCTGGCAGCAGCTGAGCTGGGCTGAGCTGAGAAACAGCTTTGGGAAGGGCCAGGCTGATTCCCTGTGTGGGAAATGGATTTGGGAAGGGCCAGGCTGATTCCCTGTGTGGGAATTGGATTTGGGAAGGGCCAGGCTGATTCCCCTGAGTGGGAAATGGATTTGGGAAGGGCCAGGCTGATTCCCTGAGTGGGAAATGGATTTGGGAAGGGCCAGGCTGATTCCTTGTGTGGGAAATGGATTTGAGAAGGGCCAGGCTGCTTCTCTCTGCTGGGAGATGGAGCCTGCACCAGTGACTCCATCCATCCATCCATCCATCCATCCATCCATCCATCCATCCATCCATCCTTCCCTCTATGGATCCATCCATCCATCCATCCATCCATCCATCCATCCATCCATCCATCATCCCTCCATCCATCATCCATCCATCATCCATCCATCATCCATCCATCCATCCATCCATCCATCCATCCATCCATCCATCCATCATCCATCCATCCATGGATTCCATCCATCCATCCATCATCCATCCATCCATCCATCCATCCATCCATCCATCCATCCATCATCCATCCATCCATCCATCCATCCATCCATCCATCCATCCATCCATCATCCATCCATCATCCATCCATCCATCCATCATCCATCCATCCATCCATCCATCCATCCATCCATCCATCATCCATCCATCCATCCATCATCCATCCATCCATCCATCCATCCATCCATCCATCCATCCATCCATCATCCCTCCATCCATATATCCATCATCCCTCCCTCCCTCCCCGGAGCCGTGTCCTACCTGGAAGGGCAGGTGCTGGAGCTTCACCTTGGACAGGCAGAGGATTTCTCCCAGGGATTCCCGCTGGGTTCCCCTCCAGTCGTGCACGGGCAGGTTCTGCACGGACCAGCGCAGCTCCTCCTTGTCCCCAAGGCTCTAGGGACAGACACAGTGACCAGCCCTGCCCTCAGCCCCACCTGGGGACGCCTTTCTGCTGTGGCAGGAGCAGGAGAGAACAGGTAGATCTGGGCAGGAGGCAGTTTTCCAGCCGGGAGTGGATTGGCACTCTCCACACCGAGCATCCCTGGAAATGCCTCTCCAAGGGGGATATTTCTGTTTGACAAGCGGGGAGGGCATTAAAGCACCCTCGGAGACTGGGAGAGACAATTCCTCTCTGTTTTCCAGGCTTCAGCCTCCTCCTCCCGATGTTTTGCAAGCTCTGGGTGGTTGCACAAACACCCAAAAGCTTCTCTGAGGCTGACCCAAGCTCTGACCCCATGGAGGTTGTGCTGCTGGTGGCACCCATGGGTGGCAGCTCTTCCTCCCAGCACAGCGCCTCTCAGACCCCTCCTGCAAGCTCTTTTTGCACCTTTATTCCCCAGGAAAGCCCCCAAAGGGAACCCACCCCAGGGTCCCAGCTGGGAGCCAGCAGAGGGACATGGGACACCCACCTGGGACAGCAGGGGCAGGGCCAGGCTCCCTCCACAGAGCTGGATCTGCTTCTCCAGGTGGTACAGCCACTGCTTCAGCTCGGCCTCGGACTGGCAGAACACCACCAGGGGGTTCAGCAGGGGCCCTGGGGGCGGGAGAGCCGGGGTGAGCAGAGCAGAGCTGGGCAGGGATGGCAGCATCCATCGGGAGCAGCTGGCACAGCTGGCACAGCTGGAACATGCTCAGCCCTCCTTGGGGTGTGGGGACACCAGGGCTCTGCTGGCACCCCTCCAGCCCTCAGGGTACAGCTGGCACACTGGGAGATGGGGCCTGCACCAGTCACTCCATCCATGGCTCCATCCATCCATCCATCCATCCATCTGTGGATTCCATCCATCCATCCATCCATCCATCCATCCATCCATGGCTCCATCCATCATCCATCCATCCATCCATCCATCCATGGCTCCATCCATCATCCATCCATCCATCATCCATCCATCCATCGATCCATCCATCCATCCATCCATCCATCCATCCATCCATCCATCATCCATCCATCCATCATCCATCCATCATCCATCCATCCATCCATCATCCATCCATCCATCCATCCCTCCATCCATCATCCATCCATCCATCCATCATCCATCCATCATCCATCCATCCATCCATCATCCATCCATCCATCCATCCATCCATCCATCCATCCATCCATCCATCCATCATCCATCCATCATCCATCCATCCATCCATCCATCCATCCATCATCCATCCATCATCCATCCATCCATCCATCCATCCATCCATCCATCCATCCATCCATCATCCATCCATCATCCATCCATCCATCCATCCATCATCCATCCATCATCCATCCATCCATCCATCCATCATCCATCCATCCCTCCATCCATCATCCAAGGGCTGTGGGGACACCAGAGCTCTGCTGCCACCCCCTCCAGCCCTCCCTGCCACCCTTTTGCCACATCAGCCTTACACACACCAAGCCCTGACCACCAGACACTTTTTAACCCCAAACCAGGCCAAGAAGAAGCCCCACAGTCAGCCCCAAAGCCAAGCCTGACCTGCAGAGGTGGATCCCAGCTTCCCAAGCCCCCCAGCAGCCTTTGGGACGGCTCTGTGTGGGCAGGAACTGCGCCAAGGTGCTGCTCCTGTGTTACCTCCCAGTTTCACCCTGGCTCTGCAGATGCACACCACCAGCAGCTTTCTGGCACTGTTTGTTTATTTACTGCCTCACCCAATGCATCCCATGCCAGCCAAGCTGAGGATGACTCCAGGCATCCTGAGAGGGGGGGACAGCCCTGCAGTTGTTGATTTTAGAGTTTGCAGCTCTCACTCCTCTCAGGGCACGAGCACAGCTCCCACAGCCCGCGCTGCCTGCTGAGGGCAACAACCACTCCTGGCAGGGCGCAGAGTGGATGTTGTGATTAATGATTTACCTCTCAGCCCACATCCAGCCCTGCCTGCTGCAGGCTCACGAGGATCTGCCTCTGTGGGGCTCGGAGGTGCCCAGATAAGCCCGGATAAACGGGGGGGACTTTGCCCTTCCGTGGTACCTTTAGTGCCCTCATTCCTGCATTATTTATAAACAAGGCTTCACCGAGCCTTTGAAGTGTGTCTGCCTTGCAGGAAGCGCGGGGTGAACAAAGCTGAGGTGTGGAACGGGGGCACTGAGTGACTCCAGACCCATGACAGCAATTTGGTGTGGGGCGTTTTCTGTCCATCCACGTGGCCCTGGGGCTCTCCTGTGTCCTCCTCCTTGGTTTCCCTGTGTCCTCCTCCCTTGGTTTCCCGTTTCCTCCTCCCTTGGTTTCCCTGTGTCCTCCTCCCTTGGTTTCCCGTTTCCTCCTCCCTTGTTTTCCCTGGTGATGCTGCTCTCGGGGCACTCCCTGGCCATCCAGCTCCTCACCCCAGTGATGAATGCAGATTAAAGCCAGCAGGAATCCCTCTGCCAGGGCATGACCCTCACCCCCGGGCACACCCCGAGGGCATCACCCATTGCCACATCTAAAAAAGGGCCCAGGAGGAAGAGAAAATGAGGAAAGGAGCTCGGGGACACGCCTGGCACTGCTGCAGTGGGTGCTCTGTGTGTGCCCAGGGGCTGGCACAGGGACAGACCCACCCTTGTCCCCTTCCTTGGGTTCCCTCAGCCCAGCAGCCCCAAAAAACCCACCTGAGATGTGCAAAGTGTGGTCCAAAAAACCCACCTGAGATGTGGAAAGAATGGTCCTGCTGCCCCAAAAAACCCACCTGAGATGTGCAAAGTGTGGTCCAAAAAACCCACCTGAGATGTGGAAAGAATGGTCCTGCAGCCCCCCAGACCCACCTGAGATATGGAAAGCGTGGTCCTGCTGCCCCAAAAAACCCACCTGAGACGTGCAAAGCGTGGTCCTGCTGCCCCAAAAAACCCACCTGAGATATGGAAAGCGTGGTCCTGCTGCCCTGGGCTCTGCTCAGCCCCCAGCTCCTGCACCTGCAGCTCCTTGAGAGGCAGCAGCCCCTGGGGAAGGAGAGCAGGGGTTACCTGGGGCTCCATCCTGCAGCATCCTCTGCCATGCTGAGGGATACCCAAATATTCCACAGGTTTTTCCCTCTTTCCATTCTAAACCTCAGCAAAACAATGGTGATTCAACAGGAGAAAGGCTGAGGAGGATCTTTATATTTTTCTATATTTTATATATAGAAAAAATATTTATATTCTTTCTATATTTTATATATAGAAAAATACATATATTTATATTTTTCTATATTTTATATTACAGGAGAAAGGCTGAGGAGGATCTTTATATTTTTCTCTTTCCATTCTAAACCTCAGCAAAACAATGGTGATTTAACAGGAGAAAGGCTGAGGAATACCTTTATATTCCACAGGGTTTTTTCTCTTTCCATTCTAAACACTGGTGATTTTACAGGAGAAGGGCAGAGAATGGGATTGGCCCTAGAGGAAAATGGAATGTCCAGTTCCCAGACCCTGCAGGTTCAGATTCCCACTCTGCCAAAGGCCAGGAACAGGTGACAATTCTGTCCTCTCTCTTCTGGGCTCCCCAAACAGCCTCCATAAAAGGTGCAATGGCTCTAATGCCTTGGGGGACATTAATTCCTCGTTAATTCCTCCACAATTAATAAACCCAGGAGCCGCTTCCAAAGGAGTCAGGGGAGTTTGAGATGCTGTTTTTCTCCTGACATGGGAATTTCCAGTTGAAGGCTGCCTCGGGGGTGACCGGAGAGGTTTTCCTGATGTTTTCCATCAACCTCAAGCCACCTAAAGGCTAATTAATCATTTCTAAGAGGAACTAATTTGACAGCCACCTCCCAGACACGCTCAGTTTTGGTTCCTCGGTCGTGTGGAGGAAGAGAGCACTCGGGGGCTGTTGTTTTACTGTCTGGCTGTGGTGCAGAGCACTTCATCCATTATTTGCAGCTGCCCAGCACCAGCAGCTTAAAAGATTCATGAGTGGTTTGCCAGCAGAGCTCCCTGAGGCTCAGCTTTCTCTCCCCCCCCCTTCTCCCACGGAATAATTCACGTTGGAAAAGCCCATCCTGCCAATGGAGCCCACCAAGGCCAGGGGATTTGGGGTTTCCCAAGGCTCAGCTCCCTGTCCTTGGTGCTCAGCTCCAAGGCCACCTCTCCCCTGCTTCCCCCCTGGCCCAGGTGACCCTGAGCTGCTCTGGGGACAGGCTTTGGGACAAAACACCCTTTTGGGGTTTGGCATCCCCGGGAAGGGATTGGGGACGTCTCCATTGCTGCAGGCTCAGGAGGATCTGCCTCTGTGGGGCTTGGAGGTGCCCAGATAAGCCCGGATAAACAGGGGGGACTTTGCCCTTCCGTGGTACCTTTAGTGCCCTCATTCCTGCATTATTTATAAACAAGGTTTCACTGAGCCTTTGAAGTGTGTCTGCCTTGCAGGAAGTGCGGGGTGAACAAAGCTGAGCTGGGGAACGGGGGCACCGAGTGACTCCAGACCCATGACAGCAATTTGGTGTGGGGCGTTTTCTGCCCATCCACGTGGCCCTGGGGCTCTCCTGTGTCCTCCTCCTTGGTTTCCCTGTTTCCTTTTTCCCTGCCTGGTTCCACGGAGCCCAGCTGGCCCAGGTGAGCCCTACCTGGTAGGTGAGGCCATTGGGAGCCGAGGACTGGAAGTACAGGTAGGACTGGAACAGCTCCAGGAAGCAGCTGTGCACCTCCTGCGGAAGGGACACCTTGGGGTGAGCTCAGGAGACCTTGGGGTATCTCAGGACACCTCTGGGGCCATCTCAGGACATGTTTGGGCTATCTCAGGACACCTTTGGGGTATCTCAGGACACCTTGGGGTGAGCTCAGGAGACTTTGGGGCCATCTCAGAACATGTTTGGGGTATCTCAGGACACCTTTGCGGTTATCTATCTCAGGACACCTCTGGGGCAATCTCAGGATACCTTTGAGGTTATCTCAGGACACCTTTGGGGTTATTCAGGACACCTTTGGGGTATCTCAGGACACCTTTGGGGCAATCTCAAGACACCTTTGAGGCCATCTCAGGACACCTTTGGGGTTATTCAGGATACCTTTGGGGTTATCTCAGGAGACCTTTGGGGTATCTCAGGACACCTTTGGGGTATCTCAGGAGACCTTTGGGGTATCTCAGGACACCTTTGGGGTATCTCAGGACACCTTTGGGGTATCTCAGGACACCTTTGGGGCAATCTCAAGACACCTTTGGGTTATCTCAGGACACCTTTGGGGTTATCTATCTCAGGACACCTTTGGGTTATCTCAGGACACCTTTGGGTTATGTCAAGACACCTTTGGGGTTATCTATCTCAGGACACCTTTGGGGTTATCTATCTCAGGACACCTTTGGGGTTATTCAGGACACCTTTGGGGTTATCTATCTCAGGACACCTTTGGGTTATCTCAGGACACCTTTGGGGTATCTCAGGACACCTCCCAGCCTCCCTCTGCATCCCAGGCATGGAAAAGCTTCTCCAAGGGTCCCGCCTGTGCTGCTGGAAGTGCCCCAGGTGCCCACAGGGATGGGAGCAGGTGGACACTGCCTGGCAGTGCCCAGGGAATTCTCCATGATCCCATTGCCCAGAATTCTCCCTCCCTCCCCAATTTCTCCCCCATCCCTGGGCACAGAGCCCCCCACAAAGAGGTGCCCCAGGCTTACCTGGCAGTGCTGGAACCTGAACTTGACCTTGGAGTAATAAATCATTTTGCCCAAATTCCTGACAACCGTTTTCCTCCGGCCCTTCCTGAACAGGCTGGGGAACCTCTGGTCCAGGTTTTCCTTCTGGTTTTCCTGCTTCTGATAGATCTGTGCCGAGGATACAGGGAAAAGCAGATCAGGGCTGGTGGAGGGGACGTTCCCAGAACATCTCCCCAGCAGGGATTCCTTGCAAAGGAGCCCTGGGAAAGGTGCCCAGGATGGGCTGTTTGTTGTTGGGTCTCCTTGCCAACGTGCCAGGAGCCTGTGAGGAGATCCTGGCCTAAAGCTGGGGCTGGAAAAGAGGGGGGGAACAAACACATTTCACTTCCAGGGTGTCCCAGCTCCACAGAAAAACCATCCCAGGGCACCCTGAGTGTGCCTTCCACGGGGGGGAGCAGGAAGGTGTCACAGACATCTTTTTACTAAAAATCCTTCTTAAGATTTTTTCTCCCTTCTGAAAAGCTGAGGCCTCAGAAACAGAAGTAAACAATGGTTATCTGCTGCTGTGCAATGCAACAGGTCCACCTGTGATTAACCCATCTTGGACGTTTATAATTAATGGCCAATCAAGGAGGGAGCTATCTCAGACAGAGTCCAAGAGAGCTGCGTTGTTGTTCATTCTTTTCTATTCTATTCTTAGCTAGCTGCCTGAGGAACCTTTCTCCTTCTATTTCTTTTTAGTATAGTTATAATGTAACATATATCATAAAATAATAAATCAGGCCTTCTGATCATACAGTCAACATTCTCGTCTCTCCTTCACCCTGAAAACCCCTGTGACCACAGGCACAGAAAGGTTCCCTCTGCTGGGATTCCACCCGATCCCTCAGCTCTCCCAGCTCAGATCCCGCTCAGATCCCTCTCTTTCTCTGGGTTCTGGGTGCCAGGCAGTTTTGGGGCAGAGCTCACAACCACACAGCCACAAAAGCAGCTGCAGGGCAGATTTTTCCTGCATCCAGCCTGGAAAAGCCTCAGGAAGCTATGGAACAGAAGTTAGGGAACACAGTAAAGGTCTCAGTGTAGGAAAAATGGCATTTGTGTCCCAAATGCAGAGCAAAGAAAAATGGCATTTGTGTCACAGACGCAAAGAAAAATGGTATTTGTGTCACAGATGCAGAGCAAAGAAAAATGGCATTTGTGTCACAGATGCAGAGCAAAGAGCAGCTGGTCACGGGTACAGCAATAACAAAACCCAGGATAAGGGCAGCAGCAGCACCTGGGAGTGGGGAGAGGGTGAAGCGATAAAATCACAGGCACGGAGATAAGGAACAGCACAAGGCACAGCTGCTGCTGCTGGGGATGTGGCAGCCGAATTTCCCAGGCACGAAGGAGGCAAGAGCAGCGTGGGAGCTGGGAATGCAGCAGCACCTTGGGAAAGAGCTGCCAGAGGGATCCTCCCGCGGGCAGGAGGGAGAGGCAGAGCC
Organism: Calcarius lapponicus; assembly: GCA_039654755.1. Lineage (NCBI taxonomy): Eukaryota > Metazoa > Chordata > Aves > Passeriformes > Fringillidae > Calcarius > Calcarius lapponicus. The sequence continues at coordinate 13,539,037 of JBBFKN010000017.1, forward strand.
TGCACAGCCCCCGGCGGGGCAAGGGACAAATGGAACAAGCCTGGGAGGGGATGGAGGGAATGGCTGAGCACAGGAGCTGTGGAAAAAGGGGCTCAGCCCTGAAATCTGGTCCCCTTCAGCTCCCAAACCATGGGGATGCCAAGGCTGGAGGGGCCTGGCCCTGTCCCTCCCTCTGGGATCCTCCCCAGCCCGGGCTGTGTCCCCTCCTGCAGCCCCATCCCAGCCATTGGTGTTGCAAGGAAAAAATGGAACATTTCCCTCACCCCACAGGCCTGGGAGGGGATGGCTGAGCACGGGAGCTGTGGTAAAACGGTCTCAGCCCTGAAATCTGCTGCCCTTCAGCCCCCAAACCGTGGGGATGCCAAGGCTGGAGGGGCCTGGCCCTGTCCCTGATCCCCCAGCCCCATCCCAGCCGTTCCCGTTATCCCCGCGCCCCCGGTTCCTCCCCGGCTGCCCTGACATGTCCCACCCCATCCCAGCGGCAGAACCGGTTACTCATTAACTGCTCCGGGCCCTGTGAATCAGCAGCAGCAGCAGCAGCAGGAAGAGCTCAGCCGGCAGCCGGAGCCCCGGGGCTGCCGCTCCATGGGAAAAACACCAAACGAGAGGCTCCAGGGACACATCCTGCCCCTGGGAGCGCTGGGAATCGGGGCAGGGGCTGCCGGGGGGGCACAGGGTGCAGGGGTGGCACCTGTCCCCGTCCCAGCTGGGCAGGAGGGCGATGCCATCTCCTGTGAGGCTGCCCTGTGCTGGCAGCTCCGCTCTGAGCCAGCCCCTCTCCCCAAAAATGCAGCAGGGGAGAGGGTCAGGGCCCAGGAGTGCTCCAGGCCACACAAGGAGCCTGTGGGGTTTGCGTGCCCCGTGCCCCAGGTGAGGGGGGAGGCTGGAACCTGCTCCACCCTCCTTCCTCCCATCCCTGGGGAGATCCCGCACGCCCTGGGCTTCCCAGAGGGGCATCATCTGCCAGGATCCCCTCCCCTGGCTCCGACAGCTCATCCTGCCTCCCCAGGGCAGAACCCAGGCTGGTTCTTGCTGCCTGATCCCTTCGGGTGCAGCTGATTCCCACAGGGAGCCTTCCCTGCAATTCCCTCTGCCCGGAGCTGCGGCCGTGCCTCAGTTTCCCCTTCCCCACAGGCGCACCCAGCGCATCCCAAATGCTCCCAGAATTCCGCCCACGCCCCCGGCCCACCCAGCACATCCCAAATACTCCCAGAATTGCGCCCACGCCCCCGGCCCACCCAGCAGGCTCCCCCCATGCTCTCCCCAGCAGGGCTGGGAACGGGGCCATGCGGCCACGAGGCTGGCCCGTGCCCCGGGCAGCCCTGCCCTTCCCGGTTCCCTTCCTAGGCTCCTGCTAATCCGCTGCTGCTCCGTGGGAATGAATCACCCCACCTGCCAAAGCTCGCTCCCAGCCCGCTCCCTTCCCTCCCGAGCTTCTCCCTGCCCTCCCAGGCGACCCAGGGACAAAGGATCCCAAAGCAAAGGTGTGGGGGAGATGTCCCCAGGTCCCTGCTGGGCACCCCTGGCTCAGCCAGGTGCCCTCCACACCTGCTCATCCCTTCCTGGGGTCTCCTTGGGACGGAGCTGCTGCAGTCCCCAGGCCCAAACCAAACGTCCTTCCCGAATTCTGGGCTTGGGGAGGGTGGGAATGAAGCCCTGGAGCAGCGGGGAGGGGGCTGGAGTGCGGGGAATTCTTGCCTTGGCTGGGATGTACTGCAGGATTTTGTCCGTGGTCGTGTCTCTCTCCTGGCCTCCATCTATCCCAAAGAAGCTGGGCAGCTTTTTCTTGCCATTTTGTCTAGAGAGAAAAAGGGGAAAAACCCCAAAGCAAACATGAAAACACAGATCCAGGCTGAGGCATGGTGAGTCCTGCCCTGAAATAAGGAAGCCAGGACACCAAGCGTGCAATTTGTCATGGGGCTTTCGAGTCATCGCAGCCCAGCCGGGGATGACAGAGCCTGGGAGAACTGAAAACGGACTTTGCTCCATTCGTTGGGTTTCTCTGCTTTCTTACAGCCCTGTGCTCAGCCGAGTGATCAGCTTGGCTCATCTGTGCCCCCAAACCCTCCCAGGGCCCGGGTGTTCCATGGCAGGACACAGAGACCAGAGCCCTGGGGCTGGGGATGGATCCCAGGCCAGGTATTCACAGGGAGGGCTCATTCCGGCCCTGGTGCCTTTCCCCTCCCTGCCCTCCCAGTCCCAGTTTGTGTGCACAGCAGTCCCAGGCAGCCCCTGGTGCTGCTGGAGCCTCCTCAGATTGCAGCAGGAACCAGGAGGATCCCCAGCAGCGTGGGGAGCTGGCAGCCAGCGGGACAGGAGGAGCTCTGGGGCCCTGGAGCGAGACCCCAGAGCCCAAATGCACCAAGAGATTCCCTCTTTCTTTTTACCCCAAACTCCCTGAGGGATCCCCTCTCTTTTACCCCAAACTCCCCGAGGGATCCCCTCTCTTTTACCCCAAACTCCCCGAGGGATCCCCTCTCTTTTATCCCAAACTCCCCAAGAAATTATCTCTCTTTTACCCCAAATTCCACCCTCTCTTTTTCCCCAAATTCCCCAAGAAATCCCCTCTCTTTTACCCCAATCTCCCTGAGGGATCCCCTCTCTTTTATCCCAAACTCCCCAAGAAATTCTCTCTCTTTTACCCCAAATTCCACCCTCTCTTTTACCCCAAATTCCCCAAGAGATCCCCTTTCTTTTACCCCAAATTCCCCGAGGGATGCCCTCTCTGTTACCCCAAATTCCACCCTCTCTTTTACCCCAAACTCCCCAAGAAATCCCCTCTCCTTTTTCCCACAGGAACTCCTCAGGCCCCTACAGGTTTGTCCCTGATTTCTGGCAGCACAGGGGGCAGTTCAGGGTCTCCTTTCCATCAGAAACCCCTCAGCCTGACAGAGTTCAGGGTTTTTTTGGCACATCCTGGCAGAGTTTGGGGGATTTTTGGCACAGCCTGGCAGAGTTTGGGAGGTTTTTGGCACAGCCTGGCAGAGTTCAGGGTTTTTTTTGGCACAGCCTGACAGAGTTTAGGGTTTTTTTGGCACAGCCCTGACCCTGAACCCAACACAGACAGGTTGATGAGGAATCCCCTGGTTCCCTCCAGGGTTTTATTCCAGCTCTGGCCGCGCTGATGGGAGCAGTGGGAAGCTGGGAAGCTGCAGAGCATTCCCTGCCTGTGCCTATTTTGGGACAGCCACCCACGGCCACGGTACCTGAGTGTGGCACCCAAACCCCCAAAGGATTTCACTGAGATTTTCTGCACCCAAACCCCCAAAGGATTTCACTGAGATTTTCTGCCCCCAAACCCCCAAAGGATTTCACTGACATTTTCTGCTCCTCCTCCTCCTTTGCGTTTACAAACACAAATCCTGCAGCGGGGCGCTGGGATTTGGGGCTTTCCCCCTAAAGCCCGAGGAGTGGCAATGTTGTTTTCTCACAACTGGGAATAAGAGCCGTCACAAGTGAAAACCAGGGAATATCAGGTGTTCTGCAGCCCGTCCCGCCGGGGGAAGCTGAATTACCCAAACAAAACTGAACTCAGAGGCGCTTGCCCCGTTGCTCGCTGAGAATTCCATCCCAGGCACTCGGGGCGAGCCGATGCCGGGTCTGGCAGCGCCCAGCGCCCCGAAAACACCGGGAACGGGAAATCCCCGCCGGCAGAGATCCCGCGGCAGGTCCAGCCCCGCTCCCACACCCCAGAGCCGGTTACTCACTCCTTCTTCAGCGAGGGCTTCCTTCGGAAGGAGCTCCTGAAGCCGCCGGGAGCCTGCGGGACACAGGCGATGTTCCCCATGCCGGGATCGCTGCGGGTTCGGTCCGGGACCGGTGCGGGATCGGTCCGGGATCGCTGCGGGATCGGTCCGGGATCGGTCCGGGATCGCTGCGGGAGCGGTGTGGGATCGTCCGGGATCGGTGCGGGATCGGTGCGGGATCGGTGCGGGAGCGGTGCGGGATCGGTGCGGAGTCGGTGCGGGATCGGTCTGGGTTCGGTCCGGGATCGGTCCGGGATCGGTCCGGGATCGGTGCGGGATCGATGCGGGATCGCTGCGGGATCGGTGCGGGATCGATGCGGGATGGGTCCGGGATCGCTGCGGGATCGGTCTGGGTTCGGTCCGGGATCGGTCCGGGATCGGTCCGGGATCGGTGCGGGAGCGGTGCGGGATCGGTCCGGGATCGGTGCGGGATCGATGCGGGATGGGTCCGGGATCGCTGCGGGATCGGTCCGGGATCGCTGCGGGATCGCTGCGGGATCGGTGAGGGATCGGTCCGGGATCACTGCGGGAGCGGTGCGGGATCGGTGAGGGATCGGTCCGGGATCGCTGCGGGATCGCTGCGGGATCGCTGCGGGATCGGTCCGGGATCGGTGCGGGATCGGTCCGGGATCGCCGCTCTCCTCCCGCCGGTGCTCGAGTGGGTGTGAGCGGAGCCCGGAGCCGATCCTGCCCCTCGGTCCTGCCCTCGCTCCCGCCCCGGGGCTGGGAGGGGCGGGCCAGGTACCTGTGCCTGGGAATCCACCCCGAGCGCCGGCGGAACGGGGCCGGGGCTGCCCGGAAACCCAGCCCGGAGCGCCGGAGGGAATTCGGCGCAGAAACCCATCCCGGAGCGCTCTCCCAAATGGAATTCTGCTCAGAAACCCATCCCGGAGCGTTCTCCCCAAAGGAATTCCGCTCAGAAACCCATCCCGGAGCGTTCTCCCAAATGGAATTCTGCTCAGAAACCCATCCCGGAGCATTCTCCCAAATGGAATTCTGCTCAGAAACCCATCCCGGAGCGTTCTTTCTTCCAAAAGGAATTCAGCTCAGAAACCCATCCTGGAGTGTTCTCCCGAAAGGAATTCTGTCCAGAAATCCATCCAGGAGCATTTTCCCAAAAGGAATTCGGCCGGTAAATCCATCCTGGAACTCTTTCCCAGACGGAATTCGGCCTATTAACCCATCCTGGAGCGTTTTCCCAGAAGGAATTCTGTCCAGAAACCCATCCTGGAGCGTTCTCCCAGAAGGAATTCGGCTGATAAATCCATCCTGGAACTTTTTCCCGAATGGAATTCGATCATCCCGGAGCGTTCTCCCAAATCTCGGAGCGTTCTCCCAAAAGGAACTCGGCCCAGAAAGCCCATCCTGGAATGTTTTCCCAAAAGGAATTTGGCCGATTAACCCACCCCAGAGCATTTTCCCAAGTTTTCCCGAATGGAATTCGGCGGTGATAAGGGTGCAGTGAGATAAAGTTGGCGGTTGCTGTTTAAGCATTAACAAAAATCCCCGGGGTTGAAGGGTTCCCCCCTCCCAGCTGGGTTAAAGATATAAAAATAAACGGGGAAAAAAACTCAAACAGGACACTAACCAAAATCTAGGAGTGGTGGGAAGTGGGAGCAAAGAGCAAAAGGAGATGTGCATGAGCAGCATAAAAAATAAAGAGTATTTGTAGAAGAAATGCTTTAAAAGGAAGCAAACTGAAGATTTCTGACTGTGCTGTGAGTGCCTCACTGCATGGAAATATAAACAATAAAAAGGAGAAGTTAATGACAAAAAGTAAATGCAGACTCAATATTTCTGTGCTGGAAAAACCCCCCTGGAGTTACAGCCATAGGAAATGAAAAACCCTTTTTATTTTCAGGTGGCTGCTAAGAAGTAAACACAAAATGAATGCTCTGGATCAAAATAGAGAGAGAATTCACATTAGAAAGTTTGAAAGAGCTGAACACAAAGGGCTTGAGTCACTGTTGCAATTCAGTCTTGCAGGACCACGGAATTTGCAAAGAAATTGCATCATTTAGCAGGGATATCAGTGTTTCCATGGGTAAAACACCACCCTGGTAATTATGGGGTTGCCAGTTGACAGTAATTCCTGGGAAAATGATGAAACAGCTGTGAGGGAGTTGGATTAACTTTGAGAATTGCAGGAGGAGAATATAATTAATACAAATCAACACGGGGCTGTGGAAATCAGATCTTGTCAAAACGAATTGAATTGATGGCATGTTTGAAAAAAAAATTCAGATTTAGCAAACATAAATGGCAGCAATGTAAGAAACACCATAAAGGATGTGGTGTGCCAAATCTACAGGTTGTTTTAGGAGGTTTTCCTGGAGGATCTGTTGGAATCAAGCTGGGGTTGATAGACACACTCCCGTTTGTGTTTTGCCCTGGCAGTAACAAAATATTCCCCAAAAAGGGACTGCACAGTCAGGCCCCACTCGCCAGGAGAGAGCAGCTGAGAAGGGATGTGCCATAAAATTCCTCCCCATTTTGGAGCTCTAAAAGCAGCTCCTTTATCCCCCTCCCTCGTGCCCAGAACCCATTAACCCTTCCTGGCCCAGCACAGCGCCAGGACACCCCTCCGGAGGGCCCCTTCCCCAAATCCCACGATTTTCACGGCAGGGGCTGCTCTCTGCTCTCTGCACAGCTGGGAAACAGCCCAGCAGCAGCCCAGGTCAGCAAACAGCCCCAGCTGTGCTCCGTGCAGAGAAGTGTGATTCCTGCCCGCATCCGTGGCTAACGCGGTCAGGCCGTGACCACAAACGTGCTGTTCCTGCAGCTGGGGCTAAATAAAACCTCCCAGCTCAGAGCAGGGGCACGAGAGCAGCTCCTGCTGCTGCCACAGGGCCTGCCTGCTCACTGGGACAGCAGTGACACCAGCAGGGCTGGCAGGGACAGGTGGCACTGGAGCCACGAGGGGCTGACCTGGAACAGGGGCTGGGCAGAGTTAAAGGAATAAAGTGGGGATTTATTAAAAGGCCTTAAAAAGGATACACCCCGGGCAGAACAAGAGCTTGGCCATGGCACTGCCCCAGATGGACTCAGAGTCATGAGTTTTCACATTTTTATAAGTTTTGCTGCCCAAACGATGCCCTTTCCTGCATAGTTTTGGCAGCACAGACAGGAGGTTCCCTCCTTGTGGGTCAGGCTCAGTGGGATATTGCTCAGGAGCCAGCCAGGGGACACAGAGTCATGAGTTTGCACATTTTTATAAGTTTTGGTCCATGTCTATATTGGGGTTCGTTGTCCAATCCCAGCTCCAGGTTCTGCAGTCCCACCCTCCCAGTTTGCTCTCCTCAATTCACTGTTTTTACACTTTTTGGGCCTGGAGCTGCAGCTTGGTTCTGGGGCTGGAAAAGGACTGTTCTGCGTGCCTGAGCTGTGAGGAGAGCTGCTGACACTTTATATGGAGTTCAGGGTTGCCCAACATCCTCTGGGGAAGAACCTTTCCCTGATCTCCATCCCAAACCCTCCCCTGACACCACCTGAACCTCTCTTGGCTGCTCAGGAGCAGCCCCAGGAGCCAGCCGGGGAAGGGAAGGATGCACGAGGCAGGACCCAATATCCAAGAAAATGTCTTTATTGTACACGTTGGCTTCTATTGCTTGTATCCCCTCCCCAGCCCCGTGTAGTGCAAAAAATTCAGAGAAAACAGAGTTCCACATAAATAAAGTCGGATAAAGTTACAGAGAAATCAAAGTGACGATGCTCGGACATGGATCTGGACCAGGTGTGCCCAGCAGGGAGGCCAAGGGAGCCTCTGCCCCCAGATCAGGGCAGTTCTCTGGGAGAACCCCAGAGCCCGGAGCCCCCTGGCTTGGGGCTGCTCCTCTGCTGGGAATTCAGACAAGGAACATCTTGGGCGAGACACCACGGACTGAAACTGGCAGGGAAGCCGCACAGAGTTGTTCTCCTCCCCTCAGACAGCACAGACAGACAGACAGACACAGACAGGCGTCCCCTCCGAGCTCTCCTCCTCCTCCTCCTCCTCGGCAGGGGACGAGCAGCACCAGGAGCAATCCCACCCCGGCACGTGCCAGGGCGGGCGCTGACACCTCGTGTCCACACAGTGTGGGTCAGGGGGCTGGGGGACCCCCAGGAGAGGCTGGGGGGTTCTTTTGCCCTTTCCTGCATAGTTTGGGCAGCACAGGCAGGAGGTTCCCTCCTCGTGGGTCAGGCTCAGGGGGATATTGCTCAGGAGCCAGCCAGGGGACACAGGAGTCACTCTGCCCTGCCCCTCGGGAAGCAGGACAGCAGCACACAGGATTTGCAGTGGCACCAGAATTCTGCTGCATTTCTGGCTTCCCTTAGGATTTGCAGTGGCACCAGAATTCTGCTGCATTTCTCGCTTCCCTTAGGATTTGCAGTGGCACCAGAATTCTGCGGCATTTCTGGCTTCCCTCAGGTTCTGCTCCCAAGGCACAGCTCCCTCCGCAGTCTGCAGCTGGAGCAGAGGCTGAGCCACTGGCACACCTCAAACCAGCCCTGATTCACCCTCAGCAGCTCCTGCACTGCAGCTCCTGCCTGGGCTCCACTCTCCCTCTGCTCCTGACTCCTCCTGAGCTCCTCAGCACCTTGGGCCAAGCCCAGCACCAGCCCCTTCCACCTCTCCAAGGGGCTTTTGGGCTGATCCTCCTCCAAAGGGGGAGCCAGGGATGTGAGCCCAGCAGGAGAGGGAAATCCCTTTGTTGGTCACAGGAGTGGGATGGAAAGGGTTGAGAGCTCACTTGGGTGGAGGCACATGCACAGAACAGAGCAGATTTCACTGGTTTCATCAGGTTTTGATCAAAGCAGATTGCTCTGACCTTCCTGGGGGACAACAGCAGAGCCTGGACACTCACAGGAGGCTCTGCAGGACAGGGAAATGGGGGAATTGCTGAGCTGTGACAGCTGGGGCAGGGAGAAGGGGACAAAAAGAGCATTTGGAGCCTGTTCCAAAAGCCAAAAAGGCCTCCTGAGCCTGAGAAGCTCAGGCTGTCCTTGGGGAGAGGCTGGAGGGGGAAGCAGCCCTGGTTTGCAGAAGCTGCTGGGAATTCCAGGCGTACAACGTGAGGCACTGTGAGTGGGCTTGTGGAGGAGGCCAGTGGGCTTGGGAAACCTGTCCAGGGGAAATCAGACTGCCAAGAAAAGGATCTGAACCTGAGGAGCCCCTGTCTCATTTTAAACTCCTCTTTCAGAAGAGTTTTAAAAGCAGAAATCTCTCGCAACTTGAAAATTCGGGCCCACAAGTACCACAGGAGTGAAATCTGAGCTCTGTGAGTGAGAGCTGGGGAGTGGGGGGGAAGAAAGGAGGAAGGAACGAGTTCCAAACAGTTGGGCCATGTTTCCAATGCTACATTTGAACATTTGAGCACGGTTGAGGTACCAGTGGTTGAGTCGTTCCTCTGTGGTGTGGAGAGCACCTGACCTGTGCCTCAGCTCGCGGCTCACACACACAGCACACCCTGAAAACACCACAGCACGGGGGCCCTGGCTCTAGGATAGGCCTCACAGTGCTAATTTATCCAAGATTTAGTTCATTAAAGTGGTTGTTTAATTGCCAGGGAGGCGCTAATTGGAAATGGTCCCTCCCGTGCTGCTCTTGGCATCTTACACAGGCACACACCCCAGCCATCCAGAGAGAACTTCCAGGGCACAGGAATCATCTCTTCAACAAATGAGAAAAGGAACTGCATCCCTCCTGCTGCCTGAGAGCAGAGGGGATGGGGAATACCAGGGCAGTGTAAAAAAAGAAAGGGATATGGAGTCATATTAGCGTTCAAATAAAAAAAGGCAAATAAAAAAATTAATACCCAAAAAAAGTAATGCCAGGCAATCCCTGTCGTTCGGAAGGCTGGACTGTTCTTCTTCCAAGAACCGATTCCTTTCCACAAACCCAGAACCTGCTTTGCAGAGAGGGGAACAGCAAACTCTGACTCTCTGGCCATCCCCAGAGAGCCTGGGCCAGCAGCGATGGCAGCGGTGCCACCAAGGTCCCTGCACCACCTGCCTGGCCGGAGCCACGCTCAGCTGGGACCCCGGAGGGGCTCGGGACCCTCCCCACCCTGCAGGGCTGTGCCTGGGCTGGGCTTCTTCTCTCGCTGAGGTTAAGGCATCAAAGAGACACCCTCGGAGCGGGGCAGCGTCCGGAGCAGGGCACACGCCTCGGGCTGAGTTTGGCTACAGTGACATTCAGAGCAGGGCGTCACACGTCGTCCCCTGGGGCCACCACGGGGCCGGCAGCGCCCGGCGGCGCGGCTGGAGCGCGGCAATCCCAGAAGCAGCAATGGTTCGGGTTCCCCCTCGCCCAGAGGAGCTCTTGGGGGTGCTGGATGAGTCTGGCCGCAGGGAGAGCCCCCTCTGCCCCGCGCCCTCCTGGAAGCACACCCGGTGGCCCTGGTGGGTGTCCCCAGAGCGGGCAGAGCCCCGCAGGAGGGCCGGGCTGGCTCAGGCGCTGTCGCCAGGGGCCGAGGCACGGCCGGGCTCGGTGTCAAAGGCTCGTGGAGGACACCGAGAGCGTGGGCGAGGAGGGAGGGGGGAAGTTGAGGAGCTCCAGCACGGCCACCCCCACGCTGCTGCGGCGGGTGAACATGCACGAGGCGGCCACCCACTTGTTGGTGCGCGGGTTGTACTTCTCGATGGAGTTCAGGCTGGAGCTGCCGTCGTTGCCGCCCACGGCGTAAAGCCAGCCGTCCATGGCCACCAGGTCGTGGGTGCTCCTGCAGGGAGAGCACAGGGGTGAGGCTGGGAGGTGTTGGGGGAGCTCAGCACCCCACAAACACCCCGTGGAAATGAACTGCTGGGGCACCAACAGGCAGAGCACAGCACAGAGCCACTGAGCTCCCCCTTCAATGTGACCCTCTCACCCCAACCCCATCGAATACCAAACCTCATGAAATACCAAACCCCATGAAATACCAAACCCCATCAAATACCAAACCCCATGAAATACCAAATCCCATCGAATACCAAACCCCATCAAACACCAAACCCCATGAAATACCAAACCCCATCAAACACCAAACCCCATCGAATACCAAACCCCATCAAATACCAAACCCCATCGAATACCAAACCTCATGAAATACCAAACCCTCTGAGCTCCCCCTTCATTCTGACACTCTCACCCCTACCTCATCAAATACCAAACCCCATCAAATACCAAACCCTCTGAGCTCCCCCTTCAGTAGAGCTTTAAGGAACTCTTTGTTGATGGCTGCTTGAGAGCCCACAATGTAATTGGGAAATCAGTATTTATCTGCTTGTAGAGATTGTATTCTTTTTTAAAGGAGTCCTTTAAAATAGTCTCTTTTTTAAAGCCCCCTTTAAATAGCCCTTAATTTGCTTCATTAGGGTTTGTAGGTTTTCCTTGGAGAATTAAGAGTGAAGTTAGATTCGTTTCACAGGCAACCAGCTGTCACCCAGCTCGGCTGGCTTTTCACCTCTACTGACAAGTCATCCCACTCTCTTGCCACAGAGATTGGCTCAATAATAGCTGCTCAGTCTGACACTCTCATCCAAACCTCATCAAACACCAAATACCAAACCCTCTGAGCCCAAAATCCTCGGCCTTGCAATCCTTAATTCCTCCCACAGCCCAGCAGCATCTCCGTGGGCTCAGCCAGCTCAAGCCCTGGCTCTTTATGGCCACACAACGTGCTGAGGATAAATCCCTGCGCAGAACATCCCTGCTGTGCCCTCCTGGCTCTCCCTCCAACCCCTCTGAGCACGGCAGGAGTGTGCTGAGCCAGCCACAAACCCTGAAACCCCGTGGTGTGCCTGTTTGATGGCACAGCAAGGTGAGATCCCCGCTCCTGACGCTTCCTTACCTGCGGATGTTCATGGGGGCCACGCTCTCCCAGGTGTTGGATTTGGGGTTGTAGCGCTCCACGGAGTTAAGGCAGCTGGTGCCATCATTGCCACCGGCCACGTAGAGCATCCCCTCGAGCACGGCCACGCCCGCGCTGCTCCTGCGGCTCAGCATGTTGGCAATGGGGCTCCAGGTGTTCATCTGGGGACAGGGAACCCGTCAGCCACCCCACACACCCCTGCCAGGTCAGCCTGTTGGCAATGGGGCTCCAGGTGTTCATCTGGGGACAGGACACCCATCAGCCACCCCACACACCCCTGACAGGTCATCCTGTTGGCAATGGGGCTCCAGGTGTTCATCTGGGGACAGGACACCCATCAGCCACCCCACACACCCCTGACAGGTCATCCTGTTGGCAATGGGGCTCCAGGTGTTCATCTGGGGACAGGACACCCATCAGCCACCCCACACACCCCTGACAGGTCATCCTGTTGGCAATGGGGCTCCAGGTGTTCATCTGGGGACAGGGAACCCATCAGCCACCCCACACACCCCTGACAGGTCATCCTGTTGGCAATGGGGCTCCAGGTGTTCATCTGGGGACAGGACACCCATCAGCCACCCCACACACCCCTGACAGGTCATCCTGTTGGCAATGGGGCTCCAGGTGTTCATCTGGGGACAAGACACCCATCAGCCTCCCCACAGAGCATCTCCCACACACCCCTGCCAGGTCAGCATGTTGGCAATGGGGCTCCAGGTGTTCATCTGGGGACAGGGAACCCATCAGCCACCCCACAGGGCATCTCCCACACACCCCTGCCAGGTCAGCCTGTTGGCAATGGGCTCCAGGTGTTCATCTGGGGACAGGGAACCCATCAGCCACCCCACAGGGCATCTCCCACACACCCCTGCCCGGTCAGCCTGTTGGCAATGGGCTCCAGGTGTTCATCTGGGGACAGGACACCCATCAGCCACCCCACAGGGCATCTCCCACACACCCCTGCCCGGTCAGCATGTTGGCAATGGGCTCCAGGTGTTCATCTGGAGACAGGACACCCATCAGCCACCCCACACACCCCTGCCAGGTCAGCCTGTTGGCAATGGGGCTCCAGGTGTTCATCTGGGGACAGGACACCCATCAGCCACCCCACACACCCCTGCCAGGTCAGTCCTGTTCTGACCACGCAGCTCCTGCCATGAAAACCCTTTTGGGGGGACGTCACTTTGTTCCTCCCTGCTGTCCTGCAGTTGGCAGGAGCAATCTCAGCTGCCTGGCTCAGAGCACAGCAGCAGCTGGCAGGAGCCATCCCAGGGGCACAGAGATCCCCGTGCCAGGCTACCAGTGGTGCCCCAGCTGAATGCCAGCCCAGCCCGGGGGCTGAGCTGTATCTATTTCCAATCTGTGTGAGTGCAGCTGGGGCTTTGCAGCTCACACAAAGCCTCCAGGACCTTCTCTTTGATCTCTCTGCTGGAGCAGAGCTGTGTCCCCAGCCTGCCACCCTCCCAGCAGGGAGCTGGGAACAGCTCAGGGCACGGACAGGATCCCTGCTGCCCTCAGAGCCATGGGCAGCAGGGCCAGGGGCTGTTCTGGTGGCCAAAACCTCACAGGGAGCTCTCACAGAGCAGCTTTGGGTCACTGTGCTCAGCATTGCACCCTGGATGCTGCGTCCCTGCTGATCCCCCTCTATCTCCCAGCCATGCACGGTGGGTTGAGGCCTTCCTGAAGAGGGGAGAAGCACAGGAGTCACCCAGATCTCCCTCCCACATTTACCTGGGGCTCGTACTTCTCCACCGTGGCCAGGTGTGACGAGCTGTCGTAGCCCCCAACTGCATAGAGGTTGCCTTCTGCAAAGCCAGAGCACAGGCATGAGCTAAGGACACCTCCCTGTCCTGGCACAGCCACCCACAGTGTCACAGGTGCCCTTATGGAGGTGCCCACACAGGTCCAGGTTGAGCCCCAGCACAGGTGCTGAGTCACCTCTGTGCCAGGTCCCTTCTGTGGGGTCAGTCCTGCTCTGGCCACACAGATCCTGCCATGAAAACCCTTCTGTGGGAACCTCCCCGTGCTGCTGTTTTAGGCTCTTTCTGCTTTGTACGAACAGATCTGTGACACTCACGGGCTGTGGGTCCAAATAGCTCCACTGTTACAGAGCACAGGGAGAAATAATCATGGTTGTGGCACTGGATTACAGCTCTGCAGTGCTTAAAAAGGCTTTGGCAGCGAGCTGCTCTTCTCCCCAGCCCATGGCCAAGGACTTCTCTTCGTCCTGGGAGGGGGGATTGGAAAGGCCTTAGGAGATGGCACATTCCACCTGAGCCTCAGCACAGGTGTCCCTCTGGAGGTGCCCACACAGAGCCTCAGCACAGGTGAGGTTCACCCTCGAGGTGCCCACACAGGTCCAGGCTGAGCCTCCCCTGCCCCGGGCAGCCCCTCCCAGCAGGAGTGGTGTGAAATATTCATCAGGCAGCTCCTCTGCAAAGCCTCCCAGAGAGCTCCTGCTGCTGCTGCTGCTCCTTGACCTCCTCGCTCCGGAGCCCCAGGGTATTTTTAGCAGAGGAGGCTGGAGCAGGGCAATGCCAGGGTGGGCTGTGGCAGGCTCAGGAGCAGAGCAGCACCAGGAGCCCTCAGGAGCCTGCCCAGGACCCCCCCAGCCCCCCTGGCAGCACCCACCTAGCGTGGCCACGCGCACGTAGCGCCGGCGGGTGCTCATGGCAGCGATGGACGTCCAGGTGCCCGTCAGGGGGTCGTACCTCTCTGCACTGCAGGGACACAGGGACAAAGGTGGGACACACTGGAAAAGCCCAGGTCAAAGCTCCTGGACAGGTGGGACGCTGGAAAAGCTCAGGTCAAAGCTCTTGGACAGGTGGGACACACTGGAAAAGCCCAGGTCAAAGCTCTTGGACAGGTGGGACACTGGAAAAGCCCAGGTCAAAGCTCCTGGACAGGTGGGACACACTGGAAAAGCCCAGGTCAAAGCTCTTGGACAGGTGGGACACACTGGAAAAGCCCAGGTCAAAGCTCCTGGACAGGTGGGACACTGGAAAAGCCCAGGTCAAAGCTCTTGGACAGGTGGGACACTGGAAAAGCTCAGGTCAAAGCTCCTGGACAGGTGGGACACTGGAAAAGCCCAGGTCAAAGCTCCTGGACATGGAGAGCTCCTATGGATGGGGACAGACAGGGGAATAGAGGGGGAGCTGACACAGGCTGGGTTCTGTTGGGGGAGAGGGCTACAAAGTGGGGTTTTTTCCCCACTGGGAGAAGGAGGTGTGTCACAGACATCTTTCCATTAAAAATCTTTCCTTAAGATTTTTTCCTCCTGAGAAACTGAGGGGCTTCAGGAGCAAAATGTAAACAATGGTTATCTGCTGCTGTGGGATGCAACAGGTGCATCTGGGATTGGTCTCATCTGCTTGTTTGTAATTAATGGCCAATCACAGCAGAGCTGACTCAGAGTCTGAGGCAGCTGCCTTTGTTATCATTCTTTTCTTTTCTATTCTTAGCTTAGCTAGCCCTCTGAGATGAAACCTTTCCTTCTATTCTTTAGTATAGTTTTAATGTAATATATCTCATACAATAATAAATCAAGCCTTCTGAAACACGGAGTCAGATCCTCTCTCTTCCCTCCCCCTCAGACCCTGTGAGCACCGTCACAGAGGTGAGCTGTAGAACATCCACTCAAGGCTCAGGACAGGGCTCCCAGCTCCAAGGGAGTGCGTGCAGGAGCAGGGAGGATGGAGCAAGGCAAGCCCTACCTGTTGAGGCACGAGGCCCCATCGTACCCCCCGGCAGCGTAGAGGAGCCCGTGCAGGGCTGCCACCCCCAGGCAGCTCCTCCTGGTGCCCATGGACACCTCGGGCTGCCAGGAGTTGGTGACAGGGTCGTAGGACTCCACTGTGGCCAGGTCAGAGGTGCCATCGTAGCTGCAGGGACAGAAGGGCAGAAGAGGCTGCTCAGGGAAGCTGTGGCTGCCCCTGGATCCCTGAAGTGTCCAAGCTGGATGGGGTTTGGAGCAAACTGGGATGGTGGAAGGTGTGATGAGCTTTAAATTCCAACCCAAACCAGTCTGGCATTCTAAGGGAAATGGGCAGTTCAGGAGGGGGCATTGCCCATGAGGAATGCCCATGGGGCATTTCCCACACATCCCTGCCAGGTCACTTCTGTGTGGTCAGTCCTGCTCCTGCCATTGAAAACCCTTTTGGGGGCACCTTCCTTCTTTCCTCCCCTCTCTCCCACAGCTGCCAGGAGGAATCTCAGCTGCCTGCCTCAGAGAGCCCAGCAGCAGCTGGAGGAGCCATCCCAGTGTCACAGACACGTTTTATGAAAAATCCTTTCCTTAGGATTTTTTCTCCTGAGAAGCTGAGAGGCCTCAGAAATGAACTGTAACCAATGTTATCTGCTGCTGTGGGATGCAACAGGTACATCTGGGATTGGTCTCATGTGGATGTTTCTAATTAATGGCCAATCACAGCCCAGCTGTCCGGACTGTCTTGGTCAGCCACAAGCCTTTGTTAACATTCTTTTTCTATTCTTAGCCAGCCTTCTGATGAAATCCTTTCTTCTATTCTTTTAGTATAGTTTTAACATAACATATATATCATAAAATAATAAATCAAGCCTTGTGAAACACGGAATCAGATCCTCCTCTCTTCTCTCATCCTAAGACCCCTGTGAACACATCCCAGGGGCACAGTGAGCAGGGAAGGGGCTTTTCTACGACCACCCCAGAGATCCTGGAGCACTCTGCCCATCTGTGCCAGCCTCCCCGTGCCCCCTTACCCGCCCACGGCGTAGAGCTTGTTCCCGATGGCCGCGATGCCATCGGGAGGCCAGCAGCAGCTGGAGGAGCCATCCTAGTGGCAGAGAAATCCCCGTGCACAGGGAAGGAGCTTTTCCATGACCACCCCAGAGATCCTGGAGCACTCTGCCCATCCGTGCCAGCCTCCCCGTGCCCCCTTACCCGCCCACGGCGTAGAGCTTGTTCCCGATGGCGGCGACGCCGACGCGGGCGCGGCGCGTGGACATGGAGGCCACCATGTGCCAGCGGTCCGTGCGTGTGTCGTAGGCCTCGCAGTCCCCGTGGATGGCAAACAGGCTCCCTCCACCTGCTCGGGGAGGGCCAGGGTTGGAATTCAGGGCATCCCCCTTGTCGGGGTCTCTGCTGCTCACAGGGACCCCAAGATGCATTAGAAACTCTCTTTTCCCAGCCTGGCGCTTGAAGAAGGAGTCAGAGCTCTTCATTTCTCGGTCTCAAGGTTGTTTATCATTTCTTATCTGTAAAATTCTTTCTCCTGGCCTGCCGAGGTCCACTCAGCATAACAGTCAGAGGGCACCCTGCCTGCCCCCAGGGCAGTGTTACCTTTCTATACAAAAAAACTATGTGTACAATATTTACAAGTACTTCCCAATACCTATCACCTATGTTAGACAGTGAGCTTCTACTCTAAACCAATCCAAAAGTGCCACCATCACAGCAGAAGATGGAGGCCAAGAAGAAGAAGAAGAAGGAGAAAGGCTGGACATGCCCAGATTCCTCCATCTTGCCCCTCTGACTCCCCATTCTAAAAACCCCAAAATCTACTTTTTCACCTCGTGATAAATTCACTGTCATTCTACTTGGTTTGTCATCCCTCTGGCTGTCCTGAGCAGCCAAGACCCCTGCCAGGGGGCTCAGAGACCCTGGCACAGAGCCCAAAATGCCCCTGTGGTTTTGATTCTGACCTGTGGAGCAAGTTACCAACCTTATATGAAGATCTGCAAGCCACAAAAGTCTAAGTAGAATGACAGTGAATTTATCATGGGGTGAAAAACAGATTTTTAGGGTTTTTAGAATGGGGATTCAGGGGGGCAAGAGGGAGAGATGTGGGCATGTCCAGCCTTTCTCCTTCTTCTCTTGGCCTCCATCTTCTGGGTGATGTTGGCACTTTTGGATCGGTTTAGAGTAGAAGCTCACCGTCTAACACAGGTGATAGGTATTGGAAATATTTACAAATTGTAAATATTGTACAGGTAGTTTTTAGTATAAAAAGATAACACCGCCCTGGGGGTGGGCAGAGTGCCTCTGACTGTCCTGCTGAGTGGACCTGGGCAGGACAGGAGAAAGAATTGTATAGATAAGAAACAACAAACAACCTTGAGACCGAGAAATGAAGAGCTCTGACTCTTTCTTCAAGCGCCAGGCTGGCAAAAGAGAGTTTCTAATGCATCTGGGCGTCACTGTGAGCAGCAGAGATCCTGAGAGCTGAGGGGAGCAAACACAGCCCAAAGCCCCGGGATGGGGTGGGGATTTGGGACAGGGATTTGGGCAGGGATTGGGGCAGGGATTGGGCTGGCAGCAGGGCCTCACCCACGGCGAAGAGCACAGTGCTGGCGCCCTCGCAGCGGCGCGGCCGCGTGCGGCTGTTGCCCAGCACCCCTCTCTGCTCGGGCATCAGGTGGTACTTGAGCGCCTCGATCAGCAGGTCCTTGCACTCCGAGTGGTGCCGCACCAGCAGCTCCGTGTCCACGTGGCTCATCAGGAAATCCCGGCTCAGCAGGGGCAGCCGCACGCACTTCATCAGCTGGGGGGGACAGCAGAGCAGGGCGTGGGGCAGGGGGACTGACGGGGGACGGGCTGAGATCAGGGAGGAACTCAGAGCATTGCCCTGGGGCTGCCCCATCCCTGGGAGTGCTCAAGGACAGCTTGGAGAAGCCTGGGATAGCCAAAGGTGTCCCCGCCCATGGCACGGGGTGGAATGAGATGGGATTTCGGGTCCCTTCCAACCTGGATTGGGAGTGGTAGGACAGGGACCTGCTGTTCCTGCCCTGTCCTGCAGCTTCCTCCAGCCCAGGCACTTGGAGATGGTGGGCACAACCAGCCCCCTTCCCAGCACTCTCCCCTTTTCCCAGCCCACTCTCCCCCTTTCCCAGCACACTCCCAGCCCATTCCAGCACACTCTCAGCCCTTCCCAGCACTCTTACCTCTTTCCCAGCCCACTCTCCCCTTTTTCCAGCCCACTCTCCCCTTTTTCCAGCCCACTCTCAGCTCTTCCCAGCACCTCACCCTGGGCACGTGCTGTCTCCTGCTGTCCACGTCGTGTTTGACCCAGCTGAGCACAGCCCTGTACACCTCCTCCTCCGAGGGCACGTTGAGGCTGTCGCTGGAGATGAGGTCCAGCACCTGGGGAGGGCAGAGCTGCTTGGTGTGGCGGCATTCCCAGCTCCCAGCACAGTGTAACAGCGCTGCCAGGGGCACAGCTCTGCCTCCTGGACGTGCTGGGGGTTCCAAACAGCAACCGGGTGCCCCAAAAGCAGCAGGTGCAGCTTTGTGGGGACATCTCTGGCCATCCTCCCTCGCTCTGTCCCCCTGCTGTGGCTGAGGCTGCTGCAATGCCTGACAATTCTCCCTGATGTCACTGTCAGTGCCATCAGGGAGATGACTGCTGGCATTTGTCCCTTCCATATTTCCTGGGACAGACCCAGCAGCCCTGGCTGCTCCCAGAACTGTCCCTTCACCTGCCAAGGGCTGCAGAGCTGCAGCAGGGACAGACGTGACCCTCCCCTCATTGTTACTCATTGGAGGGGAGGTGACTGATCCTGATCCACGCAGAGCAGGGACTGGGAATTGCTCCTGCCCAGAGAGATGAGCGAGGGCCCCACTGGCACCACAGGATGAGCAGCAAGAAACATTAGCTGAGCTGATTTAAACATCCCAGCCCCGTGCCCAGGACAGCCAGCACCCACTGCCTGGGCTGTGCTCCCAGAGCCAGGGCAGTGTGCTCAGAGCTCACGTGGCGAGCACCAGAGACCAAAATGACCCCCTGTCCTCCCCTGCTGTCCCTATTTCCCGTGGGATTCAGCCTGCTGGCAGAGCTCTTCCCACAGCCTGAACAGAGTGGGGCCAAAGCCCAGAACCTGGCTGCACCCCCTGCCAAACCTCATCCCCTCAGGGCACATCCCTCAGGCTTTATCCTGACACACAGAGCAGGACAAGCTGTGCTGTACCCCGACCTGCACACTGCCAGCAGGGCCTCTGTCAGAGACACGTTTTATGAAAATCTTTCCTTAGGATTTTGTCTCCTGAGAAGCTGAGAGGCCTTAGGAACAAAATGCAGACAATGGTTATCTGCTGCTGTGGGATGCAACAGGTAGATCTGTGACTGGTCTCATGTGGATGTTTCTAATTAATGGCCAATCACAGCCCAGCTGGCTCGGACAGAGAGTCTGAGACAGCTGCCTTTGTTATCATTCCATTCTATTCTTAGCTTAGCCAGCCTTCTGATGAAACCTTTTCTTCTATTCTTTTAGTATAGTTTCAATGTAATGTATATAATAAAATAATAAATCAAGCCTTCTGAAACACGGAGTCAGATCCTCGTCTCATCCCTCAACATAAGACCCCTGTGAGCACCGTCACAAGTAGCTTGCTTGGGTTTCAGGATGGCAAAGTTAAATTAATTTTGCTTGTTTTTTCTTGCTAGACCATTATGCAAAAGGTGCAAGGGTTGATCTTTGCTGTTTATAACTTAGTTCTCATTATTATTTCATCTTTCCCTTACGGTACGTAGTCTCTATTGCGCCAATGGTGTCTTTTCATGGAGTCAACATTCTCGCCTCTTCCCTCATCCTGGGACCCCTGTGAACACCACCACAGGCCTCACCTGTTTTAGGGGCAGCAACATGAACTCCTCTGTCTTGGACACCTCCACGAAGTGCTGGAGGACGTACTTGTGGGCAGACTTGAGCAGGTCGCTGCAGGAGTGGGTGTCAGCAAAGCCCCGGATGCCCAGGCAGTTGGAGGGGTCCAGCTGGCTGAGCAGGAACTTGCAGCAAGCATCCCTCACACCATTGAGCTGAAGCAGGCTGGCAGCAGGGAGAAGGGTCTGGCAGAGTGGAAAAGAATGGGGCAAAAGGGAGTTCCCAGGGCAAGGAAACGATTTTCACCCTCGTCCCACTGCGAGGCACGAGCAGAGCAGGTTTAGTGAGCACCTCCAGGCACAGACAGGACAGAGCACTCCTGGTTTCTAAGGTGAAGAACAGCTGGGAATGACACCTGTAACTCCCCCCAGGGCCAGGAGAAGGGCAGGTGCTCAGGGACAGGGCTGGGAACTGCACAGAGCTTTGAGGAGCCTCCTCTGGGAAGGGAAGCAGCTCAGCTCCCTGAGCACTGCCAGCCCCATCTGGCACCACAGGCACAGCTGGCAGTGCTGAGCAGGAGAGAGAGGAGAAGCCAGGAGGAAAACGTGGTAGAGAACAGCTTTTTGGAGAAGGGGGAACAGCTCCTACCTGCACATTGCCCTCTCCCACCACGATCTCAGCCGTGTAGGCGTACTGCACCAGCTGCTCCAGGGCCTGCGGGTCGATGTCGTGCAGTGTCACATGGGTCTGGCGGCTCTCACTCATCTCATCTGGGACAAAGGACACCCAAAATGAACAAAAACCCCCCAGCAGGGCTGTTCCCCCACAGGAGGATGCGTGGAACCAGCTGCATCCCAGCCCAGGGAGGGTTTCTGTCCAGCTCTGGGAAATGGGGACCAGGACTGAAGGAGGGACACCAGGATCCTGTGCAGGGAGGGACACCAGGATCATGGGCAGGGATTCTGAGCAGAGAGGGACACCAGGATCCTGTGTAGAGAGGGACACCAGGATCTTGTGCAGGGAGGGACACCAGGATTCTGTCCAGAGAGGGACACCAGGATCCTGGGCAGGGAGCTGTGGGCAAAGGGAATCAAGGAAGGGAAGGAAATGGAGGATTAAACCATGCATGGAACAAGTGGTTTGTTTCTGGAAGGTTTCCTGCCCAGCTCTAGGGGTTGGGGGCCATGTCTGCAGGACAGGGGACAGGATCCTGTGCAGGAGGGGGACAGCAGGATGCTGCACATGGGCAAAGGGACTCAGGGAAGGCAGTGAAATGAGAAATATTCCTGCTCTTGCTCACAGAAATGATACATGAAAGGGCAGGGCAGTGAGAACAGGGAAGGGGACAGAGCAGGGAAGGGATCTGGAGAAGGGAGGGATTTGGAGGGGGGAGAGCTGCCAGCCTGTCCCTGGGGAAGAGAGGACTCTACTTGCTTGTGAACATGGCGTGGAAGTAGGGGCTGCACGACGCCAGCACCACCTTGTGGGCCTTGATCTCCTTGGTGGCCACGTGCAGGACGATGTCGCAGAGCAGCCCCCGCTGCCTCATGCGGTTCATGCACACGAAGGCGTCGTGGTAGTGGCGTTTGGAGTTGTGGGAGATGCTGTGCCCATCGCGGTTCAGCAGCTGCACTGCCCCCTCCATGGCTGCGGCGGGCACCGAAGGGGGCAGCGCCCTCCCGCCGCCTCTGCCAAAGGGGCAAACAAAGGGTTAACAGCGGGAGGGGAGCTGGAGGATGGACAGGGGTACAGGGGAAATGTGGGGATTTGTTAAATGGGCTTCAAAGGAGTCACCTTGGGCAGGGGAAGAGGCTGGCTGAGGCCACAGCCAAGGTGGATCCAAGGTGGATCCAAAATGGACCCAAGACAGACCCAAAGTGGATCCAAGATGGATCCAAAATGGACCCAAGACAGACCCAAAGTGGATCCAAGATGGATCCAAAATGGATCCAAGGCGGACCCAAAGTGGATCCAAGATGGATCCAAAATGGATCCAAGGCGGACCCAAGATGGATCCAAGATGGACCCAAGATGGACCCAAAATGGATCCAAGGCGGACCCAAGATGGATCCAAGATGGACCCAAGACAGACCCAAAGTGGATCCAAGGTGGAACCCAGATGGATCCAAAATGGACCCAAGGTGGACCCAAGACAGACCCAAAGTGCACCCAAGATGGACTCAAGGTGTCTCCAAAATGGACCCAAGACAGACCCAAGATGGACCCAAGGTGTCTCCAAAATGGACCCAAGATGGATCCAAGATGGACAGTAGGTCATGAGTTTTCACACTTTTATAAGTTTGGTTCCACGTCCATATTGGGGTTCATTGTCCAATCCCAGCTCCAGGCTCTGCAGTCCCACCCTCCCAGGTTGCTCTCCTCCATTCCCTGTTTGCACTTTTTGGGCTGAAGCTGCAGCAGTGCCCTTGGTTCTGGGGCTGGAAAAGGATTGTTTTGTGTGCCTGAGCTGTGAGGAGAGCTGCTGACACTTTATATGAAGCTCAGAGTTAAAAACCAATACGACACAGAATGTGGAAAATATGAAACTTAAGGCATCAATCCAGGCTTTAGCCCTGGGTGATCCTCACAGCTCAAGCACCCTGTGCTGACAGTGACCCTGACAACTCTGACTGGGCCCTGCTGGGGAAATGTCATCTGCTTCAAACAAAGAGGGGAAATCCAGGTTCAATATGGGCAAGGAATTCTCCCCTGTGAGGGTGGGGAGGCCCTGCAATGGATTTCCCAGACAAGCTGTGGCTGCCCCTGCATCCCAGGCCAGGCTGGATGGAGCTCAGAGCCCCCTGGGATAGTGAAAAGTGTCCCTGCCCATGGAACCAGATGATTTTTCACACTCCCTTCCAACCCAAACCATTCAATGCTTCTAGGAAAACACAGCTCTGCCTGATCAAGGAACATTTATTCACGCAGAGATTTCCTCCCCCTGCTGCTGTTTGCATGCACAAGGCCTCTGGCTGCCTCTGTGCCAGAGCTGGGGGGGCGAGCAGGGGATGACTGAGCAGCAGGAGGAAGGAGGGGGAGGCAGAAAAAGCAGCTTGAACCCAACCCGAGGCTGCCAGCAGGGACAAAAACAGCTTGAACCCATCCCGAGGCTGCCAGCTGCCCCCGCATCCCTGCGGAGAGAGAATCCCCTCAGCCCCCGCTCCTGCACACCTCCATCATCACCCTGCCGAGCCTAAAAATAGCAAACCAGCGTCCTGAGCCTGCCCAGCCACGGCGCAGCCCGCCCCTGCCTTTTTATGGAGCAGTTGTAGCACGTACAGAGTCTGGGGGAGGATGGAAAGATGAATAAATATCTTTTAGTTTCCTGAGCGGGGAGAGAAGCCTGCAGTGCCCTTTGCAGCTGGCATCACCCGGGTGCCATGAGGGCCCTGCTGCCCTGCCATGAGGGCCCTGCTCCCCCGCCATGAGGGCTCTGCTGTCCCGCCATGAGGGCCCTGCTGTCCCGCCATGAGGGCCCTGCTGCCCCGCCATGAGGGCCCTGCTGCCCCGCCATGAGGGCCCTGCTCTCCCGCCATGAGGGCCCTGCTCCCCTGCCATGACGGCCCTGCTGTCCCGCCATGAGGGCCCTGCTCCCCCGCCATGAGGGCCCTGCTGCCCTGTAATGAAGGCCCTGTTCCCCCGCCATGAGGGCCCTGCTCCCCCGCCATGAGGGCCCTGCTGCTCCCCGCCATGAGGGCCCTGTTCCCCCGCCATGAGGGCCCTGCTCCCCCGCCATGAGGGCCCTGCTGCCCTGCCATGAGGGCCCTGCTGTCCCGCCATGAGGGCCCTGCTGTCCCGCCATGAGGGCCTTGCTCCCCCGCCATGAGGGCCCTGCTGCCCGCCATGAGGGCCTTGCTCCCCCGCCATGAGGGCCCTGCTCCCCCGCCATGAAGGCCCTGCTCCCCGCCATGAGGGCCCTGCTGCCCCGCCATGAGGGCCCTGCTGTCCCGCCATGAGGGCCCTGCTCCCCGCCATGAGGGCCCTGCTCCCCCGCCATGAAGGCCCTGCTCTCCCGCCATGAGGGCCCTGCTCCCTGCCATGAGGGCCCTGCTGCCCCGCCATGAGGGCCCTGCTGTCCCCCGCCATGAGGGCCCTGCTCCCCGCCATGAGGGCCCTGCTGTCCCCCGCCATGAGGGCCCTGCTGTCCTGCCATGAGGGCCCTGCTCCCCCGCCATGAGGGCCCTGCTCCCCGCCATGAGGGCCCTGCTCCCCGTCATGAGAGCCCTGATGCCCCGCCATGAGGGCCCTGCTGCCCCGCCATGACGGCCCTGCTCCCCGCCATGAGGGCCCTGCTGTCCCGCCATGAGGGCCCTGCTCTCCGCCATGAGGGTCCTGCTCCCCCGCCATGAAGGCCCTGCTCCCCGCCATGAGGGCCCTGCTGCCCCGCCATGAGGGCCCTGCTGTCCCGCCATGAAGGCCCTGCTGCCCCGCCATGAAGGCCCTGCTGTCCCGTCATGAGGGCCCTGCTGCCCTGCCATGAGGGCCCTGCTGTCCCGCCATGAGGGCCCTGCTCTCCCGCCATGAGGGCCCTGCTCCCCCGCCATGAGGGCCCTGCTGTCCCGCCATGAGGGCCCTGCTCCCCCGCCATGAGGGCCCTGCTCCCCCACCATGAAGGCCCTGCTGTCCCGCCATGAAGGCCCTGCTGTCCCGCCATGAGGGCCCTGCTCCCCCCCCATGAGGGCCCTGCTGTCCCGCCATGAGGGCCCTGCTCCCCGCCATGAGGGCCCTGCTGCCCCGCCATGAGGGCCCTGCTCCCCGCCATGAGGGCCCTGCTGTTCCGCCATGAGGGCCCTGCTCTCCCGCCATGACAGCCCTGCTGCCCCGCCATGAGGGCCGTGCTCCCCCGCCATGAGGGCCCTGCTGTCCCACCATGAGGGCCGTGCTCCCCCGCCATGAGGGCCCTGCTCTCCCGCCATGAGGGCCCTGCTGTCCCGCCATGAGGGCCCTGCGCCCCGCCATGAGGGCCCTGCTCCCCCGCCATGAGGGCCCTGCTCCCCGCCATGAGGGCCCTGCTCCCCCTCCATGAGGGTCCTGCTGTCCCGCCATGAGGGCCCTGCTGCCCGCCATGAGGGCCCTGCTGTCCCGCCATGAGGGCCCTGCTCCCCCCGCCATGAGGGCCCTGCTGTCCCGCCATGAGGGCCCTGCTGCCCCGCCATGAGGGCCCTGCTGCCCCGCCATGAGGGCCCTGCTGCCCCTGGCACAGGGCACCCAGCAGGGACAGCAGGGTGGCACCATGCCCTCGAGGTCCCTGCTCTCCCCCTGGCACAGGCCTGGACTGTCTTGCTGAGCAGTCCTGGGCAGGACAGGAGAAAGAATTTTATAGATAAGAAACAATAAACAACCTTGAGACCGAGAACTGAACAGCTCCGACTCATTCTTCAAGCACTGGGTTGGGAAAAGAGACTTTTAACATTTCTCAGGGTCACTGTGACCAGCTAGAGATACTGAGACTGCTCCCTGTGCCCTGTGCCACCTCACTGGCAGCTTTAATATCCCTCATTTCCCTGGTAAAGCCCCATTCCCAGGAAATGAGGGTCTGGGGGGTGTCACTAATGGGGATCACCACAGGACACAGAGCAGCAGTGTCAGAGCTGCACAGGGGGAAGGCAGCACAAACCCACTTCTGTGGGCAGCAGCAGCAGCACTGCACGTGTCCCCACGGGCTGGGACGGATGTGCTGCCTCCCCTGGAATAACTCTGAGCTTGTGGCACACAAAAAAAACCCCAAAAAAACAAAAAAAGGAGGCGTTTGTTTGGCTCCTCTGCGCCAGAGCGTGGCCGTGCATAACAGCTCTGTTAATTAATGCAAATGATCCCTGCCCAAAGGGAGGCCTGTTCTCTGCACACAAAAACACCATATTTTGCCGGGAGTGAAAAGAAGTGTGCTGAGCAATAAACAGAGCATCCTCCAGGGACAGGCTCCGAGGCTGCCCTTTCCCCAGGAAGGCCCTGGAGAATGGCTTTTTGTGGGCAGCCTGGACGGGGATTCTGTGTCTGGCAGCAGGGCTGGGAGGCAGCAGGGCCACATCCTGTGCAGCTGCTCCGATGGTGGGGACAGGGATCAGGGCACAGCCCCCCTGCCCTCGGGCCTGACGTGCAGCCAGGCTCCCATCCATCCCCTGCGTGTGTCCCCGTCCCTTTGTGCCTCATCCCTGCTGGAAGATCAGCTGTTTGTGCACAGCCCCACAGCTCCCACACAAGGGCTGCCCCTGGAGAAGGCACAAAGCCCTCGCTGGCACTCAGTCCCTTTCTCCGGGCAGCAACAGACAGAACAAGAGGACACAGTCTCAAGCTGCACCAAGGCAGGTACAGGCTAGGATTAAGGAGGAAGTTTTTCACAGAAAGAGTGGTCAAATACTGGAATCATCTGCCCAGGGAGGTGGTGGAGTCACCATCCCTCGATGGGTTTAAAAAAAGACTGGACGTGGCGTTTGGTGCCATGATCTAGTTGAGGTGTCGGAACATGGCTTGGACTCGATGATCTTAAAGGTCGCTTCCAACCTAGAAATTCTGTGATTCTGATTCTGTGCCCTCCAAAATGACCCCCTGGCATGGAGCAGAAGCTTGGATCCCTGGGGAGGGAGAGGATCACAGTGCAGCAGCATTTATCCATCAATAACCAAGCGCTGTTTGCACAGCCACAGCAGATCTGCACTGCCCTTACCCCTCAAACTGGGATATCCCAAATTATTCCTTCTTCCAGAGGGAAATAATAATAATTTCTATTTTGCGATTATAAAAATAATTTTTATTTTGCAATTTATTCCAAAATAAACTGCATTGCCACCACCTTTCCTGCTCCCTTCCCCACAATAAACCCGAGCAGAGAGGATGGGAACCATTCAGCTGTGCCTGTCCAGGAGGCAGATGCAAAGCAGGCACTAAACCCAGGCAGCTGTCCCCAGCAGGATGTGTCACACCAGTGCCACTGACACAGAAAACGAAACGCTCTGGTACTCAGTCCTTCCTCAGCCTGCACCTGGGGAGCTCCCACGGGCACTGACAGCATCATCAGCTCCAGCTCATTGTGAGCCCAGCCTGGGAGAGCCAGGGC
This sequence comes from Calcarius lapponicus, assembly GCA_039654755.1. Classification (NCBI taxonomy): domain Eukaryota; kingdom Metazoa; phylum Chordata; class Aves; order Passeriformes; family Fringillidae; genus Calcarius; species Calcarius lapponicus. Next base: position 13,566,246 of record JBBFKN010000017.1, read on the forward strand.
TGGAAGGAGCAGAGGGAAGGAGCTGCTCTTGCAGCAAGGGGATGCTCTGAGCTGCTCTGAGCTGCAGATCCTCAGTGCTCCCCATGGCAGAGTTTTGCACCCGTGCAGAGGTCAGGGCTGAGGTTTTGGATGGAAGTGGCAGCAAGGGAGCTGTCCCTCCTGGAACCTGCCCTGCCCTCAGGGGGGAGCAGGAACTGGGCAGCTGGCAGTGCCAGGGAAGCTGGAACCCCTCGGTGGGGACACGAGAGCACACAATTGGGGTGAGCAGCAGGGACAAGGAGCACAGCCCGGCCCTAAAAACCCTTCCAAACCCCCTCTCCTCCATCCCCTGCTGGCATGGATATGCTGCCTCAAGGCAGGGCAGGGCAGCACAGACAGCGCTGAGTCTGCAGGACTGAGAATCCCCAGCTCCCAGGAGGGCTGGGGCTTTTTTATTTTTTTTTTTTTTTTTAATGAATTAGGCATAACTGACACGCACTGAATCCTCCTGTCTAGACATCTGCAGAGAAGTGACAAGCTGCCAGGGAGGATGTGGAGCCTCAGCAAGGGGGTGGGGAGGACAGGGAAAAGCTGCACTCAGCTGCCAGCTCCAGGCACAGAGACACTGCTGGCTCCAGGCAAGAAGGGCTCTCAGCACACTGACCTGGGCAGGGCCTCTCAGCCCCTCCCTGGGCCCTCCTGCAATCACCAGTCTCTCCTAATTAAAGCCCAGCTCCTCGTTATTCCCTGGGGAGTTTTGTTGGGAAGCTCCAAGCTGCTCTCAGTCACCCCAAAAAGCGAGCACGAGGCAGAGGCTCGATGCCCTGGGACATTCTCATATCTCAGGGGGATGAAGAGCGTCCTCACTATCCTCATCTCAGTGCCCACAACCCTGTCCTCACCTCCTCCAGGCAGCAGCTCTTCCTTCAGACCCCTCCAAACTCAGCTTTTGTCCCGCAGCTCCAAGCAAGGCTCCATGCTTGAGGGATTCCAAGGCATCTGCGCCAATATTTGGGTCATTTTCAAGTAATTGGTGGCGAGGGTCGGCACTGGAGGAGGTCTGGGACTGCTGAACTCCCGGGTTGGGGAGGAGCAAGGAATGGAAATGGATTCCTGCCAAAAGGCACAGGTCCCCAGCTGCACTGGGTTAGACTGCAGCTCCCACCACAAGCCGAGCAGAACGAGGTTCTGAGAGGAGCTGGAAATGTGGGTCGTGTCCTGATTCCCCTGCCCAGTGTCCCCAGCAGCAGGGCAGAGCAGCCTGTGTCTCATGCCCTGCAGGTTTGTGGCACGGGCAGTACCAGCCTGGGCACACACAGCAGGAGCCCAGCCTGGGTGCACTGGGACACAATCTCTGTCCCCAGCTCGTTTTCAGACAGGCCAACACGAGGGGAGAGCACTCAGGAGCCCGAGCTGGGCACAGCCACGCTCCTGGCTGCCAGCCCTGCCCTGGATCCCCCTCTCTGCAGCATCCTCGCTCCCTGCAGGGACTGTGCCCTCTGCGGTGCCAGCTGCTGCTGGCTCCAGGTGACAGCGGGCCAGCTCAGAGCGGTCACCAGCACTGCCCAGCAGTGCCCTGGTGTCACAGGACAGGGGTGAATTTGGGGAGGCTCAGCAGGAAACACCACTTGACCTCTACAGGGAAGGAGAACTCCATGACAAGGCAGCAGCAGCAGGGAAAGCAGGAAAAAGCACTCGGATCTGCAAACAGGCAGGGAGATCTCTTACAGAATGAAATAGTTCTGAATTTTACACAAAATGAAATGAAATGTCATGAAATGTGACATGAAATAATTCTGCTGCCTCTCCAAACTAGGAGGCCACCAGTGGGCATTGCTGGCTCAGCCCTCTCACACCATGGTCAGGAATGGTTCCCAAAGCCTCCTCCAGCTCCTCTCTGCCAACACAGACCAGCCCAGCTCTGCACCTCCTGCTCTGAACCAGCTCTGAGCTTCTGTGGAGCAGTGGGAAAGTCTTTCCAATGCAGGAAACAAAAGGACTCCCTCCCATCTCCTGGCCAGCAGCAGCACAGGCCACATCCCCAAACATTGAGCTATGTGACACCGTGGCCTTGAGCTCACTGGCACAACGAGAACCTGCCAAGGCCAGCAGGTCCCAGACCTCGGGAACTGCAGCTGGAGGAGCTCAAATTCCTGTCCCTGAGGAGCCACATCCTTCAGGGATGGTTTGCAGCAGCCCAGGCAACGCAGACGGAGCCTCTCAGGCCTCCCAAGCCCAGGCTGTGCCCAGATCCAGGAGGCAGCACTGGGGCTTCAGCGGGGCTGCTCGAGTTCTGGAGCTGCTGAAATGCAGCAAAGAATGGGCCCAGAGCAGCTCCACACAGATCTGGAGATGGCTGTTGCTGACATGGGGCAAAGAATGGGCCCAGAGCAGCTCCACACAGATCTGGAGATGGCTGTGTCTGACATGGAGCAAAGAATGGGCCCAGAGCAGCTCCACACAGATCTGCACATGGCTGTGTCTGACATGGAGCAAAGAATGGGCCCAGAGCAGCTCCACACAGATCTGGAGATGGCTGTGTCTGACATGGAGCAAAGAATGGGCCCAGAGCAGCTCCACACAGATCTGGAGATGGCTGTGTCTGACATGGAGCAAAGAATGGGCCCAGAGCAGCTCCACACAGATCTGCACATGGCTGTGTCTGACATGGAGCAGATCTGCAGCCCTCAGAGGACGCCTGCTCTGATTTCCAGGCCGTCTCCAGAGAGCCAGGCTGGCACAAGGGAGCAGGGCAGATGGTCACTGTCTGTGCTGGCAGAACAAAGCCCTGGCAGTGCCACCCCCACGGAGCTGCCCTGGGCTGGCAGCAGGCACAGGGACCACCCCAGCCCCCCGGGATGCTCGGGAGCTGCTCCCTGTGCATGCCGGGCTCCCAAGCCAAGAGAGCAGGTGCCTGATCCGCCTGCCAGCTCCTGGTGTGCTCTGAATTAGCTGCTCTTTGCTGTGATTCATTAATCACTCAGTGCTCAGGAAGGAAACTCACATCTCTACACCCAACATCTCGCCGGGTCTTACTCACTGCTCTGCTGAATAAAGGATTTCCAGCAGATGTTCACGGGTCGGGGGAGAAACTCGGGGTGCAGAGGGAAGGGGTTTGCTTTGGCTGCAGGGATGGAAACCAAAAGGTTTTTATCCCTGAGGGGTCAGTGAACCCCAGAACGCCAAACCTGTAACAAAACCAGCAGCAGCAAACCCCAGAACACCAAACCTGTAACAAAACCAGCACCAGTGAACCCCAGAACACCAAATCTGTAACAAAACCAGCACCAGTGAACCCCAGAACACCAAACCTGTAACAAAACCAGCACCAGTGAACCCCAGAACACCAAATCTGTAACAAAACCAGCACCGGTGAACCCCAGAACACCAAACCTGTAACAAAACCAGCACCAAACACTAAAGGCACCCAGAAACATCCACGTGTTGCTGAATCACCCCAGAATCACCTCCAGCAACGCAGAGCCCCACAGAATAATGCTGTGGGACGGCAGGAAGCCACAGCAGAGCTGGCACCCTGCACAGAGCCACCAAAGCAAGGCCACAGCTCCTGCAGGCTGGCACAGCACGGGGACAGTGCAGGGACAGTGCAGGGACAGCCACCCTCTCCTTCCCTGCCGAGGTGCAGGGCTCTGCTCCCCGCAGAGGGAGGTTTTGCTCAGCCAGCAGAAGCAGCCCAGCTGCCAGCCTGGCCTGAGCTGCCGGGATCAGCCCCAGCCCCAGCCCCAGCCCCAGCCCCAGCCCCAGCTCCAGCCCCAGCCCCAGCCCCAGCCCCAGCCCCAGCTCCAGCAGCACAGCGATGCTGAGGCTCAAGGAGAGCCCTCTGCCCGGGCAGCCACTGCAGAGGCCACCAAAAAGCTGCGTCCCACAAGTTTGCAGGAAGGAAAACGCCTCTCCTCGTGCCCTTCAGCTGCCAGCCCCGAGCCCCCCGAGGGCAGGGGGCACCCCGGAGCTGCGGCTTTCCCCATTTCCAGCGGGATCCGGCAGCACTTGGCAGAGGACAGACAGGGGAGGAGGGCACCGGGATGCCGCCGGCCCCGGGGGCGATGCGCGGCGCAGAGAGGGGCTGGGAAGGGCATCGGCTGCTCCAAACCCCTGCAGAGATCTGGGAACCACACCGGTTGTGCCAAAACCTTTGGAAGCGGCGCCGCTGCTCCCCCCGGCCGTGCGGCGGGGTACCCCGAAAGCGAACTTGCTCTCCGAGGAGGGATGCGCGGGGGCAGCACCGGCAGCGATGGAGCGGCGGCTCCTGCGGGGGTCCCCCCATCATCCCGGGGGACCGCTCCGGTGTGCCCCATCATTCCCGGTGAGCCCTCCGGTGTTCCCCCATCCCATTACCCCTCCGGTGTGCCCCCATCCCGTTATCCCTCCGGTGTGCCCCATCATTCCCGGTGAGCCCTCCGGTGTTCCCCCATCCCGTTACCCCTCCGGTGTGTCCCACCATTCCCGGTGAGCCCTCCGGTGTTCCCCCATCCCGTTACCCCTCCGGTGCGCCCCATCCCCGGTGCGCCCCATCCCGTTACCGCTGCGCTCCCGCTCCTCCCGCGGCCCGGCCCTGCGGGCAGAGGGACAGCGGGAGAGAGAGAGCGAGGAGGAAGAAGAGGGAGAGGAAGAGGCAGACGGAGAGGAAGAGAGGAGGAGGTGCGGGCGGCAGGGCCGTGCCCCGGCGGTACTCACGGCTCCGGGGCGGCCACGGCCCGAGCCGGGCGATGCTGCGGGGCGCCGCTCCGCCCGCAGCGGCCCCGCGCCGGGGATTCGGGGCGGGCCGGGGGCGGGCAGGTGCGGCGGCGGCTCCGGGGCTGCGGCTTCCTCCGTCACCCGGAATAACCCCGCGGCGGCCCGGCCCCGCACGTGTGTCCGTGCGCCGGCCCAGCGCTCCGAACCGAGCGGCACCGGCCCCGCTGCGGGCCCGGCACCGGCACCGGCACCGGGGGCGGGGCCAGCGCGCGGGGGCGGGGCCAAACGGGAGAATGAGGCGGGGCGATGAGGAGAGGCCACGCCCCCGCTGCCGAGGGCCGCACAATGGGTGGGGCGGGGTTAAGGAGAGGGCGGGGTCAATGTGAGGTGGGCGTGGCCTGAAGGGTGTCCCAGAATAATTTATGCAGGGAAAGAGTTTTGGGGTCATGGAGGCCAGCCTGGGGTACATCAGCACCTTGTCAGCACCCAGAGCACGGAGTGTCATCTCCAGGAGCTCCTGGGACACCTCCAGGGATGGGGACTCCAACAAACACCTTGCTGTGCAGCCCCTGCCAAGGCCCGGTCAGGCTTTCCATGGAGAAATTCCTCCTGGTGTCCAACCTCAAACCACCCCTGGTGCAGCTTAAAACTCCGTCCTTGTGTCCTGTCACTTGTTACGTGGAAGAAGAGAGTGACCAGTACGTGGCTACGGCCTCCTGTCAGGTTGGTGTGGAGGGTGAGAAGATCCCCCCCCCCCGAGCCTCCTTTTCTCCAGGCTCAGCTCCTTCAGCCGCTGCTCATAGAACATGTGGTGTTCCTCAGCTCCATGCCCCTTCCTCGGACACCCTGCAGCCCCTCAGTGTCCTTCCAGGGGACACACAGCATCCCAATACCCTTCCAGTGGACACACTGAACCCCAATATCCTTCCAGTGGACACACTGAACCCCAATACCCTTCCAGTGGACACACAGCATCCCAATACCCTTCCAGTGGACACACAGCATCCCAATACCCTTCCAGTGGACACACAGCATCCCAATACCCTTCCAGTGGACACACTGAACCCCAATATCCTTCCAGTGGACACACTGCAGCAGCCCCAATATCCTCCCGATCTGAGGCGCCCAGACCTGGTCAGAGCACTCGGGGCACGGGCTCTGCAGTGTGAAGAAGGGAGACAATCCCATCCCTTCTCTTCCTTTCCCTCGCTGGCCCCGATCCTGCCCGGGAAGGCCCGGGACAGAGGGATCGGCGGGCGGGGCGGAGCCAAGGCAGCGGGGCGGGGCCAATGTTGTTATGGGGCGTGGTAAAATATGATAACTAGCTAGATTTACATATTTGTGGGCGTGGTCTGATCGCCCCGCCCCTGCCGCGCTGCACGCCGGGACCGGAAGCGGCGGCCGCGTGGCGGAGGCAACATGGCGGCCCCCGGGAGGAGGTGAGCGCCGCGCCGGAGGGAGCCGGGAGCGTCCCGGAGGACCCCGGACACCGCCGGGATGAGCCTCCCCCTCACACACGCTCCTTTCCCCCTCACACACGCTCCTTTCCCCCTCACCCTCTCCTTTCCCCTCACACTCCTTTCTCCCCCGCAGGAAGCTGGAGGAGCTGAGCCTGGACGAGTTCCTCGCTGCCGGCTCGGACTCGGAACATGACGGCGGCTGGGAGGAGGAGGAGGAGGAGGAGGAAGGCGGCCGTGCCCTTAACGGCGCTGCGAGGAGGAGACAGCCGAGCGGGAAGGCGGCCCAGGGGCTGCAGGCACGGCCGGGCAGGTGAGAGGCCCTCAGCCGGGACAAAAGGAGATTTTTTTTGCTTTCCACAAGTCCCTGACAGGAGGGGACAGCCCCAGGCGGGGCTCTGCTCCCAGGGAACGGCCTCAGTGTGACCAGGGCGGCTCAGGGTGGGCATCAGCCGGAATTTCTCCATGGAAAGGGTGGTCGGGCATTGCCACGGAGATGGTGCGGTCCCTGGAGCGGTTCTGAGGATCTGAGAAACAGATGAGTGATGTTTTTTCCCTGTGTTTCCATCTATCCCAGTGCAGTCTGGTGTCTTGCTGTCAAGATTCCTTAATCCTTAACGAAATGGATTTGTCACAGCCTCAGCAGAGCTCTGAGCAGTGAATGAACCATTCATTCTGTCCCAGCAGGAAGAAGGGAAAGGCATCAGAGCACAAAGATCAGCTCTCCAGGCTGAAGGACAGAGACCCCGAGTTTTACAAGTTCCTGCAGGAGAACGATCGCAAGCTGCTGGATTTTGATGCCTCAGACAGCTCAGAGGAGGAGGAGGCTCTGCACAGACCCCCTGACACCCTGGAGGTACCTGCTGCCATCAGAGACCTCGCTCCATGGGCACTGTCTGTGTGCCAGTGCCAGCCCCGAGTGATTTGGGTTGGAAAGGGACTTGAAACTCATCCAGCTCCATGCCCAGCCTGGCCTTGGGCACCTGCAGGGGTGGAGCAGCCCCAGCTCCCTGTGCCAGCCTCACAGGGAGGATTTATTCCCAATATCCTGGGTTTGTTAGCATTCAGAGACACATAACCACAAGAAGTGATTACATGGGTGCTTTTATTGAAGAGCTCTGGCTGCCAGGGGTAAAACCCAAATCTGACTCCGACCATACAGCCGAGATGAACATGTTTTTATATTCTATAGTTATATAACTTTCATGTTAATTATTAAACTTATATTGTTCTATTGTATACATAGATTTCAGCTAAGTTTATCCCCCTTTGAATTTTTAACATAATTTCTCACTATTCTTCCTATGGTTATATAATAATTATATTTAATTACTAAACAATCATCACATCTAACAATTATATCATTTATCATGTTGCTTACTCAGGTGCAGTGATCTGGGAAAAGCACAAAGCCTACCATTTCAGAGTCTATTTGAATATTTTCCCAGGCCCCACTATCAGGTTGTCCCTCCATCAGACGTTTATTCCCATCTGAAGCATGCACAGAGCACTCCCAAAGCAGCCCTGCCTGCCTCCCCCCTCACGGTGCTCTGTAAAAGAGCTGGGGCCACACAGGGGCTGTAGAAACCCTTCCTCAGTCTCTCCTGCTGCTCTCTCTAGGAAGCCAGCGATGAGGATGAAGATGATGAAGACGAAGAGCAAGAAAAAGTCAAGAGGAAGAAAGTTTCCCTCATCCATGTGAGCTTGAAGATGGTGGAGGAGTGGAAGAAAGCTGCCCAGGTGAGCAGGGAGTGGGAGCACAGAGCACTGGGGGGATTCTCCTCCCTGCCTGTGAAAGGGCCAGCTTGGGATCTGTTCATGTGGCACAAAGTTTATTTATTTATTTATTCATGTGGCACAAAATTTATTTATTTAAGTGTTCATCTGGCACAAAAATTATGTATTTATTTGTTTGTCTGGCACAAAATTCATTTATTTATGTGTTCACGTGGCACAAAATTTATTTATTTATTGGTTCATCTGGCACAAAAATTATTTATTTATTTATTGGTTCATCTGGCACAAAATTTATTTATTTATTTATTTGTTCATCTGGTGCAAAAGTTATTTATTTATTTATTTATTTATTAGTTCATCTGGCACAAAATTTATTTATTTATTTGTTTGTTTGTTTGTTCATCAGGCACAAAATTTATGTCCCAAGCCCCCAGAGCTCTTGTGCCTTCAGCTTGACTTTGGGCTGTAAAATTCAAACACTGCCATCCCAGATGAGGGGGAAGCTGCAGAAATGTGGCTCAGAAGAGGCCAGAATGATCAAATTTGGATTTTTTTACCCTCTGGCAGCTCCAGGAGCTTTCTTAGTCCCACATTTAGCAGTGATGGAATAGCTGAGGGGGATGAAGCTCAGACTGGAAGCTGCTTGTAGCTGATTAATTCCTTCACCAGCCTCAGCAATTCAAAGCCAGTTTTAGGGGAGGTCACTGAGTTTGTTAACCCTGCCCTGATGCCTGAGGATGGAGGTGCTTTTGCCATCAAATTCCCAGTGAATTCCAGTCCCCTGTCCCAGTCAGGAGATCCCTTGCTTCTCCTCAGCACCCCCTTTTCTTCTCTCCCCAGAGGAATCTCACCCCAAAACTCTTCCATGAGATCACCCAGGCCTACAAGGCAGCTGTGGCCACCACCAAAGGGGACAGTGGTGGTGACCCCAGCAAGTTCCAGGTGACTGACACTGCAGGTGAGGGAAGGGAGATCACCTGGGGGAGGAGGGATGAGCCCTGGCAGGAGTTAATTCACCTTCCACTGCATCGAGGAGCTTGTCTTGCTCTGCTGCCCTGGGAGCTTTTCCTTCAGGCCTGGGGTTTGGTGCTGCTTCCTTGGGGAGGTGGCCCCTGTGCCTTGTGACCTTTGATAAAAAACAGACTGTGAGGCAGACTGGGGGTTTCTAGAAGGAAATGGAGGAGTTCTGCCATGGCCATCACTGGCTTCAGTTCCTCAGGGACCCTTTTCCCACGAGGCAAGCCAGGAATTGATGGAAAATCACTCAAATGCTTTCCTGCCTTCACCCAGTGTTCAATGCCCTGGTGTCCTTCTGTATCCGGGACCTGTTCCACCACCTGCACAAGCTGCTGCTCCCCAAAGCCCCCAAGAACAAGCTCAAGTAAGTCTGGGGGGGTTTGGGATGCTCAGGAACTCTGCTGGGGATTTCCAGAGCTGCCTTTGGGAGAGGGGTGCCAGCTCTTCCCAAACACTGAGTGCCTGCTGGTGCTCACAGGGCTCTCCTTTTCTTCCCCCCAAGGAAGAAGGAAAGCAAGGAATTGATCTCACTGCTCGTTTTGCTGTTGAAATTGGAGTTATTTGGGGTTTTTTTTAAAGCTAAACCCAACTCTTGCTCCTTTCCAGAATGGTTCTCCCTTCCACCAGCCCCCTCTGGGGAAAGCTGCGACTGGACATCAAAGTTTATCTTGGCTGTACCATACAAGTAAGAAACATCATCATTTTCTGTTTCTGGGGTCACTCTGTGCCTTGCTGGCTATTTTGGGGTGAGGCAGGTGGGGTTTGCCCCTCTGAGATTTGTGTTCATCGTTTCCCTGGCTTGTTTTGGAATGATTTGGTCCAATTAACAATTTGGAGCTTCACAGGATGCTTGTGTCAGAATAGGTAAGGCAGTAAAGAAGGGTTGAATTAACATTCTGGCAGCTCTCTCTGTTTTAATTTGTCTGGCAGATTAATATTTAATAGGCTTTAAAGGAGTTTGCAGTCTGTGTTCCTGCATCCTGCATCATTAATTCAGTTTTTGGTGCTGTGATCTCTGCACTTGAGGCAAACACTGGGATGTTCTCTTGGTGACCTCACCTGAGGCATCTCTGAGTATGACAAAGTTCCATCCCACCCATGCAAAATTTCTGTTGTGTCAGAGATGATTTATGAATTATTTCTGAAGGAAACTCCTGCCTCCACTTAATTTTTTTTCAGATTGCTTTGTTAGCATCCCCAAATTGGAATATTAAAACCAAACCAACACTGATTCTTCAGCAGCTGAGGGAAGGGATGCCAGGAGTGACAACCAGGAGCTGCTGTGCCTCAGCTGGGAGCTGGCACAATGACTTAGCAGAAAGAGCAGTTGGATCAGGAGAGCTTTTTTCTTTTTTTTTTCCCCTCAAGCTGTGGTGCCTCTCTCCAGCAGCAGAGCATTGCAGACAAGGAAAAGCTGGGAATGCAGTCCCTGGGAGTGCAGTCCCTGGGAGCAGTGGGAATGCAATCCCTGGGGATGCAGTCCCTGGGAGCAGTGGGAATGCAATCCCTGGGGATGCAGTGGGAATGCAGTCCCTGGGAATGCAGTCCCTGGGGATGCAGTGGGAATGCAATCCCTGGGGATGCAGTCCCTGGGAGCAGTGGGAATGCAATCCCTGGGAATGCAATCCCTGGGGATGCAGTCCCTGCTCCTGGGCTGCCTCCTGAGAGCCCTCAGCCCCGGCCTTCACCACAGTGCGTTTTCTGGCGCAATTTCTGAACAAAATCTTCTCCTTTTAGTGTCCTTGGCCAAGTCTGCTCAGTCCAGAATCCTTGCAGAGCAAGGAGGAGGGTGAGGAGGCAGATTAAATGTGGACAGAATGGCCGTGCTGCTTCCAGCAGCTGGGACTGCATCAGGCAGAGCCTCTCAGAGTCACCTGGAGCTCACCTTGGCTTCAGATTGGAATCTGGGTTTGTCTGCAGTGGGCTGAGCTGGACAAGCTGCACACACACAAGATTTGCTTCTTCACATTTTGTCAAAGCCTTTCCTTGAGGGAGAGTTGACCCAAATACCCCAAGAATTCCAGCTTCCCACCCAGAAATCCTGGAGAAATCCAGCGTGCTGTCAGGCAGCTCAGGTGGTGTTTCCTTGTGCAGACTGGGGGGGAGTTTGGCCATTTTGGTGTCCTGCACTGCAGGGATTTTGCAGTTTATCTGTGTGATGAGCTGAGGGGCCATGAGCCATGCAGGGGCTGAGGGCCCTGCAGGGCAGCCCTTTACCCTCTGCTCCTGCCCTGATCCAGCTGTTTGGTTTGTGTGAGCTCCTTCCTGGCCCAGCAGTGTTTGGAACCAGCGGAATGCAGCTGGCACAGGGAGGGTGAGAGCCCTGCCTGCCAGCTGGGGCTGTTTTCTCTCCTCCACAGCTGCTGTCCTGCCTGACTGAGGCCTCAGTGGGTGCAGCAGTCCTGCAGCACGTGAACTCCACAGTGCCATACTACCTGTCCTTCCCCAAGCAGTGCCGGGCCCTGCTCAAGGTAAGGGGACAGCTGGCATGTGCCATTGGCATCTGAGGTGCTTTTCCCCCTTTCAGCTGAGCATTTGTGGTGTTTGGGCTGCACCCCCTGGCCCACCTTGTGGTGTTGCCTTGCTTTGCTGCTGTTCCTGGAGAGGATTCCTGCCTCTCTCCAGGTGCCACGAGGTGATGCCAGGCTGAGGTGGGCGTGGGGGTGGCTCTGTTTGTAGCTGCTGCTCCCCAGGGAGGTGTTTTGGGAAGCTGCTTCCTCCTCCCAGATGGAGGAATTGCTGCCAGGCCCTGGGAATGCCTGTGCTGCCTCTCCACTCGGGGAGCTGGGGGTGGAATATTTCTGTGGCAGCTCAGTCTCAACTGCTGAGCGTGAGCAGCAACACAGGAGCTGTGGGGAGGCAGCCGGGGCAGCAGGGTGGCATCTGACTGCAAACTGCAGCTCTGCAAGTAGCCAGGGAGGCCTTTGGTGGTGGAGATGGCTGGAGCCATGCAGGGCTGGAGGCTGGCACACCTCCCAGCTGCTGCAGGCCTTTCTGAGAGGGCTTTTCCAGCCCTGCACTGAGCCCTCTCTGTGCTGGGCTCTTCACTGGTTGTGGGGAGGGCACCAGGTGCTCCTGGGGGAGGTGGAGTCACTCAGGAGAGTTCAAATGTGTATTTAACCACACAAATAAAAGCTGTGTATTTTCTAGAGGTGCTGGTTTTGGACACATTCCTTATTGATCATGGAAACATCAGCCTGGGCTGTGTGGTGTCCCAGGGAGAGTGTGAGGACAGAAGGGCTGCCAGTGGCCGACTGACAGCACATTGTGTCACCTCTGTGTCACCTCTGCTGGGAAGGAGGGAGGTTCAGGCCTGTGTGTGGCCAGCCAGGAGCTCTTTGTGCCTCCACTCACCTGTCTCTGTGGTTTATCCCAGCAAACCATCACTCTGTGGAGCACAGGGGAGGAGACAGTCAGGGTCCTGGCCTTCCTGGTGCTGAACAAGATCTGCAGGTACAAGAAGGAGGTTTACCTCAGCCCCCTGCTCAAGGTAAGCCTGGCTTTGCTGAGATCTGCACCTTTTCTTCCTCAGGTTGTGTGCAGATACCTCAGAGCATTGAGCTGCAGGTGAGCAGGTGCTGGAGGTGATGCTGGCAGCCTGCAGAAAACCAAACAGGGCAGAAATTCTGTCAGGTCAGGGTGATTCCTGCTTCCTGCTGCTGCCCTTCCTGCTGGGGGCACAGAGACTGAGCAGGGAGGGCTCTGGTGCCTGGTGAATCTTCATCCCCCAGATTCCTGGGTGCTGCCATCCTCCTGAGCTGCTCTGCCCTTTCAGCTGAGTGCCCAGGTGGATTTTCCTGCCTCCCACAGTGGCACCTGATGAGGAGAGCTGTGCCCAGCCATCCCCTCGTGCTCAGCCCCTCCTGCAGCCTTGTCCCCTTGCTGCCAAGCAGGGCATACGTCCAAGCCAAACACACTCCTGTCTGCCCTGGAGAAGGGACAGGCTGGGTTATTCCTTTCTGGGATCAGAGCAACACTGCAGCCCTGGTTTGGTGTTAAATAAAAGCAAAACTTTACAGAAGAAAGGCCTTGTAAAACCTAGTTTAGGCCTTACTAAGAGAGTATGAGTATTCTGATGGGAACTTACCTAGCTAGGCTAGCCTGATATGTTCCCATAAGAATAAAATCCTATAACAGTGAAAATCTGCTTATTCTCCTGAGAAAGAATTCCAAGGCTGTAACTGTTAACAGCACCTGTAAAAACTACCCTGAATCATTAAAAGAAAAATGCAAACAATATCTAGAAAGAGACACAAGCATGTAACCACCTCTAGTGAAGTAACCAGGCAAGGTAACAACTAGTTACCAACCAATTAGAATTAGGAACAATACTTATAGAAAACTCTATAAATTCAGGCTATGCTTTATATTTATTATTTATATTAAATATTATTGATACATATTGTTTCTATTAAATGCTTTATATTTATTATTTATATTAAATAATATATATTATTTATATAATTATATATTGAATATTTATAATTTATTTTCTTCTTAATTTATAATTAGTTCACTTCTTTCACTGCTTGAAGAAGAGTGTGCCTCATCAATCTCTAACCTGAGCTCACAGTGACAGTTTAGTCACACTGGGAGGGGCAGAGGAGTCCCAGAATGCTTTTACTCTTATTTTACACGCTGCTTTCTCATCCTCTTCCCCTCCCAGCAAATGTACATTGCCTTTGTGAAGAACTCCAGGTTCACCTCTCCCAACGTGCTGCCCATGATCAACTTCATGCAGAGAACCCTGACAGAGATGCTGGCCCTGGACAGCGCCGCCTCCTACCAGCACAGCTTCATCTACATCCGCCAGCTGGCCATCCACCTGCGCAGCGCCATGACCCTCAGGAAGAAGGTGGGCACCCTCCTCATCCTCCTGGGGCTCCCTGAGCGGGGCTGGGCACAGCTACAGGCACAGAGAGGGGATTTGTTACGTGCCCTGGGCAGGATACGCCACGGGCAGGACAGGAGCCTGCTGGAGGCTCTGTTGGTGTTGAGGAAGAAATGGCACACACCGAGCAGAATGTATCAGTGTACACCAGCCTGGGGTACGAAACAAGCAGGTACAGCAGCTGTGGTTAGGGTGCTGAAAACCACAAAGCCCAGAGCTGCAGGCACACTGCAGCTGGGAAAGGCATCCAAGGGGAGCACAAAACTGCCACAGCATGGCTGCCACTGTGGCTTTTTCCTTGGAACCAGCCCTAACCCTGGGCTGATTTACCTGTCTAGGGTTGGGGTTAGGGTTAGGGTTATTCCTAGGGTTAGGGTTTTTTAAAGCAGAAAGCCCCAAGCTCCAGGCACACTGCAGCTGTTAAAGGCATCCCAAGGGGAGCACAAAACTACCACAACATGGCTGCCTCTGTGGCTTCTTCCTTGGGACCTTCCCTAACCCTGGGCTGGTTTTACTGCCTAGGGTTGGGGTTGGGGTTACACCTAGGGTTGGGGTTAGGGTTACACCTAGGGTTAGGGTTTTTAAACCACAAAGCCCTGAGCTCCACACACACTGCAGCTGTGAAAGCCATCCCAAGGAGTGCCCAAAACTGCCACAACATGTCTTCCTCCCCTGCATTTTCCTTGGGAGCAACCTTAGCCCTAGGCTGGTTTTACTGCCCAAGCCTAGGCCACCCTGGGGTGTTGCAGCTCCCCAGCAAAGTCTGGGGCATTTAATGGACTTTACAAAGCAGCTCAGAGCTTGGTGGTTTCAGCCACCTCCAGTGTGACCTGCGAAATCTGAGTCAGATTGCTAATCCTGGATTTTGTCCTGTTTAGCAAAACAGACCCCACAGATTAATTGTTGAGCTGCCCCCAAACAGAGCAGGCTTGGTGCCCAGCTAAACCTCCTGGCCTGTCAGACATGGGGATAAATAAGCAGAGATAAATGAAGTCTGGGCTGCAGATCCCCTAATTGGATTGCACTGGCTCCTTACACCCTCAGTTGTGGCCCAGACAAGGAGTAAATCCGTTTGATTTCACAGCTGGGGGGACTCGTGGCCCTTCAGATGGGCTTGGCACCACCAGAATGTCCAAATGCAAGCACTAAGCCTGTCTGAATGGGCAGGGGATGGTGCTGGAAGGTGATTACCAGAGCAGATTGCTCGTCTGCTCTGTGCAGGAGAAGCTGAGAAAATCTTTCTGGTGCATCTCAGTGACCTGGGGAGAGCTGGCACAGCCCTGCCACGTCCAGCTGTGCCTTGGCTCAGGGCCCTGCTGCAAGGTTTGCCTCAGTGGCTGCAGTTAAAGATTCTGTGCCTGGCTCAGGACTTGTGCATCCTGCTGCTCCATGCAGGAGAGATGAGCTGGGCCTTGGAAATCTGGAAAAAACCCCAAGTGGGGGCTGAGGCACCTTGTGAGTGCAGTCTGCTGTGGTTTTGGGCAGGACCTGCAGAGCTGCAGGACTGAGGGAATGGTTTCCTTCAGGGACTCCTGCTCCAGCTGCACTTCCACCCTGCAGTTACAAAAAATGAATCTGTCCTGGGTGCTGCCTTCCCCAAAAGCTCTGGGCTGATCCTCTGCTCCAGTGCTCAGCTCAGGATTCCTCAACAGTGCTGAGCTTTGCTCCAGTGCTCAGTTCAGGATTCCCCAAAAGTTCTGGGCTGATCCTTTTCTCCAGTGCTCAGCTCAGGGTTCCCTAAAATTTCTGAGCTGAAATTTGCTCTGGTGCTCAGCTCAGGGTTCCCCAGAAGTTCTGGGCTGAAATTTGCTCTGGTGCTCAGCTCAGGGTTCCCCAGAGGTTCTGGGCTGATATTTGCTCCAGTGCTCAGCTCAGGTTCCCTGTCCCTGGCCACATCCCAGTCCCTGCTGTGAGCCTGGCAACTTTTCCCTCTCAAAGCAGCCCCACTTAGCACAGCAGCCTGGTTTTATTCACTTTATTTCCTTCAGGCACTGGTACCAGTGAGCTCGCTGCCCTGGGAATGGCAGCTCCAGGGTTGTTTTTCCTCCCTGGGCTTTGCAGTGTGCTGGATAAAATGAGCCTGGGCAGGGAGCAGAGTGAGCACCCATCAAATGCCACATTTTCACATTTCTGCCTTTATTTTTCCTGCAGGAGAACTTCCAGTCAGTCTATAACTGGCAGTACATCCACTGCCTGTACTTCTGGTGTCGAGTTCTCAGCACCATCCACCCCAGTGAGGTCATGGAGCCCCTCATCTACCCCTTGACACAGGTCATTATTGGCTGCATCAAGTGAGTGGGGTTCCTCATTCTTTTTGCTCTGCTTTGGTGTGTTATTTTACAGTTCTGTGATTTGCATTTAACCATGAATGGCCTCAAAGCTGCTTTTAATTGAAAATTTTCAGCCCAAGATGTGTGTGAGCAGCTGTTTAGGGGGTGACAGAGTTGTGGTGTGGGTTATTCTTTCCTCTTTGTACAAGAAAAGTCTCAGGCTGAATAACCTGGGCAGATTATCCTTGTAACTGTGAGGAAAATGATCCAGAAAATCCTCATCTGCAGCTCTGTAAATGCATTTAGAAGCTGCATTTTGGTGCCTGTTTGTTGGGACTGGAAGAAGTGGGACACAGTTGTTATTTTCAGGATGTCTGCTGAGAACTCCCTGCTCACATGAGCTCAGATGGATGAAATGTTTGTGCTCTGAGGTGCCTGTCAACATTAGCATTGAGGGAATTTGGGGATCTCTGGTGATCTCCCAAATCCTGTTAGCTCTGCTAACCAGATTCTCAGCGTTAACACCCAGCTCTGGAGGAGCTCCCCACCGTGATGGAGATAAGCAGATTTAAACGATCAGATAAGAGGATGCAAACATCCCCCTGTCACCCCCTGCTCTGGGATGGATCCAGGCACCTTCCTGCCTGTCCAGCAGGTCCTCAGGGGCTGGGGACAGGGAATGGGCTGAGGCCCAGCAGGGTTTGAGCAGCTTGGCATGAGCTGCAGCTGCTGCCTCGCGAGGCTTTGGAGGTTTGGGGTGACCTCCCTGTGGCTTTCCAGGAGCTGAAGGAGCTACAAGAGGATTTCCAAAGGATGGAGGCACAGGACACAGGGAATGGCTTCAAACTGAGACAGGGTGGCTTCAGATGAGATAGCAGGAAAAAATTCCTCTTCCTAATGGTGGGCAGGCCCTGGAATGGATGGCCCAGAGCAGCTGTGGCTCTCCCACCCCTGGAAGTGTCCAAGGCCAGGCTGGACAGGGCTTGGAGCAGCCTGGACAGTGAAAAGTGTCCCTGCCCATGGCACTGGATGAGATTTAAGTCCCTTCCAACCCAAACCATTCCATGATTCTGTGATTCCAGCGTTGGGAAAACAGAGTCAGATCCCACCTGGATCCCCTCAGAGCCAGGCTGGGCTGTGGAGAAGGCAGAATGGCAGCTCTGGGGGTTTGTGCCTCTGTGGGACAGGCACTGTGTTTTTATTTAATATTTTTATTTTTATTTAATATTTTTCTTTTTATTTATTTTTATTTCTGTGTTGTTGCTGCCCAGGCTGGTGCCAACGTCTCGGTTCTACCCCCTGCGCATGCACTGCATCCGTGCCCTCACGCTGCTGTCCCAGAGCACCAGGACCTTCATCCCCGTGCTGCCCTTCATCCTGGAGGTGGGTTGGTCCCTGCTCCACAGCCTCCCCAGCAGCTCCAGGGGTCCCCCTGTGCTCCCTCCCTCAGATCCCTGGCAGGCAGCCCCAGACTTGCTGAGCAAATGGAAAATAGAAAATGGAAAATAGAAAATGGAATTCGGCTTTCCGTGCACGGGAGCTGCGCTGGAGCAGCTGGGTGCAGCACGCCCTGCCAGGGGGCTGAGCTGGGGCAGGCAGAGGGGGAATTCAGAGCTGCAGGAATTCCCCAAGCCCCATCCTGCTGCTGTGGTCATCTCTTGGCGAGGGCAGAGTGGTTTCTGACTGCAGACAATGGGAAATGGAAGGAAAAAAACGCTTCAAGAATTAAAAAAGCTTCTTTAGGAAGATATGTGTGAGGCCTTGAGCTTGGCCTGGGGCTGGCACTGAGGAGGAGGAGGGACACACACTGCTGGCACCAGGGCCTGACTCAGCCAGCCTCACTCCTCATCAAGTTCTCTTGAAGCAGAGGCTTTTGTGGTTTGGGGTTGTTGTAAAGATTCCTTGCAAACCACATCCTCAGCCTGTGCAGTGTTTATAAACCTCCTGCTCCCTGGCCTGGCTGGCTGTGCCATTCCCCTGCTTCCTTCCTGCTGCTCCTGCCTGTCTAAAACCCTGCCAGCCACGTTTTGGGGCAGAGACAGCTCCCCTGTGGGGCTCAGGGGGAGGATTCCTTCTGCTTTTCAGTGCTCTGAGAGACACAACTCAGAGCCTTCCCTGCTTTTGGCACTCTAACCCTGACACCTTGGCCCTGATGGGGGTGGCAGGCCCCAGCCAGGTGCTGCCATTGATGGAAATGCTTGGGAGGTGAGAGCTGCTCAGGCAGGGCAGTGCCCTGTGCACAGCTGCTCTGCACTGTGGCCCTGGGAGCTGAGGAGATGGAATTGCTGCATCCCAGCTCCCTGCCCGCTCCCCAGTGGCAACTGGGAGTGCCAGAAATCCCTAAATCCCTCTCCTTCCTGCCTGTCCCTCCCTCTGTCTGCCTGTGGTTTCCTGGTGAGGTTTTGGGGCCCCCTGGTCCCTCATTATCCCCTCCCAGCCTGCCCCAAGGGTTCCTGGACGTGAGTGAGGCCGTGCCCAGCCTGGCTGCCAGCCCTCGGCGTGGGAGCCACGCTTCCCAAAGGCCCTGCCACCTCCTGGGCCACGGCCAGAGCCCCTGGCTGCCCTTCCCTGCCTGCCTGCAGGGTGCCAGGGAGCCCCAGAGGCTGACCTGGGGGATCAATGGCTCTGTTTGGGCCACAGGAATAACTGTGCATAACGAGGTTTGCGGCATCGATCCCCCACGCGAGGGCTCTTTGTTTGCACTCTTGTCCCTCCCTTGCACAGAACCTGGATTGACAAATAAAATGTCAGGAATCAATAGCAGCCTCCTGCTCCTGTGGCCTGGGGGCACTGCTGTGACCTGAGCAGCCTCTCCCTCCTCTGCAGCCTGCCCTGTGCTGCATCCCCACCACGGGGGCTGCTGATGGATCTGCTGCTGCTCACAGGGAAGAGAAATGATTTCCTGCTCTGGAGAGCAATCCCAGAGTGTTTGGGCACTGGAGAGAGGAGCTGGGGCTGCTGCAGGGTGGGGCTGAGCAGGAGGTGCTCCTCACCCCTCTCTGGGTGCCACAGATGTGCAGATGTCACCAGCTGGTGGCTTGGTTGTGTTTAAATGAGGTTGAAGCCACCCTTGATGGCCACATGGGACCTGCCTCAGACCTGGCAGGTGTCCCTGGGACAGTGGTTCCAGTGACAACAGTGAATTGGGTGTGAGCATCACTCAGTCTTGCTTAGAAACTCTCCTCACCTCCAGGGACAGCTCCAAACCCCACTCCAGCTCTGGGGTACAGCCTCTGACCGAGACAAAGCTGGGGCTGAGGAGCAAACCTCAGATTCCTGTGCTTGTGGTGGTTTCCTCTGCACACCTGGCACACCCAGGGCTCCTCAGCCTCACGTGGGGTTGTGTTTGCTCCCTCCCTGTCCCTGCCTGGGATCCTTGGGAAAGCTGTGGGGCAGTGATCAGGAATTGGGGTTCCTGGATTTATTTCTTGGCTCTGCCACCCCCTGCCTGCCCATGTGCTGGCTGCTTTGTGCTGTGATCACCTCTACACTCTTTTTTTGTTTCTCTTCCAGGTTTTCCAACAAGTGGATTTCAACAAGAAGCCAGGACGGATGAGTTCCAAGCCCATCAACTTTGCTGTGATCCTGAAGCTCTCCAATGCCAACCTGCAGGAAAAGGCCTTCAGGGTGAGTGGGACCTGGGCTCCCTGGGACAGGGAATGTGCTCCATGTCCCTGTCCCCAAAGGCTGGACACGCCTTTCCCAGCCTGGCTTTGGGTGCTGTAGGAAATCTGTGGGGTTTGGGTCGTAGCCAGTCCCTTGATTTGTGTTTCTCCTGCTCAGGATGGGCTCATTGACCAGCTCTATGACCTGTTGCTGGAGTATCTGCATGGCCAAGCCCACAGCATTGGCTTCCCAGAGCTGGTTCTGCCCACTGTCATCCAGGTAAGGGGGCAGGCACTTCTGGGGCTGCCATGAATGTGCACAGGGTGGCATAAAGTAATTCAAACTAGCAGTGACCTCAGGATGGCCCTCAGAATGAGGGGAGAGCCATTTACCTCTGCTGATTTTAATTTTAATTTGTGTTTTGGGGAGGAACAGAGGCATCACATCCAATTAGGCTGGAGGCAGGGGAAAGTGCTCTGGAGTTTGCCATCTGTTGGGAGCCAAAGTGCAGCAGAGGCTGCACAGCTGCTCTGGGATGGGGTTGGGATGGTGAAGTCAGCTGAGTTCTTGGGCATTCAGAGCTGGTGCTGTGGGGTCTTGGAGCAGAACCTGTGCTCTGAGCCCCAGCTTTTCCTTGTGCTCAGCCTCCCCGAGGTGCTCTCCACAAGATGGCAATCTTCCCTGCCAGTCTGGCCTTCCCAATCTTCCCAGTCTTTCCTCCCCAGCCTTTCCTTCCAGTTTTCCTTTCTCCAGTCTTTCCTTCCCAATTTTCTCTTCCCAATCTTCCCTCCCTAACCTTTCCTCCCCCATCTTCCCTCCCCACCTTCCCTCCCTTCTCAGGTTCCATCACCTGGAGCTGCAGACAGCCCAGCTCAGTGTGGCAGTGTTGGAATGTGCTCCCTCATTCCCTCTGCTTTTAACTCAGGAGTGGCTGCTGCCACATCCTCTGTGGGGACACGAACCTCTGCCTGTCCTGGTGTGTGCCACCAGCACCTCTGCTTGTCCTGGTGTGTGCCACCAGAACCTCTGCCTGTCCTTGTGTGCCACCAGCACCTCTGCCTGTCCTGGTGTGTGCCACCAGAAGCTCTGCCTGTCCTGGTGTGTGCCACCAGCACCTCTGCCTGTCCTGGTGTGTGCCACCAGCCCCTGCACACCTTGGGGTGATCCTGGCTGCTGGGGGAGCCCTGGCTGTGCCCCACAGGCTGTTTGGGGTGTCCCTGGTGCTGGGGCTGTGCCCCACAGGCTGTTTGGGAAGCAGAGCTCCGTGTCCCTGCCAGGGGCTGGCATGTGCCAGGCTCTTGGCTGTGTGCCCTGGGCTGGCACAGGAGCTGCCTTGGCTGCTGGGAGCTTGGCAGCCCCTGTGTGAGCAGCCAGAGCAGCTCCTGAGCCTGTGGCTGTGCCTGTCCCCCCCGTTGGCAGCCTCGTGCTGCAGCCAGCAGCTCTGGGAGCTCTGGGAGCTGGGTTTGGCTGCAGCAGGAGCTGTGCAGAGCATTGCTGCATTGCTGCATTGCTGCCTGGCTGCTCTGCCCACAGCCCCGAGGCGTCTGCCAGGCTGGGGCTGCCCTTGGCTTCCCAAAAGCTTCGTGGGGAGAGGATTTTCTCCTGGAGAGCTTCCAGCCCACTGCTTCCATCCATGTGTGCCCAGCCTCCCTCCTTCCCTCCCTGCTGGGCTGCTCCAGCTGGCAGGGGCTGTGTCCCTCCTCCTCCTCTTCCTCCTCCTCCTGCTCTGGGGGAAGCTGGGCTCAGCTTCCCAAATTCTCTGCCTGGAAGGCAGGAAGCACTGGCAGATGAAAGGAGAGCCAGTGGGGATGGGAAACACTTCAAAGCTGCTGCTGCTGCTGCCCCAGGGCTGACCCGTGGTGGTCTCTGCCTGCAGGGGCTGGGGGGGAAGAGCCCCTTCCCTCCCCCAGAGCAGGAGGGGGAGCTTGGAGGGGGAAAGCTGGCACTGAGGCAGGAGCCAGAAGGGCAGGAGGTGCTGTCTTGCCCTGCCCTGCCCACAGCTCTCCTGCTCTGCTCCCAGCCCTGTCCCCAGGGAAATGTCCCTGCTGCGAGCAGGGAGCTGGGCAGGCTTTGGCTCCCCTGCATGATTTCCAGTAAGAGCAGCTGGGGTTTTGCTCTGTGGTGTTCCAGGCTGGCCGTGGGACAGAACAGCCCCAGTAAAGGCAGGGCTGGGCTGGGAGCCCTCACTGCCATGGCCACAGACACACGTTGGGGGGCTGAGTGCTTTCACTCTGCTGAGATGCCATTGTTGGCAGAGCAGGGAGAAGCACACACAGAGCCTGATTTCCCCCTTTCTGTGTTTTATCCTCTTTTACTCCCCTGGCTGTGTCCCTGCCTCTGCAGGCAGGGCTGAGATCTCATTAGGTTCCATTAATTCTGTGGCAGCCAGGGTGGGACTGTGAGGGGAGCAGGGATGGAGCAGGGGCTGTGCAGGGAGCACTCAGCTCCAGACTGCCCTGCCAGAGCCCAGGGGGCTGCAGGGCTCCTGGTGACACCTGTGCAAGGGAAGAAAAATGAGAATGGATGTGGCAGCGGATGGAATGGATCTGGGGCTGCAGCTGGGGGATCAAGTGAGATAAATCCAATGACAAATGCATCTCTCAGTGGAGATAAATATGCAGCACCTATAAAAAATAAATATTTTAGGAAGGGGGGTGAGGGCAGGACAGTCTCCAGCAGCAGAGGAATTGTGCTGATGGTTTCTTTGTGCTTTGGGGGAAGCAGGGAAGGGCTGGGTCTGAATTCCCATTTTCCTGAGCTGGTGCTGTGATGGCAGCTGGGATGTGCAGGAGGGAGAGGGACAAGGCTCCCTGCCATGGCTTTTGTTCTTCCTCTGCCTCTCCTCCTGCAGCTGAAATCCTTCCTGAAGGAGTGCAAGGTGGCCAACTACTGCAGGCCCATGAGGCAGCTGCTGGAGAAGCTGCAGGAGAACTCGGCCCACATCTGCAGCAGGAGGCAGAGAGCCACCTTTGGAGTGGCCAGCACGGCTGCTGTGGTGAGCCTGGGGACATGGGGACAGCCTGGGGACATGGGGACAGCCTGGGGACATGGGGACAGGGACAGCCTGGGGAGATGGGTGACAGCATGGGAACAATATGGGGACATGGGACACAGGGACAGCATGGGAACATGGGTACAATATGGGGACATGGGACACAGGGACAAGATGGGGACATGGGGACAGCCTGGGGACATGGGTGACAGCCTGGGGACATGGGGACAGGGACAGCCTGGGGAGATGGGTGACAGCATGGGAACAATATGGGGACATGGGACACAGGGACAAGATGGGGACATGGGGACAGACATGGGGACACGGGGACAGCCTGGGGACACGGGGACAGCCTGGGGACACGGGACATGGGGACAGCCTGAGAACATGGGACACACATGGGGACGTGGGACACAGGGACAGCATGGGGACATGGGGACATGGGCCAGACACTTTTCCACTTCAGCCTTTGGCTCCCTGTGTGTCCCTGCAGTGCCCAGGCCTGGGGACAGTTCCCAGTGCCACCACTCCTGACCCAGCAGCTGTTCAATAACTGAGGCTCCGTTCACAAATCCACCGAGCCCTGCTGGCTCCCCAACTGCCCAGGAGCTGGGAAAGTGGCTTTGGAAAGGTCCTCAACTTGTGCCCTTGTGTCTGTGTGTGCTGGGAGCTGCCTGGACACCCCTGGAATGTGTCTGTGTGTCCCTCTGTCCACAGGAGCAGTGGGAGCAGCAGGTGCAGGAGGAGGGCACACCCCTGAGCAGGTACTACAGCCAGTGGAAGAAGCTGAGGGAGAAGGAGATCCAGCTGGAGATCAGTGGCAAGGAAAGGGTGAGCAGCAAACCCGGGCTGTGAGCCCTGGGGACAGCAGAGCCACGGCCTGGGACAGCCAGGGGACCCTGGGGACAGTCAGGGAACAGTGCTGGGGGCAGGGACAGCACTGGGGACAGGGGACAGCCAGGGAATGGGGACAGGGACAGCCAGGGGACCCTGGGGACAGCCAGGGAACAGTGCTGGGGACAGGGACAGCACTGGGGACAGGGGACAGCCAGGGAATGGGGACAGGGACAGCCAGGGAATGGGGACAGGGACAGCCAGGGAATGGGGAAAGGGACAGCCCAGAGTGGGGCCAAGCTCCTGCCCCAGACTGGCCCTGCTGCTGGAGCAGCTCTCTGCAGTTTTGGGTTTTTCCCTGTACAGAGGCAGATTTGTTTTTTTTTTTGGTTTTTTAGGGTTTTTTTAGGGGCAGATTTGGGGTTTGCTGTGTTCACACAGGCAGATTTGGGGTTTGCTGTGTTCACACAGGCAGATTTGGGGTTTGCTGTGTTCAGAGGGGCAGATTTGGGGTTTGCTGTGTTCAGAGAGGCAGATTTGGGGTTTGCTGTGTTCAGAGGGGCAGATTTGGGGTTTGCTGTGTTCAGAGGGGCAGATTTGGGGTTTGCTGTGTTCACACAGGCAGATTTGGGGTTTGCTGTGTTCAGAGAGGCAGATTTGGGGTTTGCTGTGTTCAGAGGGGCAGATTTGGGGTTTGCTGTGTTCAGAGAGGCAGATTTGGGGTTTGCTGTGTTCAGAGGGCAGATTTGGGGTTTGCTGTCCTGCAGGCTGCCCTGCTGCTGAATGGGGCTGTTGTGTGGCTCGGTGGGACTGGTGCTTTAATGATGCAGCTTTGTGAGCCCCAGCAGGAGCAGCAGCACCATGAGGCCCATTAGGGCTGGGAAAATCCATGTCCCATTAGCAGCCATTGGGGGAAAAAAGGTAATAACAGGGAGAGAAAGAAAGCCAGCCTGGCTGGGAGCTGCAGCTCGCCTTAGACAACAGCTCTGACCCTTCCTGCCCATTCCATTTGCTTTTCCCCATGGTTTTTAATGGGATGGGGACTAATCAGCTTGGTGAGACCCCGCAGACAGGAGCCCTCTAGCTGGGGATTTAAAGGCTGGCCCCCAAATTAGCTAATTAGTGTGTGATGAGCACAGGGGCTGTGGGCTGTGCCAGTCTCAGTCCTTTGGGGCACGTTGGGGTTCATTTTGTGCCCACCCCAAGGGGTGTCAAAGGGGGAGGTGGCACAGCTCACCCAGCACCAGCTCCTGTGCTCAGGATGTGCTGATGTCCCCCAGAGCTGCCTTTGGAAGGGGGGATTTTTCCCTGTGGGAATGTGGAACCCCAGCTACCAAACCCCTGCTGCCAGGCCAGGAGCCTGCCTGGTGCCCCAGAAATGGTGGCAGTGATGGAAATTATGGAATGGGAGTTATGGAAAATGCCTTCACCCCGAGGTGGGGCTGGAGCAAAGCCAGGCTGGGGCTGCCCCGTGCCTGGAAGAGGCTCTGAGCAGTGCAAGGGGTCCCTGCCCATGGAGCTGGAGGAGATTTGGGCTCCTTTCCTACCCAGACCATCCTGGGAGCCTCTGACCAGCCATGGGGCACTGAGGGCAGCAGCTTGGCAGTGCCCCTGCTGCATTTTGCTTCCCAAATCTCTTCCCTGGCACCTCTGGGCTGGTTTTTAAAGCCAGCCCTGAGCTGCTCCCCAGCACAGACAGGGAGGAGCAGAGGCCTCTCCCCCTGTGGCAGGAAGAGCAGTGGGAAGATGATGATGATTTAATAAAACGAGGCCCCTGAAATGGTGGAGGGCGATTTGTTCCCTTCCCTCCCATCCCTGCTGGGCAGTGCTCAGCTCCAGGATCAATATGGCCCAGCTGGGGACCAGAGCCCTGGATCAGGCTGGGGGAAATCGCTGGAATTGGCTGCAGGAGCAAACCCAGGGCTCCATCTCCTGCCTCTGTGTCTGTGCTTCCCCACTCAGGCTGTTCCTGGCTGCTGGGAGAGGCTTTTGGGGTGGTCTGAGGGGTGCCAGGGGCAGCAGATGAGTGCTGAGCGTTTCCAGGCCAGCCCTAATGTGTGCTAATGCCCGAGTGCCTCCCAGGAGGGGCAGCTGAGCTCAGAGAGCACTCGGGATTTCATTTGCATTCTGATTATCTTTGCCCTGGTGGCCTGAGCCCTCGCAAGTAAATCCTCCCCCTAATCCCCCTCCGGAGAGGTGTAAAGAGCACTGAGGTGGTGTCAGTTGAGGGGACTTTAATGGCATTGATATTGGCTGCCTGCTCCAGGGGCTCCTGGCCCATTGATCTCCATCAGGGCAGGGCGTGGATGCAGCCCCTGAGCATCCTCAGCACCTGAAACGCTGAAATCTGCACCCAAAACCAGCGAGTAGCTCAGCATCTGCTGCTCCAGGGGTGCCCAGCCCAGCTGCAGAGCTCCCCCATGGATATCCCCATCCTCATCCCCATCCTCATCCTCATCCCTGCCGGGCTGCCAGCCCTGCACGTTCCCTGAGGGCAGGATCAATGCAGCACAGAGCTCTGTGAGCCTCCCTCACCCCTGGGACCCCTCACAAACCTGTGGCTGGCAGCAGACAGCCCCAGCTGCTCTGGGCAGGCTGGGCAGAGCCAAGTTCCTGCCTTTAAACACAGCCCTTGACATTCAAAAGCACAAACCAGGGCTGCTCTTACTGTGGGGTTTGTTTTCTTTCCAGCTTGAAGACTTGAACTTCCCAGAAATCAAACGCAGGAGGCCAGATGAGAGGAAGGAGGAGGATAAGAAGGAATTCAAGGATCTCTTTGAGCTGGACAGTGGCTCTGAGGAGGAGAATGGTGGATTCTCTGTGAAAGGTACAGGGCTGGGGCTGGGCTTGCCTTTTCCTTATCCACATTCCCCTTTTCCCTGTCCACATTCCCATTTTCCCTTTCCACATTCCCCTTTTCCTTGTCCACAATCCCATTTTCCCTTTCCACATTCCCCTTTTCCCTGTCCACAATCCCATTTTTCCTGTCCACATTCCCATTTTCCCTTTCCACAATCCCCTTTTCCTTGTCCACAATCCCATTTTCCCTGTCCACAATCCCCTTTTCCCTTTCCACATTCCCATTTTCCCTGTCCACATTCTCATTTTCCTTGTCCACATTCCCCTTTTCCCTGTCCACAATCCCCTTTTCCCTGTCCACAATCCCCTTTTCCCTTTCCACAGTCCCATTTTCCCTGCTGCACTTGTGATTTATTTTATTTTATTACTCATTTTCTCCTGACTGATGTTCCCAAGAAGCCCAGGAACCCCAGAGAGCAGGGGCTGATGTCACCTGGGCTGTGACCACGAGAGGGCCACAGAAAATTGTGCAGCCTGCCTGGGAAGCTCAGCAGAGAGTTTGGGATAAATCTGGGAGTTCCTCTGGGATTTGGGGTGGTTGGGATGTCCTGGGAGTGTGCAGCAGGAAGGGAGGGGAATCTGCAGCCCCTCCTTGGCGCTGTGGATCCAGAGGAGATTGCTGCTCCTGGGGCAGGGATTGCAGCAGGATCACAGCCCCAGAGTCCCCTCAGGGCAGGGAAAGGTGCTGGATGCTGGGAATTCCACCAGATCAGGGTGAGCTTTCCCCTGGAATGGGAAATGTTTGTCAGGCAGGGAAGGATCCCGGGCTGGGGTCCCTGCAAGGGCTGAAGAGGGGAGAGAATCCAGTCTGGGGATATCTGAGCAGGAAAGAACCAGGAGCTGGGGAGGTTCCTGCTCTCCTGTTTTCCAGCTGGATTTCTGGGCAGAAGGGGAAAGCTGGGAGTTAGGAATGGCTCAGGAAGAGGCGCTGGGCCCCTGCAGCAAAGGAAAGTGGCTTTGGGGGGATATCAGTGAGAAATGAGGAGAAACCTGCCCTGGGCTGAGTCTGGCACTCCCGAGCTCCCTCCCCTCACTCACACCCTGAAACCCCTGCAGGGAAGGGCAGAGCCTCCGATGACAGCTCAGAAGCCAGCAGCAAGGAGTTTGGGGAGGAGGATGATGATGAAGAAGGAAACTACGAAGTGGAGGAGGACGAGGAGGAAGAACTGGAGGAGGACAGCGAGTCAGAGGGTGAGTGGGGAGTTCCTGACAGCACCAGGGCTGTTTGTCCTGCCAGGGTGCCAGGAGGGGCTCCACAGACCCTGAGGGGAGAGCTGGCAGCCCAGGGCTGCAGAGAGCAAAGGGTTAAAGTGTTCCCAGCTCTCAGAGCCCCCCCAGCCCCTCTCATCTCTGCTCAGGGCCCTCTGCCCAGCCTGGGGCACACAGACCCTGCAGGTGCCACCCCAGGGTGCCCTCACCCTTCACCTGAGCCCAGGCTGGGCACACAGACCCTGCAGGTGCCA
Source organism: Calcarius lapponicus (assembly GCA_039654755.1). Classification (NCBI taxonomy): domain Eukaryota; kingdom Metazoa; phylum Chordata; class Aves; order Passeriformes; family Fringillidae; genus Calcarius; species Calcarius lapponicus. The sequence goes on from JBBFKN010000017.1 coordinate 13,594,046, forward strand.
CCCCAGGGTGCCCTCACCTTTCACCTGGGGCACAGGGGCACAGGGTAACCCTTTCCTTGCTGGAGAGCTCCCAAGCCCTGCCTGCTCCGGGGTCTCACGTGTGCCCAGACCCTGCTGGAATGGAAGCACTGCCTGGCCCATGCCCCCAAATTTCCCACCAGCCCCAGGTGGGCACTCTGGGCTCCTGTTCCTGCCCCAGGTGGGCACCCTGGGCTCCTCTTCCTGGGGCACTCTGGGCTCCTGTTCCTGCCCCAGGTGGGCACTCTGGGCTCCTGTTCCTGCCCCAGGTGGGGCACTCTGGGCTCCTGTTCCTGCCCCAGGTGGGCACTCTGGGCTCCTGTTCCTGCCCCATGTGGGGGCACTCTGGGCTCCTTTTCCTGGGGCACCTTGGGCTCCTGTTCCTGCCCCAGGGGGACACTCTGGGCTCCTGTTCCTGCCCCAGGTGGGGCACTCTGGGCTCCTGTTCCTGCCCCAGGTGGGCACTCTGGGCTCCTGTTCCTGCCCCATGTGGGGGCACTTTGGGCTCCTGTTCCTGCCCCAGGTGGGGCACTCTGGGCTCCTTTTCCTGGGGCACTTTGGGCTCCTGTTCCTGCCCCAGGGGGGCACTCTGGGCTCCTTCTCCTGGGGCACTTTGGGCTCCTGTTCCTGGCACTCTGGGCTCCTGTTCCTGCCCCAGGGGGGCACTCTGGGCTCCTGTTCCTGCCCCAGGTGGGGCACCCTGGGCTCCTGTTCCTGCCCCAGGTGGGGCACTCTGGGCTCCTTTTCCTGGGGCACTCTGGGCTCCTGTGGCCCCCCAGGCACGGCTGCTGTGCCAGCCCTGCAGGGCTCTCCAGGATGAGTTAATGAGTGCCTGGCATTAATTAGTGGCTGCCCTGGCAGGCAGGATGACTGAGCTGTCCCTCTCGCCAGCAGGGGAGGGCAGGGCAGGAGCCCAGCATGCCCAGGATGCCCAGCAGAGGAGGAGCTGCCCCCGGGGCCTGTCCCGCTCGGACCTGCAGCAGCTGGCACAGGGAGGGGACGACCTGGTGCAGGACCTGGAGTTTTCTGATGAGGACTGAGCAGCCCAGCCCTGTCCAGCCTGAGCCCTGCAGCACCTGGAGCACAGCTGGGACCAGCCCCAGACCCACAGCTTGGACTTTTCAACTCAACTTGGACTTCTCCAGCTTTTTCTACCACTTCTGCTTTTGGTACCAATAAACCTGAGGCCAAGTCAAGGCCACTACAACCTCTCAGCAGAGGGAATAAACCCCATTAAAATCGGCTTTGTTCCCTTCCAGCCCCTGCTGAGTGAGCTGAGCAAGGGCAGGGCGAGGGTTTTGTCCAAGGTTCCCCCTCTCTGCCCCAGCAGCCACCCCAGATTGAACTTTGGGGCCATCACCAAACCCTGCCCAGTGCCCAGAATGCCTCAAGGACTGCAGAGACTCTGCCAGAGCTTTGCAGCTTCCCTGGAAGCCTTGATCAGTTCAAGCTGCCCCAAGTGTGCTGCAGAAGGAAACTTTAAATTAAAGTTTCTTGGGTGGGGGACGTGCAGGCATGAAGGCAAGATTGATAATGTAGAAACACTGCCCAGGTGAGAACTAAACTATAAAGAAAAAATTGTCACTTTGGAAAAGATTTTAACTTACCTGTTCTTCCCAAAGAGAAAGGAATTCCCTTTTTCTCCTGGCTCTAACTTAGCTGGGAGCCAAGCCTGGGTGGGATTCCAGGCAGGAATTCCAGCTCTGCTGCACCTGGGGGGAGACACCTGGCCAGGTGGGCACCCAGGAAAGGAAGGACAGAGACTGCTGGGGTAAAGCCAGGTACCATCTGTAAATTAAGTGTTTCTCTTTTTTATTTAAATTGATTGCTGGAAAGCATTTTTATCGTGATGTGATGGATAATGAATTTTTTCCTTTTTTTACAATATAAAGAAGCTAAAGTACCACCAAAGCTATTCTGTAAGAAAAAACGGCAGCACGTGCAACGTTTAAACAAAAAACAAACCTAAAAATAAAAAGGGGATGGGGGGGGAGGGGAGAGAGAGAGAGAAAAGTACCACATGTGATTGTTGCTCACAACTGTACAAGTCACAGGAGGTCACCCCCAGCAGTTCCCAGCTCATTCACAGTAGTAAAAACTCTGCCCATTGCTTCAGCCCGGCCCCCTCCCCTGCAGCCAGGGCTGGGGGGGCCCAGGGCTCTGTCTGGTGGTCCACAGCAGCCAGATGTGCACTCATCCACCTCTGGAGCGAGCGGCCAGATGTGCACTCATCCACCTCTGGAGCAAGGCTGCAACCAAACCCCCCGAGCTGCAGGAGGAGCCTCCTCCCCAGAGCACCTGCTGCTCTTGGAACCAAACAATCCCCGGGGAAATGAATCCGCCCCTGCAGGGCTGGGGCACGGGCACAGTCCCCTCTCTGGGCACTGCCAGGCCCCTGTGCCAGGGCAGGGTGGCTCTGTACCATCCGCACGAAGTAAACATGGACGGGAACTTGCCTTTTGTCCTTTTTGTCCTTTTTTTTTTTTGTCTTTTTATCCTTTTTGTCTGTCTTTGGTATTGTTTTCAAAGTTGCTAGAGATGCATAGAACACCTGAATGAGGAAGTGAGCCCAGTTTGCAGGGAGGAGAGCTTGGCTGGGGTGGCTGTGGATGGGATCTTTTGCTCGAAGTACCGGCGGGAGCAGCAGAGCCCCTTCCCCTCCCTTGGAGGCACAGCCCCGAGTTCCTGAAGGCAGAGAGCAGCCTGTCCTGTCCATGCTTCCTGTGCAGGGCTCTCCAGCTCCGCTGAGCAGTGTGGAAGGGAACAGGAATGCTGCCTCCATCCTCCAGCATCCTTCTCTTCACTTGGCGTCGTCCCACGACAACATCTTTGGATCATTTTCCTTCCTTCCCTTTCAAATTTTTTTTTTGACAGTTCAGAAATCTCCGTGGTTCTTCTTTTATTTTCCCCAAACAAATTAAAAAAAGCAAACGCATCCAAAATAAAAAAAAAAAAACCAAACCAAAAAAGAGAACCCCCTCCCTTCCTGCGGTGCGGGGCGCTGGGCTGGCTGCCGGCCCCGTTAGGACGGGGGTTTGGTGGTGTCGCTGAGCAGGGCGGCGTTCCCGTTCTCCTGCTTCGGGGAGCCCCGGCTGGGCGGGACGGCCGGGCCGAAGGGCGAGGCCACGCTGCCGGTGGAGGCCGGGCGGAGCTCGCCCGGGGCCGCCTCCCGCTCCGGGGGCCGCAGCCCCGGCGGCTGCAGCGGCAGCGCCAGCGGGAACCCGGCCATGTACAGCACCCGGCCCAGCCGCTTGGCCACCTGCGGGAAAACGGGAGAAACAACTGAGGGATGGGGCAGGGCAGCAGGGAATGGAACCAGGGATGCCCCAGGGGTGTGCAGAATGCCAGCATTGGGCTCAGTCCCGAGGCTGATGGGGCAGGGCAGCAGCGGGGCAATGGAGCCAGGGATGCCCCAGGGGTGTGCAGAATGCCAGGGCTGGGCTCAGTCCCGAGGCTGAGGGATGGGGCAGGGCAGCAGGGGGAATATGGAGCCAGGGATGCCCCAGGGGTGTGCAGAATGCCAGGGCTGGGCTCAGTCCCCACTGAAGAGTTCTGCCATCCCTGGATGTGTTCAAAGCCAGCCTGGACACGGCTTGGAGCACCCTGGGACACTGGAAAGTGTCCCTGTCCTGTCCATGGCAGGGCTGGCACTGGATGGGACTGAGGTCCCTGCCACCACCCCAAACTGTTCTATGGAACATCACTGGAACGGAGCAATCCCGTTCCCAGCGCACCTGAAAACCAGAGCAGGGAAGTTTCCTCCTCTTGTTTCCTCAAGGACTTTGTCCTGCGCTCCTGCTCCTGTTCCTGGGCACTGCTGCAGCCCCAGGTCTGCCCTGGGTGCCCCTGTCCCAGCTCCAGGTGTGCTGGGCCAGCCCAGCCGAGGGGCCCTGGCTCATCCCTGCCCTTTTCCCCACGGCCACTTCAGCAGGACCCCGCTCTCCCTCTGCCGAGGGCACAGCAGGAATTGCTCTTCAAAGGGCCAAGGCGGGGAAGGAAAATAAAACTGCTGAACCTCTCCCTGCTGCAGCAGCTCCTGCCTCCCTCCCAGCACGGGCCAAAGGCCCCACAGCCTCCCAGCACCTCCACAGCTGCTTCCCATTTGAGCTTAAACAAAACCAGCGGCTGCTGCCGGACCCAGACAAGTGGGACATTATTCAGGGAGCAGCATCAGGGCTCTGCTCCCCCCCATCCAAGCCCCAGCCCTGCCTGGTTATACAACTTTAAACACTATCGATGAAATTGAAGGAATTTTTCAAGCTCGTATCTCACACTCCCCCCGCCCCAAGCCCCATCTCTGAGCTGTTCAGGGCTCTCTTGTTTTTTAAGGAACATAAGAGTTTTATTTCCTCCTGAATTGACCCACGGGGAACAATTGCCCACAGACCCTTTTTACGAGCCCCCTCATAAACAGGGAGGGCTGCAGGGAAAGCAGTGAAGCCTCTCATTGTTCCAAGGCAGCGCGAGCAGCGTGGGCTGGGGGAGCTGTGCCAGGGCAGGACACAGCTCCCAGGGGACACAGCACTGCAGCAGGGATTTCCAGCACTCAGAGGGAAAGGATCCAGCAGAGCTGCTCTGGGTTTGAGTCCCACTGAGGGGAGGAGGAATGGAACTGCTGTGGCTGGAACCAGCTCATTTAGAGCTCCCCACTGCAGCCCTGTTGTTCCCTCGCTGCATCCCTGTTGTTCCCTCACTGCAGCCCTGTTGTTCCCTGCCACCACTCCTCCTGGACTACTTATTTCTGCCCCTGGGCAGGGAATTCTGTCAGCGGCTTCTCCCTCAAACAGCTGTGACAGCTTTCAGGTGAGGCTATGGAACCCTTTCGAGGACAAATAAAGCGTTCTTGAAACAGAATTGCAACTGAATTATTGCTTAATAAATGATATTCCACAAACCACGTTTCTGGACACCCCAGGGACAGCTTCAGAGGGGGTCACCTGTTCTGAGAGAGGAGATTTTCCTACCTGTGACCTGATCTTCAGGGCAGGTCCCAGCTTGAGCCCCATGTTGTTCAGTAAGTGCTCTTCTGTCAGGAGGGGCAGGGTCTCCCCATCGATGGCCTGCTCTCGGAATACCTGAGGGGACACACACAGGGACACACCTGAGCCACCTGTGCTGCCCTGGCACCGTGGAAAAGGGGAACTCAAAACCCCTCAGAGCCTGGATTTATGCCCCAGGGCTGTTTCCAGCCCTGTACCCACGGCCTGGAGCCATCCCTCTGGAACCGAGGGGATTTTTATTGCAAAGAGCTGCTGCTCTTGGACCCAGCGCTGCACCCATTCCCTTCTCCTCCTCTGCAGGAGCCAAACTCTCCCTGAAACACTCCACAAAAATCTTGGGCTTGGGAAAAGCAGCCCCTGGGGTGCCCCCAGCTCTAGTGCAGAGACAAAGCTGAACCCCAGCCAGGCTGGGGTAACTCTGAATTGTGCTGGAGTTCCCTGAGCTGTGGTTCTGGAACCACAGCATTCCTGGGAATTCTGCAGGGCTCTCCTGGCTCTGGAACCACAGCATTCCTGGGAATTCTGCACAATTCTCCTGGTTCTGGAACCACAGCATTCCTGGGAATTCTGCACAATTCTCCTGGTTCTGGAATCACAGCATTCCTGGGAATTCTGCACAATTCTCCTGGCTCTGGAACCACAGCATTCCTGGGAATTCTGCACAATTCTCCTGGTTCTGGAATCACAGCATTCCTGGGAATTCTGCACAGGTTCCTGGTTCTGGAATCACAGCATTCCAGGGAATTCCACAGGATTCTCCTGGTTCTGGAACCACAGCATTCCTGGGAATTCTGCAGGGCTCTCCTGGCTCTGGAATCACAGCACTCCAGGGAATTTTCTCCTGGTTCTGGAACCACAGCATTCCTGGGAATTCTGCGGGGCTCTCCTGGCTCTGGAATCACAGCACTCCAGGGAATTTTCTCCTGGTTCTGGAATCACAGCATTCCAGGGAAATGTACAGGATTCTCCTGGTTCTGGATGAGGAACATTCCAGGGAATTCTGCAGGGTTTCCTGGCTCTGGCACCACAGCATTCCAGGGAAGCTCACAGGCCCCATCCCAAGTTCAGCAATCCATGAGGAAAGAACCCAGGAAAGCCCCTGGGGGCTCTGAGATGCAGCTGCCAGGAGGGACAAGCCCGGCTGGGAGGGAACAGGAGCCCCAGGAAAGGAGGATGCTCCTGGCAGGATTCTGGATTTACCTGAGTGTACTCAGTGCAGCCAGACAGGGTGGACACGAAGCTGCAGACGTCCTCCACTGTCCATTTGCTGATGTCCTCCAGCGCCGGGCTCTCCTCCCCGTCCAGAAACAGACCTCCCATGGTGCCTGGGTTGTGGGAAGGAGGGGAGGAGAAAGGAACATAAATCATTAAAATCCCACACGGACAACAAGCAGCCTGCCATCTGAATATTTTTCTCCAGCCACACATTCATCTTTAATGACCTGTCAATTAAAGCGCTGGGCAGGGTCAGTTCATAGGCCTCTTCCTCCTGGAGGTCCCTGGCTGGGGGAGGGAAGGAAAAATCCCAGCTAATGCATTTCATGTGTTTAATGCTGCTCAGCTGCGGGGAAGCAGGGAGGGCAGGGCAGCACGGAGCCTGCAGGAGAGGAGTTTGTGCACACAGAGCACAGAGCTCGGCCTGCCCCAGGCTCCTGGGCCAGCCCCGCTCCTGGAACGTGCCAGGAATGACAACAGGGAGCTGCTGCTGCTTCCCAGGGCTGCAGTGATAAAAGGGAGCACTGGGGAGCTCCTTTCCCTTCCCCTTCCCAGGGCTGGAATGGCACCGGGGGTCACTGGGGAGCTCCTGCTCCTTTGGAATGGCACCCGGGGTCACTGCGGAGCTCCTGCTCCTTTGGAATCCCACCAGGGATCACTGAGGAGCTCCTGCTCCTTTGGAATGGCACCAGGGATCCCTGGGGAGTTCCTGCTCCTTTGGAATCCCACCAGGGATCCCTGGGGAGCTCCTGCTCCTTTGGAATCCCACCAGGGATCACTGGAGAGCTCCTGCTCCTTTGGAATCCCACCAGGGATCACTGGGGAGCTCCTGCTCCTTTGGAATCCCACCTGGGATCACTGGGGAGCTCCTGCTCCTTTGGAATCCCACCAGGGATCACTGGAGAGCTCCTGCTCCTTTGGAATCCCACCAGGGATCCCTGGGGAGCTCCTGCTCCTTCCCAGGGCTGGAATCCCACCCAGGATCACTGGGGAGCTCCTGCTCCTTTGGAATGTCACCAGGGAAATCCCAAAGGGAGCCAGGGAGAGGCACAGGGGGTGGAAATGGGGACAGGAACGCTCAAGGAACTCAGAGCTGCTGTGGGGGGAAGGTGAGGACACAGAACAAAGCAAATCCCACAAAGCAAATCTCAGAGAACAAACCAAAACCCACAAAACACCTCTTCAGGGTGGGGGAAAGCCAACACCAACCCCTGGAACTGGCTGCTGGGGGGTGGTTGGACCAGCAGAGCACAAGGACATTTACAGGGATGAGAACATCCAGGATTCTCAGCCAGGGAAAGAGTTTATGAGGGGCAGGAGCTGCTCTGCTCAGCGCACAGAGAATGGAATTGCCAGGAGAGAAATATTTCTCCCAGGAGCCTGTCATGACAAAATTATCTGTCCTGTGGGCTCGGGGCTTCTCCCTGGTGGATTAGATGGATATAACCCTTGCTCCTGGGACAGCACATGGACTGGCAAGGGGAAAATGGATGAAACGAAACCACGGAGGGGAGCAGAGGCCAGGGAGCAGCCAATTCCCTGGGGAATACCCCAGGGCTGAGGGAACAGGCAGGGAAAGGAGCAGGGCCACGCAGCAGGGCCCCACACGCTCCCAGCCGTGCAGGGAGGCAGGGAAAGCTCGGGATCTGCAGGGGAATTACCGTGCCAGGGAGATGCTGTAAAGCATCTCAACAGCCATTCCCACCCATTTCCCTTCCCCAGTTCCTGTTCCCCTGGCTGTCCTGCAGATGTGCCCTCAGGCTGGGCAGGGGACAGCCCTGGCTGGTCACCCAGAGCCCCAGCACCCTGTGATCCATGTCACAGCCCCAGCACCCTGTGATCCATGTCAAACACATGTTTGCTGTGGATCCATCCACAGCAAACTCAGGAGGGGCAGCCCCAGAGCCCCTGGAGCTCTCCAAGGCTCCCCACAACCCAGAGGGGGCTCTCAGGAGACTCTGGAAGAGAGCTTGGACCAGCGGAGCTCAGTGGTCCCTCCAACCTGACTCCTCCTGTGGTTCTGTGGTGGCTGCTGCCCCTGCCAGCTCTGCCCGTGCCCCTGGAGCAGGCACAGGGCTGCTCCTCTCTCCTCATCTCTTTGTGACCCTCTTTGCCAGCGCCTTGTGCCCACCCAGACCCCTCAGGACGCTCAGCAGACCTGTCCCAGTTCTACCCTGGGTTCCCTCCGTCAGGGTCAGTGTCCAGCTGTGCCCATGCCACCCTCAGGAATGGCCCTGAAGGGTTTCTGGAGCTGCTCACTGCTCCCATGCCCTCAGCAGTGCCCAGCCCTCAGGAATGGCCCTGAAGGGTTTCTGGAGCTGCCCACTGTTCCCATGCCCTCAGCAGTGCCCATCCCTCAGGAATTACCCTGGAAGGGTTTCTGGAGCTGCTCACTGTCCTCTTGCCCTCAGCAGTGCCCAGCCCTGATCTCCCGGGCACAGAGGGGCTCCTGCCCTCCCTGCTGTGCCCCCTGGCAGGACAATGCTCAGCCCGTGTCCCCCCTCACGCTCTGGCAGCCCAGACAATGAGGACAAATGGGAGCCAGGGGCTGCAGGGCCACACCTTCCATCCCAGTAATGACCTGTCAGCTCACGGGAGCCACCAAGGGCAGCAGCCAGAGCCAGGCCTGCTCTGCCTGGCTGCCTGATAAATGATGCTCCGGGGGCTGCAATGGACTGGGGAGCGCTCCAGCAGCTGGGGCCCAGCCTGTGGGGCTGGGAAGAATCCATCGTGCCAGGACAGGTGTCCCCAGCACGGCCCAGACACCCAGGCACAGCCCATTTATAACCCCTGAGCTCCTCCTGAGCCCCAGCTGCTCCAGAAACAGGAGCCAGGGGCTGCAGGGGCCATGGAGAGCAGAGCTGGGGCACAGCCCGTGCTCCTGGCACCACAGGGCACAGCCTGGGCACACAGGGCCACCCTGGCACCAGCCCACCAGCCCTGCTCCCAGCCCCTTCCCCTGAGCACCCCCTGTCCCCCCTGAGGGCTGGGGTCAGGAGCAGCACAAGGCTGCGTTAATTGCTCTCCAGACTGCAATCAATAGAAGGATTTCAGCCTCCTGCACGCTCCATCCTTCACCTCTTCCAGAGGACGGGGCTGCAGAGGGCCCTGGGAGGAGGAGGAGGAGGAGGAGGAGGAGGAGGAGGAGGAGGAGGAGGCTGGAACCTTGAGGAGATGAGGTCATCGAGCCACAGCCCCAGAAAACAGCTCTGGGAATGGAGCTGGCACGGCAGGGACAGAGCAGGGACAGAGCAGGGACAGACAGAGCAGGGACAGAGCAGGGACAGAGCAGCTCCTCCTCCTCCAACTGCCTCAAACTCCTCATCCTTCTCAGCTGGATGCTTCTCCCCTCTCCTCTCCTCCTTCCAGCTCTCCCCACCTTGGCTGGGTGGGTATTTTGTAATCCCAGTGTCCAGGTCGGGGCAGAACCTCCCATCCCTCCCGAGGGAGCAGTCCCTGGGCAAGAAGGGGTTCAGGAATTGTGTGGCACGGGGGGCAGAGGTGGGGGCAGCCCTGCCTGCCTGCCCTGGGGGGCTCTGTGCTCCCCAGAGCCACAGAACACGTTTGTCACCCACCCCAGGATGGCTGCAGCCCTTGGATCAATGCAGCCCTCAGTGTTTCAGCTGCTGCACTCCCACCTCGAGCCCTGGCGCTGCATCCTCCCAGATTTGCTCTGGAGCAGCACAAAGCCACAGGGAGAGCAGCCCCACGCTGGGTGAAAGCAGCCAGAAGCCAAAGAGACCCCCAGCCCCTGGCACAGGCTGCACAAGCCAGGGGAGGAGAGCAGGGAAAGCCAGCCCGGAGCTGTGCTGGAGCCTCGAGACGCGCTGCTGGTGATATAAATCCAAAGTGATAATAATAAATGGGCTGTTACAGCATCTCACACACCGCTGGGGCAGGGAGGGAGGGCAGCCAGCCCCAGCCCAGGCTCCCCACAGCGCCAGGAGCACCAGGAGCTGAGCCCAGCCCTCTCTAATGGCCGGGAGGAAAAGGCTCCTGCGAGGAAGGCTGGGCAGCCCGAGGCAGCGGGAATATTCATCATCCTGGCCACCTGCCTGCCGCTGGAAAATCGCTGAAAAATCGCTGAAAAATCGCTTCCTCCTTCCTGCCTGGGAGGCAGCTCTAATGAGGGATGGGCAGCTCCACAGCACAGCACAGCCGTGGAGCACAGCACAGCTTCCAACCCTCTCCCTCCTCGTGCGGCCTGCCTCCTGCTAATTGCTCTGCCAGGTAATTAGCTGGGGCGGATTTGGCTTCTTGGCTGGGCTGGCGGGGCTCCCTGCGTGTGAGACCCCATTTGTGCCACCCCCTGCCCTGCAGTGAGAGCACAGGGCTGGCACTGACCTCCCTGTCTGTCTGTCTGTCCCATCCAGCGCAGCTCCCCCAGTGCCTGTGACACAGGAAGGCACCACAAAGAGCCCCTGCCCTGGAACAGAGCGCCTGAGAACCAGGCTGGAAAACCCTCCAAGGCCATCAAATCCAACCTTTGCTCAACGCCCACCTTGTCCCCAGCTCAAAGCTCCATGTGCATCCTTCCTTGGCCACCTCCAAGGATGGTGACACCACCACCTCCCTGGGCAGCCCTTCCAATGCCCAACCACCCTTTCCATGCTCAAACTCTTCCTTTAAAGCCAAGAGAACCTCACAAAGCAACCACAACCATGAGCAGGGAGCATAACCCCCATTCCAGCCCTGCCAAACCCATCCCTGCCCCACACCACCTCCACATCCCATGGCTCCTCACTTGCATGGAAGCTGGGGCCCTTGGACACCTCCAGGGATGGTGACACCACCACCTCCCTGGACAGCCCTTCCAACACCCAACCACCCTTTCCATGCTCAAACTCTTCCTTTAAAGCCAAGAGAACCTCACAAAGCAACCACAACCATGACCAGGAATCATTCCAGCCCCGCCAAAGCCATCCCTGCCCCAGCGCAGCACCTCCCCAGCCTCACCTGCATGGAAGTAGGGGCTCATGGTGTAGGGGAAGCCGAAGGGCAGCGGCTGCGGCGCGGGCAGGGAGCTGGGAGGCAGGTATTTCACCTCGGCCTTGCCCACGGCGGGCCCCAGCAGGTGGCTGGGGGACTCGGCGCTGGAGGAGCTGCAGGGCACCGTGCCGGGCGCCGCGCCCGCCTCGCCCGCCTCCTTGGCCCCCTCGCAGGCCTTGCCCGCGCCGCCGTCCTTGCCCTCCTTCAGCTCCGCCGCCGCGCCGCCCTCGCCCTTCAGCCCCTCGGCCTTGTCCTCGCCGTCGCTCTCCGAGTCCTTCATCTCCTCGTCGTTACAGTCCTGGGCGCCGTCGCGGCCCGCCCGCGCCTCCCGCGCCTCGCCGGGGCCCTGCGGCTCGGCCCGCGCCTGCGAGGGGCCCTTGCGGCCCGCCCGCCGCGGCTGCTCCTTGGGCGGCGTGGCAGCGCCGCCGGCGCTCAGCGACAGCAGCGGGGCGTTGTTGTGGCGCAGCACCAGCATGGCGTTGCGGCGGGACAGCTCGTCCCGCAGCGCCTGGCCCTCGGGGACGTCGTGCACGCTGCGCAGCGCGGGGTGGTCCGGGGGCAGCCCCGGGTGCAGGCTCAGCGGGTCGGCGGCCAGCAGCCGCTGCCGGTGCAGGTTCTCCAGCTCCTTCTGGCGGATCAGCTCGGCCGACATCTCCAGCCTGTGTGGGGAGAGCGGATTGTGGTGCGGGGTTAGGGGAATGTGCTCCCAAGCCAGCCCTGCAGGAGTGAGGTGGCACCTCCACACCTGACATCTCCAGCCTCTGTGGGGAGAGCGGATTGTGGTGAAGAGCTGGGGGATCATGGTCCCACCCAGCCCTGCAGGAGTGAGGTGGCACCTCCACACCTGACATCTCCAGCCTCTGTGGGGAGAGCGGATTGTGGTGCAGGATTGGAAAAACTTGATCAACTTGGTCCCACCCAGCCTTGCAGGAGCCAGGTGTCCCTCCACACCTGGCCAACATCTCCAGCCTGTGTGGGGAGAGAGGATTGTGGTGCAGGATTGGAAAAACTTGATCAACTTGGTCCCACCCAGCCTTGCAGGAGTGAGGTGTCACCTCCACACCTGACATCTCCAGCCTGTGTGGGGAGAGCGGATTGTGGTGCGGGGTTAGGGGAATGTGCTCCCAACCCAGCCCTGCAGGAGTGAGGTGGCACCTCCACACCTGACATCTCCAGCCTCTGTGGGGAGAGCGGATTGTGGTGCAGGGTTGGAAAAACTTGATCAACTTGGTCCCACCCAGCCTTGCAGGAGCCAGGTGTCCCTCCACACCTGGCCAACATCTCCAGCCTGCGTGGGGAGAGTGGATTGTGGTGCGGGGTTAGGGGAATGTGCTCCCAACCCAGCCTCGCAGGAGTGAGGTGACACCTCCACACCTGACATCTCCAGCCTGTGTGGGGAGAGCGGATTGTGGTGGGGAGCTGGGGGAACATGGTCCCACCCAGCCTTGCAGAAGTGAGGCGTCACCTCCACACCTGGCCAACATCTCCAGCCTCTGTGGGGAGAGCGGATTGTGGTGCAGGGTTGGAAAAACTTGATCAACTTGGTCCCACCCAGCCTTGCAGGAGCCAGGTGTCCCTCCACACCTGGCCAACATCTCCAGCCTGTGTGGGGACAGCGGATTGTGGTGCAGGGTTGGAAAAACTTGATCAACTTGGTCCCACCCAGCCTTGCAGGAGTGAGGTGTCACCTCCACACCTGACATCTCCAGCCCGTGTGGGGACAGGGGATTGTGGTGGGGAGCTGGGGGAACGTGGTCCCACCCAGCCTTGAGGTGACACCTCCACACCTGCCCAACCCCAGCCTCTGTGGGGAGAGGGGATTTTGGTGGAGGTTTGGGGAACGTGGTCCCGCCCAGCCCTGCAGGAGCGAGGTGACACCTGCACAGCCTTTCCAGGGGCCTCACTGGGACCCTGCTGTGCCACCCGCGCCCAGCTCACCCCGCAGCAGGACAAACCCAGCCCTTTCCACTCCTACCTGGCCAGGTTTTGCTTCCGTAGCATCTCCTGCTGCCGTGCGAACATCTCTGCCTGTGCGGGCTGCAGGAAGCCGTAACCTGGGCAGGGAGAACACTGTGGGTCACTCCTGTCAGCACTGACCCGTGGCTGCCTCAGGGCCACCTCCCCAGGGGGAAAAAGGACCCCTGAGGGCTGCTTTTTACTCCAGAGCCCAGCTATCCCCCCTCACTGCCATGGCAGGAACACAGGGCCAGGAAAAGCAGCCAAAGAATCCGCTCCTCTGGCTGCAGAACCAGGGGGAAATTGGAACAGCAGCCATGGGGAGGCACAGAAATGTGTGTGGGGTGTGTGGCTGCAGGGCAGACTGTCCCAGCAGCCATGGGGAGACACAGAAATGTGTGTGGGGTGTGTGGCTGCAGGGCAGACTGTCCCAGCAGCCATGGGGAGGCACAGAAATGTGTGTGGGGTGTGTGGCTGCAGGGCAGACTGTCCCAGCAGCCATGGGGAGACACAGAAATGTGTGTGGGGTGTGTGGCTGCAGGGCAGACTGTCCCAGCAGCCATGGGGAGGCACAGAAATGTGTGTGGGGTGTGTGGCTGCAGGGCAGACTGCCCCAGGCTGCCCCTCTGCCCTGCCCTGGCTGTCACCTGAGCGCTCACCTGGCGTCTGGCACAGTGCTGAAGGCACCCCGAGGAAGGGAGGTCTCAAGTGGGGGCCCAGGGCGATGTGGGGAGCGTTCTGGGGCGACAGCAGAGGTGGAGGGTGGGAGATCTCCCTGCAGGAATCACAAAACAAAGGTTGTGAAGGAAAACGTGGAGGCTCCGAAGGGCTCAGGAAGAACATCTTGGCTGCAGATGAGCTCCATCCTGCCCCAGAGGCTCCCTCTGCCTCTTCACCCTCATGCAGAGCTTCTAAAGTGGAGAGAAAAAGGCAAAAAGAGCAGAACCAAAAGGGGAACAAAGCAGCCAGGACTCCACAGGTCCCACACATTTCCCACCTTTGCTCCTGTGGCCTTTCAGCCGGGCTGTCCAAAGGATTTGCCCTGGCAGCTCAAAGGGGAGGGCTGAGGATGCTCCATGTGCCCCTCCCTCATCACATCTGGGTTTCTGCCTCGACGACCTCACACCTGAGAAGGAATTCTGTGCTTGGGGAAGTAGGTTTGGGAAGATCTGAAAGCATCACTGGCTTGCCTTGCAACAAACACCTGTCCTAGCTGGGCTAAGGGATGACCTTTAATTGTGGAGAGGAAAGCTGGAAGTGAGGCAGAGGAAAATACAGACAGGAGAGGGATGGGAACAGGAAGGGCAATGGGCTCAGGGGGAAGGAATCCTGCTGGAGAAGGGTGGGTGAAGCCAGGCAGAATGGGCAGAGCAGATGCCAGGGGCTGGGGAAACTCAGAGAGGCAGGACTGGGTGGTGGGAAGGGGACAATCCTGGAGAAGAGACAGGGAGCACTTGCAGCAGCAGGGAAAGCAGGAAAAAAAAAAAAGGCAGGAAGGGAGTAAGAGCCAAGGTCTCTTCCATTAGTCAAATCTGCCCTGGGAGCCTGCAAGCAAATCTGCTTTCCGGCTGCACGTCTCTTAATTCCTTTTGATGGCCACTTACAACATTATTACCTTCAGCAGGGCATCCAGAGGCACAGCCAAGTGCCAGGCCGTTTGTTTTCATTTTACAGTATCTCCCTGGAAAAATCTGCTCGGGGAGAGGCTGGAGGCCAAGGCACAGGGAGGCAGAAGGTGCCTGTGACTTTGCCACAAACACAGCACGTGCAGAGGCACTGCCGTGGGGGGATAACAACGGGAGCATCCTGCCCGTCCATGGATCGGATTGTGGGAATGGATCAGATTGTGGGAATGGATCAGGTCATGGGAATGGATCAGGTCATGGGCATGGATCAGATTGTGGGAATGGATCAGGTCATGGGAATGGATCAGCTTGTGGGAATGGATCAGGTTGTGGGAATGGATCAGGTTGTGGGAATGGATCAGGTCATGGGAATGGATCAGCTTGTGGGAATGGATCAGATTGTGGGAATGGATCAGATTGTGGGAATGGATCAGGATCATGGGCATGGATCAGATTGTGGGCATGGATCAGGTCATGGGAATGGATCAGATTGTGGGCATGGATCAGATTGTGGGCATGGATCAGGTCATGGGAATGGATCAGATTGTGGGCATGGATCAGATTGTGGGCATGGATCAGATTGTGGGAATGGATCAGGATCATGGGCATGGATCAGGATCATGGGAATGGATCAGATTGTGGGCATGGATCAGGTCATGGGCATGGATCAGCTTGTGGGAATGGATCATGTCATGGGAATGGATCAAGTGGTGGGAATGGATCAGGTCATGGGCATGGATCAGCTTGTGGGAATGGATCAGGTCATGGGAATGGATCAAGTGGTGGGAATGGATCAGGTCATGGGCATGGATCAGGATCATGGGCATGGATAGCTCATGAAAATGGATCAGATCATGGAAATGGACAGCTCATGGAAATGGATCAGCTCATGGGCATGGATCAGGTCATGGAAATGGATCAGCTCATGGGCATGGAGAGCTCATGGAAATGGATCAGATCATGGAAATGGATCAGATCATGGAAATGGATCAGCTCATGGGCATGGATAGCTCATGGAAATGGATCAGATCATGGAAATGGATCAGATCATGGAAATGGATCAGCTCATGGGCATGGAGAGCTCATGGAAATGGATCAGATCATGGAAATGGATCAGCTCATGGGCATGGAGAGCTCAAGGGCATGGATCAGATCATGGGCATGGACAGCTCATGGAAATGGATCAGCTCGTGGAAATGGATCAGCTCGTGGAAATGGATCAGCTCATGGAAATGGATCTGCTCGTGGAAGTGGATCAGCTCACGGCCATGGACAGCTCATGGCCAGCCAACCAAGGACTCCTGGACACGAAGTGAGCGAGGAGAGCCCTTCCCAGCTCCGCTTGACCCCGTTCTGTGCATCCACCACACCGCACCGACCCGGCTGCGCTCCCCCTGCCCAGTCCCTGCTTTCCTGGTGCCCAGGGCCCCCTCCCCGCCGTCCCCGCGGCCTCTCCGGCTCCGTCCCCCCCTCCCCGGCTCTCCCCTAACCTAATTGCGGCCCCGGCGGTGTCTGGAGGCGCGGCGCGGATCGATCGCGGCTGCTGCAATGTTAATGCCGCCCGCGCGCCGCTGGCAGCTCCAATTAATCTCAGGTAACGCCGCGCTCGACCTTCGCCTCCGAGCCGGGGCAGCAGCCAAGCGATGCTTATGTAATTACAGCGTGAAGTGTGTAATCACCTGCCCTAATCCCCGAGGCCTCGCAATTAGCCGGGGCCGCGCTCGCCGGGCTGCCAAGTGCTGCTGCCACCCGGGCCGGCCCCGCGGATGAATGAGGGACAATTAAAGCGGCGTGACGGGGGCTCCGAGGTGTCCGCTCGATCGTAATTAGCTGTAATCACGGCGAGACGAGCCTGGCAGACGTGCTGGTCGTTTTATAAGAAGCAATTTAGGAAATCAAGTCGCTGTTAACCATGGCGTGGCCGTGCCCTCCTTCCCCCGCCTGCCCTGGGGATGTGCGGATGCTGCGGGACACCCAGGCTGCCCGCGGGAGCTCCTCGGTTGGTGCCAGTCTGTGCCCAGGGAGCAGAGGGTGGGATGGGATCAGGGCTGGAAAAGGACAGGTTCTCCCTTTGGTGGCAGCCCAGTGCTCACTCCAGGTTGTTTTGATGCTCTCGTGTTGTGCTGCAGGGCACAACTTTGATCCCTGAGGAATTCACATCTGCTCCAGACTCTGCAGTTCATTGCCCTCGGAGCTTCCCTGCCTTCCTGGGCCGGGCAGAGCCCTGGGGAGCCCCTCAGCTGTGTGACACGAGGGACAGACCCTCTGTGCCGCCCCACAGAGCCATCCACGGGCACAGAACCTGCTGGAGCCTGCCCTGCTCCCTGCCAGCCCCTCTGCCCCATCCCTGGCACGGGAGGGAGGCAGCAGCACCAGCTCGTGCCCTGGCACAGCCTGGGCACCCTCCCAGCTGGGAAAAGGAGCGGCAAGGGCAGAGCACAAAGCCCCTGAGACCTCCACAAAGGCTGCTGTGCCTTCGTTCAGCCAGGTGCGCAGCAAACGCTGATCCTGCATCCTCGCCCAGGTGCCTGCCAGCCTCAGATCCCCCACCGAATTCCCAAACTCCTTCCTCCTCTTCCTCCTCGGCTCAGAGTCAGAACTCCTGCTCTGAGGAGGTGAATTTAGCCCCTGGCAATTACATCTGATAAGCCTTGTCCTTCCCTGGAAGAGAGCAATTCTGTGCTGCTGCACATTCCTCCCCCTGCCCCCTTTTCCCTTTCCCCCCCGAAAATGCCAGCTGGAGGCTTGTGAGCAGGGCATTAGGGGATTTGCACTGCACGCTGCTAAATTTGATATGTCCTTTAACAGGAGACAAATGGTTCGCAAGGCTTAAAAAGTATCGACTTTTCTTTAACAATAAGCACTAATGGCCTTCAAATAATCAATATTTAAAGTCATTATGGGGTTACACATTATACTGTTAAAACCAAGCCTCTCACTTTAACCCCATCCTATCCTGCCCAGGCTGGAGCAGAGCTCCCCCCTGGCTCGAGCCAGGCTCTGGGGGAAGGCTCAGAGCACAGGCTGTGACTGGAGATGTGAGAGGGTCAGGAAATGCAGATTGAAACCGGCAAGGCATGGAAATAAATTTAGAACGGATGGAAGAAGAGGGAAGGGAAGGGGGGGGGAAAGAATGCATGAAAGCTCTGCTTTCTTCTGCTCTGCATTTGATAGGAAGAGACACTTTAAACCCGAGGTAACAGGCAGGAGGCACAGAGCTCCTGGCTGCTCTGCCATCCCCAGACACCGCCAGCAAGGGAGAATAAATAAAATCAAAGGCCTTGCTAGAAATGCTGTTTGGGATTTCCAGGCAGGAAAAGAACATGTGCTGGCACTGCAGAGGGAGCGCTGCCCCCTCAACACCCAGACTGCTGCTGAAACCAACCTGGTTAAACCAGGGCAAACTCCTTGGCCTTTGCTCTGCAGCACCTTCAGCCAGGTGGGAACCAGGGAGGAGGGATCCTGGCAGGGCAAAAATCAGAACATCAGAGCCTTCAGAGGGGAGAGGGGACACAGGGCTGGGGTGGGTGAGAGCAGGAGAGAGACGGTGCCCACAGAGGGCAGGAACTGTGCCCAGACAGGGCAGGAGATGGTGCCCACAGAGGGCAGGAGATGGTGCCCAGGACATCCCTCTGGCTGTCCTGCACTGCCAAGACCCCTGCCAGGGGGCTCAGAGACCCTGGCACAGAGCCCAAGGTGCCTGTGGGTTTGATTATGACCCGTGGAGCAAATTACCAACCTTAGATGAAGATCTGCAAGGCACAGTAGAATGATAGTGAATTTATCACGGGGAGAAAAAGCAGATTTTGGGGTTTTTAGAGTTGGGGTTCAGGGGGGCAAGATGGAGAGATGTGGGTGTGTTCAGGCTTTCTCCTTCTTCTTCTTGGCCTCCATCTTCTGCTGTGATGTTGGCACTTTTGGATCGGTTTAGAGTAGAAGCTCACTGTCTAACATAGGTGATGGGTATTGGGAAGGAATGGTAAATATTGTACATGGAGTTTTTAGTATAAAGACATAACACCACCCTGGGGGCAGGCAGAGTGCCTGGACTGTCCTGCTGAGTGGACCTGGGCAGGAGAGGAGAAAGAAATTTATAGATAAGAAACAATAAACAACCTTGAGACCGAGAAATGAAGAGCTCTGACTCTTTCTTCAAGCGCCAGGCTGGGAAAAGAGAGTTTCTAATGCATCTTGGGGTCACTGTGAGCAGCAGAGACCCCGACACGCAGGAGCTGAGCCCACAGAGGGCAGGAGCTGAGCCCAAGGAGCCAGCAGAGAAAAGGAAAACCTCCCCAGAGCAGGGGGGAGGGATGAGGCGGTGAAGAACAAACCGTAGCAACAGCAGATGGGAGGAAGGGAATCCAAAGACGCAGGCTGGGTATTTTGGGCACATCTCTGCTGAGAGGAGGGAGCCTCTGGCTGGTGCAGGGTGTCTGTCAGCCCCTGCAGGGGAGGCAGGGGGTGCCTCTCACCAGGACCCCGGGGTGGGGAGGCTGCTGGCACCTCAGCCTGGCACATTCCCTGTTCTCGGCATTCCTGCTGCCTCCCTGGGCTCCTGGGGGATGAGCTGTGCTCCCCCTGCCTGCTCAGAGCCAGCCCCTGCCTCAGCACCTGCCTGGCTCTGCCCTCTTCTCCCCTGAGAGGGGTGGGACCCCCAGACCCCACAGTGCAGGCACAAAAAACAACTCCCAACAACTGCCAGCACAGAAAAATGCACCAAACACAGCCGAGGAGCTTCACAGCAGTGAGCAGAGAGTCCAGCACAAAAACCCAGCCCTGCCCCAGCTCCTCTCCCACCCCAGTGAGCAGAGAATCCAACATCTCACCCAGCCCTGCCCCAGCTCCTCTCCCATCCCAGTGAGCAGAGAATCCAACATCTCACCCAGCCCTGCCCCAGCTCCTCTCCAACCCCTTCTCTGTGCAGGTTTCCCCTCCAGAGGGGATTTTCCCCAGGCAGAGAGAAGCAGGGATGAGCACCTCGGGGAGGAAGACGCCAGGCTGAAGGAGCCCAGCAGAACTTTGCCAACAAAGCCCGGAGGCAGCAGCCAAGGAGCAGCATCCCAGCAGCTCTGCAGGGTACAGCCACCTGCCAGCTCTGCAGGGGAGGCAGCAGCGTGCAGATGGAAGAGCTCCAGGCTGGAGCGGGTACAGCGGCACCTTTCAGCTGCACCCTCTCCTCTTCCAAGTCTTTTTATAACACTGAACTCAAGCATCTTCCCAAACAGACCACCAGGCCCTGGCATCCCAGCTGAACCCGTCTCCAGAGGATCCAGGAAACCAAAACCACGAAACCAAATGAATTCTCCAGACTGGGCCTTGGGTCTGCTTTTGGCAAGATGTCTCAGTTTCAGCGACTCCAGGCAGCAAAGAGATGAAGGGACCAACCACTCTGCCACAGCCACGACCTTGGCCCAAGAAAATCCACATCCGTGCGTTTGCGTGCCTCATCCCCACAAAGCCACCCTCACAGCCCCTTCCTGAGCAGCAAAGATGAATTAATTAAATAATTAATGGCACCCCTAGACCTCCCCACCCCTCCCGCGAGCAGCGCCTTCCTGCGAGCAGCCTCCAATTAATTAATAATTAATTAATTAACGGCACCCCTGGGTCCCTGGGTTTATCTGGACCTCCCCAAGCTCAGCCCACCCTTCCTACAGCAGCCCCACCCCATGAGCAGCCTCCAGTTAATTAACAATGAATTAATTAATGGCACCCCTGGGTTTATCTGGACCTCCCCACGAGCAGCCCCTCCCCGTGAGCAGCCTCCAATTAATTAACAATTAATTAATTAATGGCACCCTTGGGTTCATCTGGACCTCCCCACACTCAGCCCACCCCTTCTACAGCAGCACCTCCCCATGAGCAGCCTCCAATTAATTAATAATTAATTAATTAATGGCACCCCTGCGTTTATCTGGACCTCCCCACGAGCAGCCCCTCCCTGTGAGCAGCCTCCAATTAATTAATAATTAATTAATTAATGGCACCCTTGGGTTCATCTGGACCTCCCCACACTCAGCCCACCCCTTCTACAGCAGCACCTCCCTGTGAGCAGCCTCCAATTAATTAACAATTAATTAATTAATGGCACCCCTGGGTTTATCTGGACCTCCCCACGAGCAGCACCTCCCTGTGAGCAGCCTCCAATTAATTAATAATTAATTAATTAATGGCACCCTTGGGTTCATCTGGACCTCCCCACACTCAGCCCACCCCTTCTACAGCAGCACCTCCCCATGAGCAGCCTCCAATTAATTAATAATTAATTAATTAATGGCACCCCTGCGTTTATCTGGACCTCCCCACGAGCAGCCCCTCCCCGTGAGCACCTCCAATTAATGAATAATTAATCAATTAATTAATGGCAGCCCTGGGTTCCTCTGGACCTCCCCGTGAGCAGCCTCCACCCTGCCGTGGCTGCTGCTGCAGGCAGCCCTGGGGCCGGGCTGGCTCCTCTCCAGCCCACACAGCGCTGGGGAAACGTTCCTGAGAGCGGCTGCAGGAGGCTCCTCCGTCCCTGCATTCCTCCCAGGTCTGCTCAGGAGCTGGGATTTATGGGCTGGGTTAGCCAAAGTACACGCTGTGGGAGAGAGAGAGGCTTCCAGGGCTGCCCGGCCCCTCCGCAGTGCAAAGGTGTTGCTGGGAGAGCAGGAAATCCAGACAGGATCTCCAAGGCTCTGCATGGGGGGGGAATTTTGGACTCGGCACATCCACGCGCTCCCTGCAGAGCTGATAGTGCAGCCTGCTCTGCCCCCAGCCCAGCACAAAAGCCAAGAGAAGTGGAAACGCCAGAGCCTTTCGCTGCTCATCCCACGACATCCACAGCCTCTGCATCCCCACAGCCCCCTCCTGTCCCTCCATCCCTGTCAGGAACGCACACAGCTTTAATTTAATTTCCCTCTGAAGTTCTTGATTGCAGAGGGAATGGTTCGTGGCACAGAGCAAGATAAATGAGCTAGAATTTCCTGGGGGTGGGGGGATATCAGCTTTCCAGCACTCCCAGCAGTGGGAGAGGCAAGCTGAGGCTCTTTTCCCTAACAAAGAAAACTTCTTCTCTTTCTGTTCCACCTCAGAGCATTTCTCCTCTCTCATTATCTGGGGATGCTACGAAATGCAAACTTCAACACCTCAACTTGCTCCGCACCCACAGACAGGTGAGAGTGGCACCTCCAGCACAGGTTTGGGATCATCCCAGCCTGGCAGTCACTGGCCCTGGATGTGGACGCAGATGTGCACAGGCACAGATTCCCCCTTTCCATAGAGACCCTCCAGAGTGGGGCAGGAGCATCCCCAGCACCTGCACAAGCCCCAGAGGAGCCGCTCACACCTTGCCCAGGCCAGTGCAGAACTACACAACCCCAAAGGCTGGAAAAGCCCTCCAAAACCACCGAGCCCAGCCACCGCGGACACCACCGTGGTGACCATCAAACCACATCCACACGCTTTTTGAACACTTCCAGGGATGGTGACTCCCAAACTGCCCATCCCATCCCACTGATCCCATCCCATCAATGCCATCCCATCCCATCGATCCCATCCCATCCCATCTCCCATCCCAAGGCCTGACCCTTCCCACACCCACCCCGGCCCGGCAGACGCCACCCCGGGGCCGTGCCCGGTACCTGTCGGGGAAGTGGCTGTCCCTGTGCTGGGGCAGGCCCTGCTTCCTGCGCTGGCTGGATGAGTTGCTGGCCGAGGGGATGTGCGCTTCCATCGCGCCCGGGGTCCGCGCCGCCGCCGCCGCCGCCACCTCCTGCCGAGCCCGGAGCAGATCTGGGGACACAGGGCAGCGCTCAGCAGCTGCTGCCGGAGCTGATGCTGGAGCTGCTGGAGCTGCTGCTGGCCGGCCCCGAGCCCGCTGCCCAGCCCCGGCCCCGCCGGACACACGGACACGCACACGGACACACGGACCCGCTGGACACACGGACACGCACACGGACACACGGACACGCACACGGACCCGCCGGACACACGGACACACACAAGGACACACGGACCCGCTGGACACACGGACACACAGATGGACACACCAGCCCGGCTGGACACACGGACACACAGACGGACACACCAGCCCGGCTGGACACACGGACACACAGACGGACACACAGCCCCGCTGGACACACGGACACACAGATGGACACACGGACCCGCTGGACACACGGACACACAGACGGACACACAGCCCCGCTGGACACACGGACACACACACGGACACACAGCCCCGCTGGACACACAGACGGACACACAGCCCCGCTGGACACACGGACACACAGACGGACACACAGCCCCGCTGGACACACGGACACACACACGGACACACAGCCCCGCTGGACACACGGACACACAGACGGACACACAGCCCCGCTGGACACACGGACACACAGACGGACACACAGCCCCGCTGTGCCCCGCGGCTGCTCCCGGCCGTGCCCGCAGCCCCCGGGCCACGGCGGCTCCGCTGTCCCCCCTTTCCCGGTCTGTCCCCCCTTTCCCGGTCTGTCCCCCCCTTTCCCGGTCTGTCCCCCCTTTCCCGGTCTGTCCCCCCCTTTCCCGGTCTGTCCCCCCTTCCCGGGGCCAGCCCGCGGCTCGGGGCCGCTCTCGGGCGCCGGGGCGGCGGCGGAGCCCGGCGGGGAGCGGCGGCCCCGGCTCTCACCCGGCGGGGAGCGGCTCTGCCCCGGCTCCGAGCGGCCGAGCGGCTCCGGGCGCGATCCGCCCCCGCCGCCCTGGGAGTTCGGCGGCGGAGGAAATTGTGCAACTACGGCAGGGGGGTGGATTTGCGGCTTAATTGCCTTCCTGCCGGAGGGAGGGAGGCAGGGAAGGAGCGGAAAAAAGGG
>JBBFKN010000017.1:13617782-13684461 GCA_039654755.1 Calcarius lapponicus
GCCCGAAGCTGCTGCTGGCCTTGTCCCTTCCTGCCCCCCGAAGGGCCTTATTCTGGGCTGTGCCCAATGGTTTGGATGTGCAGCTGCTATTTATAGGGCAAATCCAGGTTCTGTGAGCGCCGTAGGAAGCGTGGAAAAGGATGTGGATCCTGTTCGGGACAATGGAGCGCGGATTTTGGGGGGTTATTGTGGGAATTGCTGGGGAAAGGGGCAGGGAAAAGGCTCAGGGAGAGGCAAAAAAAGGGGAAGGGTTGGAAGTGGAGCTGATCCTGACTTCTATCCTCCCAAAATTCCATGGAAGCAGAGCTGATTCTGGCTTTTATTCTCCCAAAAATTTCATGGGAGCAGAGCTGATTCTGGCTTTTATCTCCCAAAATTCCCAAAAATTCCTGGAAACAGAGCTGATTCTGGCTTTTATCTCCCAAAATTCCCCAAAAAATCCTGGAAGCAGAGCTGATCCTGGCTCTTATCTCCCAAAAATTTCATGGGAGCAGAGGCTGATTCTGGCTTTTACCTCCCAAAATTCCCCAAAAAAATCCTGGAAACAGAGCTGATCCTGGCTTTTAGCTCCCAAAAATTCCCAAAAATTCCTGGAAACAGAGCCGATTCTGGCTTTTATATCCCCAAAATTCCCAAAAAATTCCTGGAAACAGAGCTGTTTCTGGCTTTTATCTCCCAAAATTCCCCCAAAAAATCCTGGAAACAGAGCTGATCCTGGCTTTTATCTCCCAAAATTCCCAAAAAATTCCTGGAAACACAGCTGATCCTGGCTTTTATCTCCCAAAATTCCCCAAAAAATCCTGGAAACAGAGCTGATTCTGGCTTTTATCTCCCAAAATTCCCAGAATTTCTGGGTGACTTCTTTCGGTGCTTGGGGACTCTGCTCCAACTTCCCACCTGGCTCCACACAACCAAACCTGGCATTTCCCGCGGCCTTTTCCCGCCAGGAATGTTCCTGTACAGGTGGTCCTTTCCCTGTCACGGCATGCACCCACCCGGCACGTT
This sequence comes from Calcarius lapponicus, assembly GCA_039654755.1. Classification (NCBI taxonomy): domain Eukaryota; kingdom Metazoa; phylum Chordata; class Aves; order Passeriformes; family Fringillidae; genus Calcarius; species Calcarius lapponicus. The sequence goes on from JBBFKN010000017.1 coordinate 13,618,788, forward strand.
GGAAAACCCTTTTATTTTTGGAGGTTTTTACTTTTTTCCCTGCCTTTAAAACAAACCCGCTCCCGGATAAAGTTGCGCGGAGCTTTAAAACCCCTTTAAACCCCGGCGTTTTCTGCTCTCCCTGGACAAACAGAGCTCTCCGGGGCAGTGTCCTCCTGCAAACAGGTCCCGGCCCCATTTTTCCCTCTGTCTCCCTTCCTCTTCTCGCTGCCGCCGGTGAGTCAGCGGTGACAAAGTCTTAATTGCGCCGCGCTGATGAATGGGATGCCCCGCAGGTAATTGCCGGGCTCTGGAGCCTCGCACATCCATTCATCAGGGTGGGGAGGAGGCCGCCGGACTCTGATGTTTCTGTGGCCTGCCTCGGAGCGCCCCAGCCACGCCAATTAACTCCAATCTGCTGCAGAGCTGGCGGAGAATTCAGCTTTTCCCCACCCAAAAAAGAAACCAAACCCAAAACCCCAAACCCCGAGCTGTGAAAATGCCCCGCACGCCGGAGCCAGCCCCGGGCTGTGTTTTCTGCTGCTGGAGGAGGGGTGGTTTTATTTCCCCCCCCATTTTTCCTGCTTTGTCTGGCTGGGTTTTCTCCCTGGTTTGCTGCTCGCCTCCTCCGGAGCCCGCCCGGGGCTGCAGGAGGTGCGGCTGCGGGAGGTGTCTGGGCTTGACTGCGGGCGGAGAGGCAGGAGGAGCGGCTGGGGAGGCAGCGGGGCGGGCTGGGAGCGGGGCTGTGGCATCCACACCTTCCCCAGAGCGGGGCTGTGCCCTGCACACCTTGCCCAGGCTCACCTGGATGGGCTGAGAGCGGGTTTGTGCCATCCACACCTTCCCCAGAGAGGGTTTGTGCCATCCACACCTTCCCCAGAACCTGGCTGTGCCATCCACACCTTCCCCGGGCTCACCTGGGCTGGCTGAGAGCGGGTTTGTGCCATCCACACCTTCCCCAGAGCCTGGCTGTGCCCCGCACACCTTCCCCAGGCTCACCTGGACGGGCTGAGATCCGGGCTGTGCCATCCACACCTTGCCCAGGCTCACCAACCCGTGGGGCTGGGGGTGCCGTGGTTCCTGTGGGGTTCCTCCTCCAGGCTCCTTCAGGGCGTCCTAAAATGGTTTTGGGGTCGGGGTGGAGCCACAAGGAGGAGAGTCTGACTCTCATTGCTGCTGAAATCCCAGCTGGGCGTCCTGGGGAAATTCCAGTGTCCCAGCAGGCTCTGGGACTTCATCCTGAACCTCTCCATCCTAAACTTCTCCATCCTAAACCTAAACCTGAACCTCTCCATCCTGAACTTCTCCATCCTAAACCTAAACCTGAACCTCTCCATCCTGAACTTCTCCATCCTAAACCCAAACCTGAACCTCTCCATCCTGAACCTCTCCATCCTAAACCTAAACCTGAACCTCTCCATCCTGAACTTCTCCATCCTAAACCTAAACCTGAACCTCTCCATCCTGAACCTGGGCTGGCCCGTGGGGCTGGGGGTGCTGGGGAGGACCGGTTCCTGTGGGGTCCCTCCTCCAGGCTCCTTCAGGGGGTCCCGAAATGGTTTTGGGGTCGGGGGGGACCCACAAAGAGGAGAGTCTGACTCTCATTGCTGCTAAAATCTCACCTGGGCATCCTTGGAGCAACTGGGGAAATTCCAGTGTCCCAGCTGGCTCTGGGGGAAGGAAATGTCCTGGTCTTCATCCTGGACCTCTTCATCCTGAGCCTCTTCATCCTAAACCTGAAACTCTCCATCCTAAACCTGAACCTCCCCATTCTGAGCCTAAACCTCTCAATCCTAAACCTAACCTCTCTATCCTAAATCTAAACCTCTCCATCCCGAACCTCTCTCCATCCCAAATCCAAACCTCTCCATCCTAAATCCAAACCTCTCCATCATAAACCTAAACCTCTCTCCATCCCGAACCTCTCTCCATCCCGAACCTCTCTCCATCCCGAACCTCTCTCCATCCCAAACCTCTCTCCATCCCAAATCCAAACCTCTCCATCCCAAATCCAAACCTCTCCATCCTAAACCTAAACCTCTCTCCATCCCAAACCTCTCTTCATCCTAAATCTAAACCTCTCCATCCCGAACCTCTCTGTCCTAAACCTCTCTCCATCCTAAATCCAAACCTCTCCATCCTAAACCTAAACCTCTCTCCATCCCGGACCTCTCTCCATCCCGGACCTCTCTCCATCCCAAACCTCTCTCCATCCCAAATCCAAACCTCTCCATCCTAAACCTAAACCTCTCTCCATCACAAACCTCTCTCCATCCTAAACCTCTCTCCATCCCAAATCCAAACCTCTCCATCCTAAACCTAAACCTCTCTCCATCCCAAACCTCTCTCCATCCCAAACCTCTCTCCATCCTAAACCCAAACCTCTCTCCATCCCAAAGCTCTCCTGGCACACTCCAGGTGTTCCCTCAGGTCCCATCCCTGCTCCCAGCCAGCAGAAACCAGAGATGTCCCTCCTGCTGGAGCTGGAGCCTTCCAGGCCCCTCTCATTCCCAAATATCCACGGAAAATGCCGATGAGGAGGAGGATGAGTGGGAGTGGGGTTTGTTTGAGTTAAACCTCAGCAGATTTCAGGGGGGTTTCTGCCCTCCCTGGTGGGATTTGGGGTTTGACCGCTCCCTTCACCCTGCTGGGGGACCAAAGAGGAGAGAAAATCCCGTGGAGGCCTCAGAGCAGCAAAACTTTGTCCCTGTCCCTGTCCCTGCCCATCAGCTCAGATCTGTGCAGGGAGGGACACATCCCACGCAGGAATTTTCCCATTATTATTTCTTTTTACAAATATACATTTTTATAAAACTAGATTTTTAATGCTATTTTTATATAATTCTATTTTTTATATAATTCTATTTTTTATATAATTCTATTTTTATAATTCTATTTATAATTCTATATTTATACTTCTATATTTATAATTCTATATTTATAATTCTATATTTATAATTCTATATTTGTTATTCTATATTTGTCATTCTATTTTTAAATTCTATTTTTAGACTTCAATTTTTAAATTCTATATTTGAAATTACATTTTTATACTTCTATTTTTAAATTCTGCATTTTAAAATTATATTTTAAATTACATTTTTAAATTCTACTCTCATCATTCAATTTTTCCCATCCTATATTTTCCTATTTTTTTAATTTCGGAGCTTTGGGCTGGCTCAGCGCCTCACCCTCCCTGCTGGAGCTGGAGCAGAGCGGGAGCTCGGGGCTGAGCTCTCCACGCCCGGGAGCAGCCGAGGCATGTGCGGCTCCTGAGGAGCTGTCACAGCCCTGAGCACACCTGGGCTGCTCCTGCGCTCGGCTCTGCAGCGGGGCAGGGAGGCTGCAGCGCTTGGGGGGATCTTTGGGGTCATTTCTTGCTTTTTTTGGATACCTCAGAGCTCAGACCCCCAGGCCTGAGGTCCTGCCACGAATATTTCACCGGCAGGAGAAAGTGTCAGGAGAACAGGGAGAGATAAACTCCTCAACTCTGCTCCTCACCTCGGTTTGTGCCTGCAGGGCACGGGCAGCGCTGAGTTCATGCTGGATTTATTCCCTTCGAGTTCATGCTGGATTTATTCCCTTCGAGTTCATGCTGGATTTATTCCCTTTTCCTGCTCGGCAGGTGAGGCTCTGCCTCGCGGCCGCCGTGGCCACGGGGAATGTGGGAATGACCCCATTCCCGTCCTCCCAGCCTGCCAGGGACACGCTGGGGGAGTTTGGCTCGAGCTCAGCGTGAACTTTGAAGCCTTTTTTTCCAGCAGGGCTGAAATTCTGGAGCTCAGGCTGCAAAAAAAAAAAAAAACCAAAAAAAAAACCCCCCAAACCCCCCCCCCCAAACAAACAAAAACAAAACAAACAACCCCCCCAAAAAAACCCCCAAAACAAAACAAAAAATTCAAATTTCCAAGGCTGATCAGGGATCACAGGATTTGTGGATTTTTTCAGCCCCTGCTTTGAACCCTGCAGCCTCAGATCTGGGAGGAATTTGGCGCTGGGGAGGAATCTCTGTGTCCGAGCAGCCCCTCGGGTCTGGGGGGGACACCTGAAGGGCCAGAGGAGCACGGGCAGAGAAACTGGGAATGGTTCCTTTGGCAGGGGGAGAAAATCTGTCTGCAGGAGCCCAGGGAGGGGAAAAAACAGCCCAGGGAGGGAAAATGGGAGGCCAAAGAAGGAAAAGAGGAGTCCAGAAAGAGCAAGAGGAGACCAGAGAGGGAAAAGAGGAGTCCAGGGAAGAAAAGAGGAGCACAGAGAGGGGAAAGGGGAGCCCAAGGAGGGGAAAAAACAGCCCAGGAAGGGAAAATGGGAGGCCAGAGAAGGAAAAGAGGAGTCCAGGAAGAGCAAGAAGAGACCAGGGAGGGAAAAGAGGAGGCTAAAGAGGGAAAAGGGGAGCCCAGAAGAGGAAAGAGCAGCCCAGGGAGGAAAACAGGAGCACAGGAAGGGGAAAGAAGAGCCCAGAGAGGGGAAAGAGCAGCTCAGGAAGGGAAAATGGGAGCCCAGGGAGGGGAAAGAGGAGTCCAGGAAGGGCAAGAGGAGACCAAAGAGGAGTCCAGGGGGAGAAAATGGGAGCCCAGAAGAGGGAAGAGCAGCCCAGGGAGGAAAGTAAGAGCCCAGGGAGGGATAAGAGGAGACCAAAGAGGGATAAGAGGAGTCCAGGGAGAGAAAATGGGAGCCCAGGGAGGGGAAAAAAACAGCTCAGGAAGGGAAAATGGGAGGCCAGAGAAGGAAAAGACGAGTTCAAGGAGGGCAAGAGGAGCTCAGGGAGGGAGAAGAGGAGCCCAGGGAGCAAAAGGGGATCCCCCCAAACCACACCAACGTGTGGTGACCTCTCCCCTCGCCGTGGCAGGTGCGGGTCTGGCGCTACCTGAAGGGCAAGGACATCGTCACCCACGAGATCCTGCTGGACGGGGGCAACAAGGTGGTGATCGGGGGCTTCGGGGACCCCCTGATCTGCGACAACCAGGTGGCCACGGGGGACACGCGCATCTTCTTCGTCAACCCCGCGCCGCAGGCGCTGTGGCCGGCGCACCGCAACGAGCTGATGCTCAACTCCAGCCTGATGCGCATCACCCTGCGCAACCTGGAGGAGGTGGAGCACTGCGTGGAAGGTGAGGGCTCTCTGGGGTTTGCTTTGGGTTTTTTTGAGCTTTTTTGGGGGTTTTTTTTGAGGGTTTTTGAGGGGTTTTTGTGGGGTTCACAGCCCCTGAATGGGCAGTTCAGTTCCAGCCTGATGCGCATCACGATACGCATCCTCAAGGAGGTGGAGCACTGTGGAAGGTGAGGCTTTTCTAGGGTTTTTCTGGGTTTTTTTTGGGTTTCTTTGGGGGGTTTTATTGGGGTTTTTTGGGGCTTTTTAATGGGGTTTTTGTGGGATTCCCAGCCCCTGAACGGGCAGTTCAGCTCCAGCCTGATGCGCATCACGCTGCGCAGCCTGGAGGAGGTGGAGCACTGCGTGGAAGGTGAGGGCTCTCTGGGGTTTGCTTTGGGTTTTTTTGAGCTTTTTTGGGGGGGGTTTTGTGGGGTTTTTGTGGGGTTCGCAGCCCCTAAACGGGCAGTTCAGCTCACACCTGATGCGCATCACGCTGCGCAGCCTGGAGGAGGTGGAGCTCTGCATGGAAGGTGAAGCTGTTCTGAGGTTCTTTGAGGTATTTTTGGGGTTTTCTTTGTGGGGTTTTTTGGGTATTTTTAAGGGGTTTTTTGAGGGTTTTTTGTGGGATTCCCAGCCTCTGGATGGGCAGGGGTGCGTGGTTCGACTCCAGCCTGATGCGCATCGCTCTGCGCAGCCTGGAGGAGGTGGAGCACTGCATGGAAGGTGAGGATGTTCTAGAGTTTTTTGGGAGGTTTTTTGGGTTTCTTTGGGGGGTTTTATTGGGGTTTTTTGGGTTTTTTAATGTGGTTTTTGTGGGATTACCAGCCCCTGAACGGGCAGTTCAGCTCCAGCCTGATGCGCATCACGCTGCGCAGCCTGGAGGAGGTGGAGCACTGCATGGAAGGTGAGGCTGTTCCAGGGTTCTTTGAGGTATTTTTGGGGTTTTCTTTGTGGGGTTTTTTGGGTATTCTTAAGGGGTTTTTTGAGGGTTTTTTGTGGGATTCCCAGCCTCTGGATGGGCAGGGGTGCGTGGTTCGACTCCAGCCTGATGCGCATCGCTCTGCGCAGCCTGGAGGAGGTGGAGCACGGCATGGAAGGTGAGGCTGTTCTAGAGTTTTTTGGGGGGGTTTTTGGGTTTCTTTGGGGGGTTTTACTGGGGTTTTTTGGGTTTTTTTAATGGGGTTTTTGTGGGATTCCCAGCCCCTGAATGGGCAGTTCAGCTCCAGCCTGATGCGCATCACGTTGCGCAGCCTGGAGGAGGTGGAGCACTGCGTGGAAGGTGAGGACTTTGTGGGGGTTTTGTGGAGGATTTTTTTAGGGTTTTTTGGGGTTCTTTGGGGAGTTTTTGTGGGGTTTTTGTGGGGTTCACAGCCCCTGAAAGGGCAGTTCAGCTCCAACTTGATGCGCATCACGCTGCGCAGCCTGGAGGAGGTGGAGCACTGTGTGGAAGGTGAGGCTGTTCTAGGGGGTTTTTTTTGGGTTTTTGGGGTTTGTTTTTTTGGGAGGCTTTTTTGGGTGTTTTTGGAGGTTTTTTGGAGGGTTTATGTAGAGGTTTTGTGGGGTTTTTGTGGGGTTTGCAGCCCCTGAACGGGCAGTTCAACTTCAGTCTGATGCGCATCACGCTGCGCAGCCTGGAGGAGGTGGAGCACTGCATGGAAGGTGAGGACTTTGTGGGGTTTTTTTGGGAGGTTTTGTGGGATTCCTAGCCCCTGGATGAGCAGGAGTGGTGGTCGAGGGGTGTCGTGCTGGTTTGTGTGTGTTTGGGGTGGTGGCACTGATTTTGGGGTCGGTAGGTGATGATTTAGGATCCCTGCCCTGCCCCATCCCCATCCCCACCCCTCCCTCCCTGTGGCAGAAATGTGAAACGTCCCCGGGCTGGTGGCAGGAGCTGAGAGGCTCCATTTGTTGAGCAAATTCCTGTGGAATTTTAATCTGGAGTGGGAGGCTGGAACATCCTGCAGCACTTCCTGCAGGATCAGCTCCCCAGGCTGCCAGGCCGTTCCTGCTGCTCTGGTCCCACTCTGCCCAGTAGCCCTGACCAGTTTTTGCCCAGTAGCCCTGACCAGTTTCTCTCTGCCCAGGAGTTCTGGACTGGTCAGTCTTTTCCCAGTAGCCCTGAGCAGTTTCTCTTTTCCCAGTAGCCCTGACCAGTTTTTGCCCAGTTTCTCCCTGCCCAGGAGCTCTGGACTGGTCAATCTTTGCCCAGTAGCCCTGACCTGACCAGTTTCCTCCTGCCCAGTAGATCTGGACTGCCCAGTTTCTCTCTGTCCAGCATCCTTGGACTGGTCAGTCTTTTCCCAGTAACTCTGACCAGTTTCTCTTTTCCCAGTAACTCTGACCCATTTCTCTTTTCCCAGTAACCCTGACCAGTTTCTCTTTTCCCAGTAACCCTGACCAGTTTCTCTTTTCCAGTAGCCTTGACCAGTTTCTCTTTTCCCAGTAGCCCTGACCAGTTTCTCTTTTCCCAGTAACCCTGACCAGTTTCTCTTTTCCCAGTAGCCCTGACCAGTTTCTCATTTCCCAGTAACCCTGACCAGTTTTTGCCCAGTTTCTCCCTGCCCAGTAGCTCTGGACTGCCCAGTTTCTCTCTGTCCAGCATCCCTGGACTGGTCAGGCTTTTCCCAGTAGCCCTGACCAGTCTCTGCCCAGTAGCTCTGACCAGTTTCTCTCTGACAGGAGTTCTGGACTGGTCAATCTCTGCCCAGTAACCCTGACCAGTTTTTGCCCAGTTTCTCCCCTGCCCAGTAGCTCTGGGACTGCCCAGTTTCTCTCTGTCCAGCATCCTTGGACTGGTCAGTCTTTTCCCTAGTAACCCTGACCAGTTTCTCTTTTCCCAGTAACCCTGACCAGTTTCTCTTTTCCCAGTAACTCTGACCAGTTCTCTTTTCCCAGTAGCCCTGACCAGTTTCTCTTTTCCCAGTAACCCTGACCAGTTTCTCTTTTCCCAATTGCCCTGCCCAGTTTCTCTTTTCCCAGTAGCCCTGACCAGTTTCTCTTTTCCCAGTAGCCCTGCTCAGCCCCTGCCCAGCTGCCCCTGCCCTGTGTTCCCATGCCCTGTCCTGGCTCGGATCCTGCCCTGCCAGCCTGGAATTCCAGCAATGCATCCCTGGGATCCAGGGCAGCCTCCCCTTGGGGCCCTGCCAGCAGCTCCGGGCACTTCCCGGGAATCTGGGCAGTGCCAGGGCTCGGGAGAAACTCCAGGGAATTGGGCACTTTCCAGGGGTGAGAGGGGAAAACTGGGGAGCCCCAGTGGTGCCTCAGTTCCAGGGAATTCGGGGAATTTCAAGGGATGCAAGAGGAATTTTGGGGAGGTGCCACTGCTGCCTGCTCCAGGGAATTTGGGCACTTTCCAGGGGTGTGAGAGGATTAATGGGATTATCGCTGGTTCCTCAGTTCCAGGGAATTTGGGGAGTTTCCAGGAGAATTTTGGGGAGCCCCATTGGTGCCTTTTCCAGGGAATTTGGGCACTTTCCAGGGGTGTGAGGGGATTATCAGGATTATCATTGGTGCCTCAATTCCAGGGAATTTGGGCAATGCCAGAGCTCGCCGAGAGCTCTGAGGGGAAAACTGGGGAGGCACTGCTGGTGCCTCTTCCAGGGAATTTGGGCAATTTCCAGAGTTGTGAGGGGAATATTGGGGAGCCCCATTGGTGCCTCTTCCAGGGAATTTGGGGAACTTCCAGCGGTGTGAGTGGGATATTGGGGAGGCACCATCGGTGCCTCAATTCCAGGGAATTTGGGGAATTTCAAGGGATGCTAGAGGAATTTTGGGGAGGTGCCACTGCTGCCTGCTCCAGGGAATTTGGGGAATTTCCAGGGACCTTAAGGGAATATCAGGAAGGCACTGTGGTGCCTCAATTCCAGGGAATTTGGGGAGTTTCCAGGGATCTTAGGGGAAAATCAGGATTTTCATTGGTGCCTCAATTCCAGGGAATTCAGGCAATGCCGGAGCTCACCAAGGGATACACAGGGAATATAGTAATAATAATAATAATAATAATAATAAGTATATAATATACTACTACATATAGTAACAATTCTTATTATTAAATATATATGATATATATTATTATATATAACATATATTGGGATGCCTCCCCAATATATCTAATAACAATAATAATAATAATAAAAATAATAATAATAATAAACTATTACATATAATAATTATTATTTAATATATATTATATATATTATTATATATAATATATATTAGGATGTCTCCCCAATATATAATATAATAATAATAATAATAATAATAATAATAATAATAATAATAATAATAATTTATAAATATAAATATATAATATATTGGGGAGGCACCTGCCTTGCCCAGAGCAGCTTTTCCAGGGTGGTTTTTCCCACCACGCTGGGTTTTGGTGCTTTGCTGGGGGAGGACAGCAGCTGTGCTGAGGTTTTTCCGTGCCCTCCGTGGCCATGGAATTCTTTCCCACTCCGGCTCCCGGATGTGTCCCGTGGCGAGCTTTGTTTGGTGTTTTTATCTCCCGTGGTCCAGCTTTGTTTTGGAGCCGCTCGGTGGAACATCAAAGGCTGGGTTTTCCCACCCCCTCACTCGGGAAAACACTGCGGGCTGGGCCGGCTTTGGGGCCAGGGCTGGTTTTAGGGTACGGGGCTGGTTTTAGGGTCCAGGGCTGTTTTTTGGGGGTCCAGGGCTGTTTTGGAGGTCCAGGGCTGTTTTGGGGGTCCAGAGCTGTTTTTTTGTGGGTCCAGGGTGAGTTTTATTTGGGTCCAGCTGTTTTTTTTTGGGTCTAGGGCAGGTTTAGTGGTTCCAGGGCTGGTTTTTGTGGGTCCAGGGCTTTGGTTTTGGGTCCAGGGCTGGTTATTTTGATCCAGGGCCGGTTTTGTGGGTCCAGGGCTGGTTTTTAGGGGGTCCAGGGCTGTTTTTTTTTGGTCCAGGGTTGTTTTGGGGGTCCAGGGCTGGTTTTTATGGTCCAGGGTGGATTTTATTTGGGTCCAGGGCTGGTTTTGTGGGTCCAGGGCTTTGTTTTTGGGTCCAGAGCTGGTTATTTTGATCCAGGGCTGGTTTTTGTGGGTCCAGGGCTTTGTTTTTGGTCCAGAGCTGGTTTTTTGGGTCTAGGGCTGTTTTGGGGGTCCAGGGCTGTTTTTTGGGGTCCAGGGCTGGTTTTTAGGATCCAGAGCTGGTTTTTTTTTGTGGGTCCAGGGCTGGTTTTTTTTGGCCCAATGCTGTTTTTAGGGTCCAGATACACTTTTTTTTGGTGCAGGGCTAATTTTTAGTCCAGAGCTGCTTTAATCCAGGACACATCCCAATCCTGCTGCCTTCTTTTTGCTGCCTTGGACAGACAGAGCCGGGTTCCTGCTCTGCTCCCCCAGGATTTGCTCAGGGGAGGGAGAAGGAGCTGGAATTTCCCTGCTGCTGGAGTGGCATGGAGCTTTTTTTTGGGATGCAGCACCAGGAACCTGTCAGGCTTTCTCATCCAAATCACTCTGGACACAACAGAGTTCCTCCACTTGGGAGTGATGGATAAAAAACTGCTGGGAGGTTTGGGAGGGGTTTTGCTCTGCTTCACATTGAGCCAAATTCCCTTTAAACTCTGCACTTTGAGAGAGTTCTGTGAGTTTTGCTCTGCTTCAGACTGAGCATCCCCTGCCAAATTCCCTTTAAACTCTGCATCCCAAAGCTTCTCCTGCCTCCAGCTGGTCCTGCCTGTGGCTGGTGGGAGCCCCAGTTCCCAGGCACTGAAATCCCGGCTGGAATTGTTTTTCCACTTCTCCCAGCCCTGCTCAGACCCTGCACTTGTCCTTTCTGTGCCCAAGGGAGCCTTTTCCAGCCTTTTCTGGGAGTGCCAGGCTGCCCCAGCCGTGTCCCTGCCGTGGGTTTGGGGTTTCAGGCTCTGGGATGGGGATGCTGGGCACATTCCCAGCCCAGATCCTCCTTTTCCACGCAGGGTTGGTCCTTCAGGCTGGGCTTTCCCACCCTGGGGAAAGGAGGAGGGGAGGAAGGCTTTAGGATGGGTGAGGGACCTTCCTGCTGCTGCATTCTGCGCATTATCCCTCCTCATCCTCATCCTCCTCCTCAGGAGCATCCCATGGGAGCCTCCCAGGGCACTGGGAGCACTGGGAGCACTGGGAGCACTGGGAGCACTGGGCTCTGGTATTTCCACGGCCTGTGCTGTGTGCTGGCAGCCTGGCTCCATCCCCAGGGGGAGGATTTTGGCCATTCCAGCCCCTCCAGGCGTGGGAAATCCTTTGGAGAAGCTCTGGAATCCATCCCGGAGCAGGCAGAGGGTGGAAGGAAGGAGCAGAGGGGGCTGGAGCTGCTGTTTTGGGGACCCTGGGGACCCTCTGGCCACCACGTCTGTCCTGATAAGAGCAGGGCCCAGCTCCAAATCCACAATCCTGCTTTCCACACACACACACACACACAGCCCGTGCCTTTTGCTCCATTTTCCAGCAGGGATTTCTGTTTCCTGAGAGCTCAGAAGCCTGACCCCGTGCCCTGGGATCTGCAGGACAGACACTTCCCAGCTGTCTGTCCGTCTGTCCGTGCAGAGGGCTCCCAGGGGGTGGAAGAGGCTGGAATGTGGCCCCAGGAGCTGTGACCTGGGGAGAGCTCAGGGTGCTGATCCTGCAACCCAGGCCGTGGGTGGTGTGGCCAGAGAGGGGGGGAAAATCACATCTCAGCTCTGGAATGGGTGGAGAATGGATAAAAATGGATAAAAATGGATGAAAAATGGATAAAAATGGATAATTGGCTCTGCTGGGTCGTTCCAGCTGCGCCATAACGAGGAGGTCAGGCCTCAGTTCCTCAGGGAACTCCTCGTTCCCTTCCAGGGGGGAAATTCAGGTTGGGTGTTGGGGAAAAGGTTTTTACAGAAAGGGTGATAAAGTTTTTTACAGAAAGGTGATAAAATTTTTCACAGAAAGGTGACAAAATTCTGGAATGCTGCCCAGGGAGGTGGTGGAGTCCCCATCCCTGATGTGTTTAACAAAGCCTGGATGTGGCACTGGGGGCCAGGGTTGAGTTGAGGGTTGGAATCAATGGTCTTTGAAGGTCTCTTCCAGCCTGGGGATTCTGTGGATCTCTGTGGATTCTGTGAAGATTCTGTGAATTCTGGGATTCTGTGAATTCATTCTGTGAGTTCTGGGATTCTGTGAGTTCTGGGATTCTGTGAATTCTGTGAATTCATTCTGTGAGTTCTATGAATTCTGTGATTCTGTGAACTCTATGAATTCTCTGATTCTATGAATTCTGTGATTGTGAATTCTGTGGATTCTCTGATTCTATGAATTCTGTGAGTTCTGTGAATTCTCTGATTCTATGAATTCTGTGAGTTCTGTGAATTCTCTGATTCTATGAATTCTGAGGATTCTGTGAATTGTGTGAGTTCTGTGAATTCTGTGAATTCTCTGATTCTATGAATTCTCTGATTCTATGAATTCTGTGAGTTCTGTGAATTCTGTGAATTCTCTGATTCTATGAATTCTGTGATCCTGTGAATTCTGTGAATTCTGTGAATTCTGTGAATTCTCTGATTCTATGAACTCTGCTTCTGTGAATTCTGTGAGTTCTGTGATTCTATGAGTTCTGTGAATTCTCTGATTCTGTGAATTCTGTGCTTCTGTGAATTCTGTGAATTCTGTGATTCTATGAACTCTGTGCTTCTGGGAATTCTGTGAATTCTGTGATTCTGTGAATCCTGTGAATTCTCTGATTCCATGAATTCTGGGATTCTGTGAATTCTGTGAATTCTCTGATTCTATGAATTCTGTGAATTCTGTGCTTCTGTGAATTCTGTGATTCTATGAACTCTGTGCTTCTGTGAATTCTGTGAATTCTGTGCTTCTGTGAATTCTGTGAATTCTCTGATTCCATGAACCCTGTGCTTCTGTGACTCCCGTGGCTCTGTGAGCTCCTGCTGGCCCCGCTCGAGTCCCTGGGCAGGGGCTGTGCCCCGGGATGCTCCTGGGGAGCAGCAGCCAGGTGTCCCTGCTGGCTCTGGGGTCCCTGTCCCTCCCTGCCTGGCACGGGCACATTCCTGGGCCCTGACTTCAAAGGCTGTTGGTGGATAACAGAGCCCGGCAGCCTTGGCAACCCTGGCACCAGCCCTGGCAGCAGCTGCTGCTGGGCCTGGCCCCGCTGCCCCCTTGGCTGCTGCTCTGGGACAGGAGCCCTGCCCTGCTCTGCTGGGCCCCTCTGGGCTGCAGAGTTTGGGGCTGAATCTTGGGGGAAATGTGGGAATTTTGGGGTGAATCTCTGGGGGGAAATGTGGGAATTTTGGGGTGAATCTCTTGGGGGAAATGTGGGAATTTTGGGGTGAATCTCTGGGGGGGGAATGCAGGTTTTTTGGGGTTAATCTCTGTGGGTTGCAGCTTTTTGGGGTGAATGTCTTTGGGGAAATGCAGTTTTTTGGTGAATATCGGGAGGAAGCAGCTTTTTGGGGTGAATCTCTGGAGGGAAATGCAGGTTTTTTGGGGTGAATGTCTTTGGGGGGGAATGCAGGGGTTTTGGGGTTAATCTCTGTGGGCCGCAGCTTTTTGGGGTGAATGTCTTTGGGGAAAAGCAGTTTTTTGGGGGGGTGAATATCTGGAGGAAGCAGCTTTTTGGGGTGAATCTCTGGGGGGAATTGCAGCTTTTTGGGGTGAATCTCTGGGGGCTGCGGCTTTTTCGGGGTGACCCCCTGCTCTTGGGGCTGAATTTGGAGGAAATGTAGGAATCTCTGGGGTGAATTGCTGGATTTTGGGGTGAATCTCTGGGGGTAAATGTAGGGCTTTTGGGGGTTAATGTCTGCGGACTGCAGCTTTTTGGGGATGAATCTCAGGGGAAATGTAGGATTTTGAGGTTAATCTCTGGAAGGAAATGCAGGGCTTTTGGGGGTGAATCTCTGTGAGGAATTGCAGGTTTTTGGGGTGAATCTCTTGGGGGAAATGTGGGAATTTGGGGGTGGGAATCTCTGGGGGGAAATGTAGGATTTTTTTGGGGTGAATCTCTCCAGGGAATTGCTGATTTTGGGGGAGTGAATCTCTGGGGGATGCAGTTTTTGGGGGTGAATTTCTTGGGGGAAATGCAGGATTTTTGGGGTGAATCTCTAGGGGGAATTGCAGTTTTTTGGGGGTGAATATCTGGAGGAAGCAGCTTTTGGGGGTGAATGTCCCCTGAGGGGCTGCAGCTTTTTGGGGGTGACCCCCTGCTCTGAGAGGCTGCAGCTTTTGGGGGTGAATCTTTGTCAGGAATTGCAGCTCTTTGGAGTGAATCTCTGGGGGAAAATGTAGGATTTTTGGGTGAATTTTGGGGGGAAAATGCAGTTCTTTTGGGGTGAATCTTTGCCCTGGGATGCTGCAAATGTATTGGGTGACCCCCTGATCTATGAGGCTGCAGATTTTTGGGGTGAATCTCTGGGGGTGCAGGTTTTTTGGGGGGGAAATCTCTTCCCTGAGGTTCTGCACCCTTTTTTGGGGGGGAAATCTCTGCTCTAGAGGGAGGAGGGGCTGCAGCATTTTTGGGGTGAGGGTCCAGCTCCTGTCCATGCCCAGGCAGGAGCAGGGCTGGGCCCTTTTCCTGAGCAGGATTTTCCCTGGGTCTGACCCAGCTGTTTTTCCCTGTGTTTTTTGTTTTCCATGTGCTGCCCCGTCCCTGGTGGATTGTGGATTATTCATTAGGTAAGAACATCATTCCCTCTTCTCTTTGGGACGGAAAGTGGGGCAGGGGAAGCCGCACGAGGATGGTGTGTGTGGTTCCTGAGGTTGTGAGATGGATTTGCCTGTTCCTTGCAGCTCCCCTGGGCAGGAATGGAGGGGACAGGATAAAACCCCTCTCTCCTCATTGCAGGAGTGTGGATGTAAAAAATCCCCTGGCCAAAGGGAACCTCAGGGATGCTGAGGATGGAGTCCCCCCGTGCTGGAAAGGGAGGTGTGAACTCCCCTGGTAATTCCCTGCAGGAAAACAAACCCCACGTGGCTCTGGGATTTATGGAGCCTGCTCCAAATCCTCGGGGTCACTTGGTCAAGTGGGGTGAATTGGGAGGGCTTTGCCCAAGGGTGTGACAGTTAATTAACTCCAGCTTCCCTGGGAAACCCGAGCCCGTCCAGCAGCCTGCAAGGGGCTGGGAAGCAGCTGGGAAGCAGAGGGTGCTCCCAGAAAAGGGTTTGGTGGCCTTGGTGGCATTTTAAGAGCACTGAAAGCAGCTCTGGCCTTTATTTTTTACTGTTTTTTTTAATGCTGTGTGATGGTTTCCTCAGGTCATTCCTCAGGTCATTCCTCAGATTATTCCTTAGGTTATTCCTCAGTTATTCCTGAGGTTATTCCTGAGGTTATTTCTGAGGTTATTCCTGAGGTTACTCCTCAGTTATTCCTCAGTTATTCCTCAGTTATTCTTTAGATTATTTCTCAGTTGTTTCTGAGATTATTCCTCAGGTCATTCCTCAGTTATTCCTTAGGTTATTCCTCAGTTATTCCTTAGGTTATTTCTCAGTTGTTCCTGAGGTTATTCCTGAGGTTATTCCTCAGGTTATTCCTCAGTTATTCCGCAGTTATTCTTTAGATTATTTCTCAGTTGTTCCTGAGATTATTCCTCAGGTTATTCCTCAGATTGTCCACCAGTTGTTCCTTAGGTTATTCCTCAGTCATTCCTTAAATTATTCCTCAGTTATTCCTTAAATTATTCCTCAGTTGTTCCTCAGTTGTTCCCGAGGTTATTCCTCAGTTATTCCTCAGGGTCAGGGAAGATGGGATGCAAAACAGGAATAGCTGGGGATGAGGGATTTTGGGAATCCCACCCCACAATTCCTGTGAGGAAGGGGATGAGGGGCTACAGCCCTGGATCAGAGCAGGATCCCATCGTCCTGGGAATGCTGGGAAATGCTGGATCCTCAGGAGGCAGAGCTGCAGGATTGCTGCTGGGATCAGGAAGGATGGGATGAGCAGGATGATGGGGAGGGATGCAGGATGCTGCTTTGGGGAGGGATGCAGGATGCTGTTTTGGGGAGGGATGCAGGATGCTGTTTTGGGGAGGATGCAGGATGCTGTTTTGGGGAGGGATGCAGGATGCTGCTTTGGGGAGGGATGCAGGATGCTGTTTTGTGGTCTCCATGAGACAATTCCGAGGGAATTTGCTCTGGAGGTAAATCCTGGGGAGGGAGGCAGCTGCCCTGCGTGGGACTCTGGCAGTGGCAATTCTCCAAAGGGGAAGGGGAATGAATTTTAATGGAGTCTTGAAAGAGTTTAAATTTTCATGCTCCCGTCAATTATTCAGGGCGGCAGAAAAGCGACTTGAAAGCAGCAAAGGAAAAGGAGAGGCCAGTGGGGTTCCTGGGGGGAACTGGCATTTGGGGACACTGCAGGGAAATGGGGACACTGGAAAGGCTCTGCTGCTGGGGAGAGGGAGTTTGGGAAGTTGGGATGCACTGGGAAAAGGGGCCGGGTCCCTGCTGGGAATGTGGGCTCAGAATTCCCGCTGGGAGCTGGTCCTGCCCAGGTTTAGCATCGCCAGATCCATGCCAGCAGCAGGAGGGATCTGGGGGGTCTCCGTGCTGGAATGGTGGGACAGGGATGAATCCTGGCCTGGGACATCATTCCCAGTTCCTGCCCTGGGAAGGGAAGGAGGTTTTGGGATCCTGTACCCCTGTCCCCATCTGTGTGCGGGGCTGTGCCTGTCCCCATGTCCCCATCATGTCCCCATCATGTTCCCATCATGTCCCTGTGTTCCCATCTGTGTGCAGGGCTGTCCCCATGTCCCCATCCTGTCCCCATCATATCCTCGTCATGTCCCCATCCTGTCCCCATCTGTGTGCAGGGCTGTCCCCGTGTCCCCATCTGTGTGCAGGGCTGTTCCTGTCCCCATGATGTCCCCATCATGTCCCCGTCATGTCCCCCTCCTGTCCCCATCTGTGTGCGGGGCTGTGCCTGTCCCCATGTCCCCATCCTGTCCCCATCTGTGTGCAGGCTGTCCCCATGTCCCCATCATGTCCCCATCCGTGTGCAGGCTGTCCCCATGTCCCCATCCTGTCCCCATCCGTGTGCAGGCTGTCCCCATGTCCCCATCCTGTCCCCATCTGTGTGCAGGCTGTCCCCATGTCCCCATCATGTCCCCATCCTGTCCCCATCTGTGTGCAGGCTGTCCCCATGTCCCCATCCTGTCCCCATCTGTGTGCGGGGCTGTCCCCATCCTGTCCCCATCTGTGTGCAGGCTGTCCCCATGTCCCCATGTCCCCATCCTGTCCCCATCTGTGTGCAGGCTGTCCCCATGTCCCCATGTCCCCATCTGTGTGCAGGCTGTCCCCATGTCCCCATCCTGTCCCCATCCTGTCCCCATCTGTGTGCAGGGCTGTCCCCATCATGTCCCCATCCTGTCCCCATCTGTGTGCAGGCTGTCCCCATGTCCCCATCTGTGTGCAGGGCTGTGCCTGTCCCCATGTCCCCATCCTGTCCCCATCTGTGTGCAGGCTGTCCCCATCCTGTCCCCATCTGTGTGCAGGCTGTCCCCCATGTCCCCATCCTGTCCCCATCTGTGTGCAGGCTGTCCCCATGTCCCCATCCTGTCCCCATCTGTGTGCAGGCTGTCCCCATGTCCCCATCCTGTCCCCATCTGTGTGCAGCCTGTCCCCATGTCCCCATCCTGTCCCCATCTGTGTGCAGGCTGTCCCCATGTCCCCATCCTGTCCCCATCCGTGTGCAGCCTGTCCCCATGTCCCCATCCTGTCCCCATCCTGTCCCCATGTCCCCATCCTGTCCCCATCCGTGTGCAGCCTGTCCCCATGTCCCCATCCTGTCCCCATCGTGTCCCCATCCGTGTGCAGGCTGTCCCCATCCTGTCCCCATCCGTGTGCAGGCTGTCCCCAGCCGCTGCTGTGGCCTCGCCTCCCCGCGTGGGTGCCCCGCGCTGCCCGGGGGCTCTGCAGCACAAGCAGGGCTTTGATGGCTCTGCTGGGAGCTGCCAGCCCTGGCTCCGTGCCCAGGGACCGGCGCCAGCCTCCAACACAGGCGCCCTTTGTGCCGCCAGCGCCGGGGGCTGCGCTGGGGACGGGACAGGGACGCCCCAGGAGGAGCCCCAGGCTCTGCTGGCCCCTCCTGTGCTGCTCCCACCCAGAACCAAGGGGCTGTGGCTGCTCCTGTGAGCCACCATGGCTCTGTCCCCACCGGGCGCTGGTGACAGGCACGGCGTCCCCAGCAAAGGGGACAACAGGTGGGGACATGGGGAAGGAGCTCCTGGAGTGTCCCAGATTGTGGGGAAGGAGCTCCTGGTGTGTCCCAGGCTGTGGGGAAGGAGCTCCTGGGGATGGAGCTGTGGGGAAGGAGCTCCTGGAGTGTCCCAAACTTTGGGAAGGAGCTCCTGGAGTGTCCCAGGCTGTGGGGAAGGAGCTCCTGCAGTGTCCCAAGCTTTGGGAAGGAGCTCCTGGAGTGTCCCAAACTTTGGGAAGGAGATCCTGGAGTGTCCCAAACTTTGGGAAGAAGCTCCTGGAGCGTCCCAAGCCTTGGGAAGGAGCTCCTGGTGTGTCCCAAGCCTTGGGAAGGAGCTCCTGGAGTGTCCCAAGCTTTGGGAAGGAGCTCCTGGAGTGTCCCAAACTTTGTGAAGGAGATCCTGGAGTGTCCCAAGCTTTGGGAAGGAGCTCCTGGAGTGTCCCAAGCCTTGGGAAGGAGCTGCTGGAGTGTCCCAGGTTGTGGAGAAGGAGCTCCTGGGGATGGAGCTGTGGGGAAGGAGCTCCTGGAGTGTCCCAAGCTTTGGGGAAGGAGCTCCTGCAGTGTCCCAAGCATTGGGAAGGAGCTCCTGGTGTGTCCCAAGCTTTGGGAAGGTGCTCCTGGAGTGTCCCAAGCATTGGGAAGGAGATCCTGGAGTGTCCCAAGCATTGGGAAGGAGCTCCTGGAGTGTCCCAGGCTGTGGGGAAGGAGCTCCTGGGGATGGAGCTGTGGGGAAGGAGCTCCTGGAGTGTCCCAGACTTTGGGAAGGTGCTCCTGGAGTGTCCCAAACTTTGGGAAGGTGCTCCTGGAGTGTCCCAAACTTTAAGAAGGAGCTCCTGGAGTGTCCCAAGCATTGGGAAGGAGCTCCTGGAGTGTCCCAAACTTTGGGAAGGAGCTCCTGGTGTGTCCCAAGCCTTGGGAAGGAGCTCCTGGAGTGTCCCAAGCTTTGGGAAGGAGCTGCTGGCGTGTCCCGTGCCTGTTTTCCCCCCTCTGGAAGCCAGGAGGGTGCCAGGGCCTGAGCTCCGAGCCCATTTCACGGCTCATTTGGCCCTGCTGAGGCAGGAAAGTGGGATTTAGGCGGAGTTTTTCCAGCCTAATCCTCCGGGATGGCTTCAGATCCCTCAGCCTGCTGCCAGCCCCGGCTGAATAAACTTTCCCTGCCTCACCCCGAAGGTTTGTGCAGCACGAGCTCTGCCTTGAGGGGTTGTTTTTCCCCCTTGTCCCGGGCCCACGGCAGCTCCTTCCCGGTGTTTTTGGTGGCGGTGGCAGAGAGGGGAAACCTCAAATCCTCCCGAAGCAATTACAGCTAATGAGACACTTCCTACACATCTGGTTTCAATCCTGGCAGCCTCGCAGAGCTGGGGAAGGGAGGAAGGTGGGGCAGTCCCGGCCTCTTCCTCTCCCTCTGTCCTGGTGTGGCTCTGGGGGTGTTCCTGAGCTCAATCCCAGCTCTGGGGATGCTCCTGAGCTCAATCCCAGCTCTGGGGATGTTCCTGAGCTCAATCCCAGCTCCTGAGCTCAATCCCAGCTCTGGGGATGTTCCTGAGCTCAATCCCAGCTCCTGAGCTCAATCCCAGCTCTGGGGCTGCTCCTGAGCTCAATCCCAGCTCTGGGGATGCTCCTGAGCTCAATCCCAGCTCTGGGGATGCTCCTGAGCTCAATCCCAGCTCTGGGGCTGCTCCTGAGCTCAATCTCAGCTCTGGTGATGTTCCTGAGCTCAATCCCAGCTCTGGGGTTGCTCCTGAGCTCAATCCCAGCTCTGGGGATGCTCCTGAGCTCAATCCCAGCTCTGGGGATGCTCCTGAGCTCCCATCCCCTCTCCCAATCCCAAAACCTCATCTCCCAGTCCCAAAATTTTGCTTCTCAGAAAGGAAAAAAAAACGCCAGAAGTGATTTGGGGTTTTCAGTGCCAAGCTGTCTGTGCCAGGCTGGGATCTCCGTGCCGGCTGTTCCCAGGTTCCCAGGAGCAGCTGGCCCGGCTGAGCTTTGCCCCCGTCCCTTGGCCTGGGTGACTCAGGGCGGCCTGGCCAGGCCACACGTGGCTTCCCAGCAGTGCCAGTGACTCAAAGGCCCCTCCTGGGCGCCTCCGGAGGGCAGGGACGGGCAGGGAAGGGCTCGGTGCCCAGCACCATCCTGCCCTGGGTTCCCCGTGCCCAGGGGGGCTGTGCCCGTGCGCACGGGGGTTTCCAGGCTGGGGGAGAGAGAGGATCTGGCTGCGTGTTTCAGAAGGCTGATTTATTATTTTATGATATATATTACATTAAAATTTTATGATATATATTACATTAAAACTATGCTAAAAGAGTAGAACAAAAGGTTTCATCAGAAGGCTGGCTAAGAATAGAATAGGAAGGAATGATAACAAAGGTTTGTGGCTGGGCTCTGTGTCCGAGCCAGCTGGGCTGTGATTGACCATTAATTAGAAACATCCACATGAGACCAATCCCAGATTTACCTCTTGCATCCCACAGCAGCAGATAAATCAATGTTTACATTTTGTTCCTGAGGCCTCTCAGCTTCTCAGGAGGGAAAATCCTAAGGAAAGGATTTTCCATTAAAACATCTCTGTGACAGCTCCTTACGAGCAGCCATTATTGAGCGAACCTGCCTCTTTCAGAAAGCTGATTTATTATTTTATGATATATATTACATTAAAACTATACTAAAAGAATAGAAGAAAGGGTTTCACAGAAGGCTGGCTAAGAATAGAAAAAGAAATGATCACAAAGGCTTGTGACTGACCAAGACAGTCTGAGCCAGCTCTCTGTGATTGGCCATTAATTAGAAACATCCACATGAGACCAATCCCAGATGCACCTGTTCCATCCCACAGCAGCAGATAAATCAATGTTTGCATTTTGTTCCTGAGGCCTCTCAGCTTCTCAGGAGATAAAATCCTAAGGAAAGGATTTTTCATTAAAAGATGTCTGCGACAGGAAACTTGCCCCTGACCTTGGGACGGAGCCTCCCACCCTTTTCTTGGGTTTGGATTGATTTAATCTGGGCCAAAACAAACTTCTGTCCCTCTCTCCTTGATGTTCACAGCTGCCCCACGGAGCTGCAGCTCCGGCAAGGGGAAAATCAAAAATAATCAAAAATCCAGGGGAGTTTTGCAGGAGTTGAAAGGAGAGGCAGGCTGGGCTCAATGGCACTTTTGTTCTGGAAACCAGAGGGGGACGTGGGAGCCCTGCTGGGCTGCAGGGGGGGATCTGGATGGGAATTGTGTGGGAAGGGGCTGGGATGTCTGTCTGGAGCTGTGGGTGGATGTGGCTGAGCGCAGGAATTGTCTGCAGTTGTGGCTCCGTGGGGTCCAGTGTGGCTGTGGGGTCTCTGAAGGGTCGGAGGGGCTGCAGGATGGACAGGAATTGTGTGGGAAGGGGCCGGAGTGTCCATCTGGAGCTGTGGCTGAGCACAGGAATTGTCTGGAGTCATCCTTGGCTTGTGGCTCCGTGGGGTCCAGTGTGGCTGTGGGGTCTCTGAAGGATCGGGGGGGCTGCAGGATGGACAGGAATTGTGTGGGAAGGGGCTGCAGTGTCCATCTGGAGCTGTGAGTGGATGTGGCTGAGCTCAGGAATGGTCTGGAGTCGCCAGGAGTCATCCATGGGGTCAAGTGTCCAGTCTGGCTGTGGGGTCTCCTGAGGGACACAGAGCTGCAGGATGGACAGGAATTGTGTGGGATGCGGCTGCAGTGTCCATCCAGAGCCACGAGTGGATGTGGCTGAGCACAGGAATGGTCTGGAGTTGCCAGGAGTCATCCATGGGGTCAAGTGTCCAGTCTGGCTGTGGGGTCTCTGAAGGACACAGGGTCATGGAGAGGACAGGAGTTGTCTGGAAAGGGGCTGGAGTGTCCATCCAGAGCCACGAGTGGATGTGGCCGGGCACAGGAATGGTCTGGTGTCCCCACGAGTGACCCTTGGCTCGTGGTCAAGTGTCCAGTGTGGTTGTGGGGTCTCCTGAGGGACACAGAGCTGCAGGATGGACAGGAATTGTGTGGGATGGGGCTGGAGTGTCCATCCAGAGCCGTGAGAGGAATTGGCCAAGCACAGGAAAGTTCTTGGAGTCGTTCTTGTCCTGTGGCTCCATGGGCTCAAGTGTCCAGTCTGGCTTGCGGTCAAGTGTCCAGTGTGGTTATGGGGTCTCTGAAGGACAGGGGGCCGTGGAGAGGACAGGAATTGTGAGGGAAGGGGCTGGGATGTCCAACCATTGATGTGAGTGGATGTGGCCGAGCTCAGGAATGGTCCGGTGTCCCCGTGAGTGACCCCTGGCTCGCGGTCAAGTGTCCAGCGTGGCCAAGGGCACCCCGAGGCCCTTTTAACCCTTGTGGGACCACGTTCCCCACCCTGCAGCAGCCCCAGCAGCTCTCCCAGAGCACCCTGACCCTTTTCCCCGTTTCCCCCTCTCTCCACGGGCTCTGCCCGCTGAGGGCAGGTTTGGGGTTTGGCCCTCCTGTCCCCTCCTGTCCCCTCCTGTCCCCTCCTGTCCCCTCCTGTCCCCTCCTGGTGCTCAGAGCTGCAGTTCCCATTCCCTGGGGGAGTTCTGGGGGCTCCAGGCCAGGCAGCTCCATCTCCTCCCTGCCCTGGCTTTCCCTGGATCTCTGCAGCAGGTTCCCAGTTGTTCCCACCGGGAGGTGGCACTGACACTTTGTCACCAGCACCGAGCCCCGGGGCCACCACAGCCCAGTGGGACGTGGCTGGGGAAGCCTGGGAATGCCCAGGAATGGGGCTGTGTGCCCCTGGCACGGCTCCTCCCTGCTGGCCTTGGGCACGTGTCACCTGTCCCTTGTCACTTGTCCCCTGTCACCTGTCCCGTGTCATTGTCCCCTGTCACCTGTCTCGTGTCATTGTCCCCTGTCACCTGTCCCGGGCACATCTGGGCTGCCCTCAGGGGTGTGGTGGCGTGCCAGGGGACACCAGGGAGTGCCAGGGGTGGTGGCAGCAGCTCCTGCGCCAGGCACAGCTCCTGGCGCGTGGCCCTGATGTGGCACCGTGCCACCGTCCCTGAGGTGACAGAGCTGACAGAGCTGACACCCCCCCAGCAAACAGGAATGTCCCCAAAACCCCCAGCAGCCAGCCCTGCTGTCCCCTCCTTGTCCCCCTGGTGTCCCCTGGGATGCCACCACAGCTCCCATCAGCTGGGGGACATTTCCCTGGCTGTCCCCTCCTTGTCCCTCTGGTGTCCCCTGGGGACAGTTCCTCCCTGACAGCGTTAATGTCCCCAAAACCCACAGCAGCCAGCCCTGCTGTGTCCCTCCTTGTCCCCTGGGATGCCACCATACCCCTGGGGACAGTTCCTCCATGTCAGGGGTGATGTCCCCAAAACCCCCAGCAGCCAGCCCTGCTGTCCCTTCCCCATCTGTTGTCCCCCTGGTGTCCCCTGGCATGCCACCACACCCCTGGGAGCAATTCCCTGTCAGGGGTGATGTCCCCAAAACCCCCAGCAGCCAGCCCTGCTGTCCCCTCCTTGTCCCCCTGGTGTCCCCTGGGGCAGTTCCTCCCTGCCAGGGGTGATGGGCTGGGCAGCAGTGGCCGCAGGGGACTTTGGGGACATTTTTTGGATCCTTTCCCAGCCATCCCTGGCTCCTGGAAGCGCCCAAGGGAGAGCGGAACCCCCCTGGAACGGGGTGGGATTTAGGATCCCGTCCCTGAATAGCAAAGAGGGGCCGAGGGTTGGGTTTCACCCCGGGAGCTCCCCTGGCTGGGTGACAGCTCCAGGAGTTCCCTGAGGGACAGCCCAGGCTGGGCAGGGCATGGAAATGCTCAGCTGTTCACCCTGCAGCTCCTCTCTGCGCTCTGGCACCTCCTGGCATCGCTGCTCTGCTCTCCTGTACCCCAAAAGTGCTTTCCTCTACCCCAAAAGTGCTCTCCTGTGCCCCAAAAGTGCTTTGCCCCAAAAGTGCTTCCCTGTACCCCAAAAGTGCTCTCCTGTACCCCAAAAGTGCTTTCCTGTGCCCCAAAAGTGCTCTCCTGTGCCCCAAAAGTGCTCTCCTGTGCCCCAAAAGTGCTCTCCTCTATCCCAGAAGTGCTTTCCTCTGCCCCAAAAGTGCTTTCCTCTATCCCAAAAGTGCTTTCCTGTGCCCCAAAAGTGCTTTCCTCTGCCCCAAAAGTGCTCTCCTGTGCCCCAAAACATTTATGTTAACATTTATTCTATTTATTCTATCAAAAGTGCTCGCTCTCCTCTGTCCCAAAAGTGCTCTCCTCTGCCCCAAAATGCTTTCCTCTGTCCCAAAAGTGCTTTCCTGTGCCCCAAAAGTGCTCTCCTGTACCCCAAAAGCGCTCTCCTCTGCCCCAAAAGTGCTCTCCTCTGCCCCAAAAGTGCTCTCCTGTACCCCAAAAGCGCTCTCCTCTGCCCCAAAAGTGCTCTCCTCTACCCCAAAAGTGCTCTCCTGTACCCCAAAAGCGCTCTCCTCTGCCCCAAAAGTGCTCTCCTCTGCCCCAAAAGTGCTCTCCTCTGCCCCAAAAGTGCTTTCCTCTACCCCAAAAGTGCTCTCCTCTGCCCCAAAAGTGCTCTCCTGTGCCCCAAAAGTGCTCTCCTGTGCCCCAAAAGTGCTTTCCTCTATCCCAAAAGTGCTTTCCTATGCCCCAAAAGTGCTTTCCTCTATCCCAAAAGTGCTTTCCTATGCCCCAAAAGTGCTTTCCTCTATCCCAAAAGTGCTCTCCTGTGCCCCAAAAGTGCTCTCCTGTGCCCCAAAAGTGCTTTCCTGTGCCTCAAAAGTGCTCTCCTGTACCCCAAAAGTGCTTTTCTCTACCCCAAAAGTGCTTTCCTCTACCCCAAAAGTGCTGTCCTCTGCCCCAAAAGTGCTCTCCTCTATCCCAAAAGTGCTCTCCTCTATCCCAAAAGTGCTTTGCCCCAAAAGTGCTCTCCTCTGCCCCAAAAGTGCTCTCCTCTGCCCCAAAAGTGCTCTCCTCTGCCCCAAAAGTGCTCTCCTCTATCCCAAAAGTGTTCTCCTCTGCCCCAAAAGTGCTCTCCTGTGCCCCAAAAGTGCTCTCCTGTACCCCAAAAGTGCTTCCCTGTGCCCCAGAAGTGCTCTCCTGTACCCCAAAAGTGTTTACTATGCCCCAAAAGTGCTCTCCTGTGCCCCAAAAGTGCTTTCCTCTACCCCAAAAGTGCTCTCCTGTGCCCCAAAAGTGCTTTGCCCCAAAAGTGCTCTCCTATACCCCAAAAGTGCTCTCCTGTGCCCCAAAAGTGCTCCTGGCCCCGTTGATGCCTCTGGGATGGGAGAGGGGAGCACCCAAAGCTGTGGCAGCTCCGGGTGCAGCCCCTGAGCGTGGTCTGCTTGCAGAAAATCATCCAAGGGATTGAAGGGAGCTCATGGAGATTCTGAGTGTCTGGCTGTGCCTGGGACATTGCCCAGGATCCCCTCGAGTTCCAGCTCCTCGTGGATCAGATCCTGAGGGTCAGATCCAGGATAATCTCTCTGGTTTGGTCTCCTGGAGCTGCTCCCCCCTGGTTTTTCCAGGCTGTTGCTGTGTTTGGGATCATTGGGATCAGCAGCACCCGGCTGTTCCCATTCCCTGTGGGTTTGGGAGCTCCTGGTGCCTCTCAAACCTGGTTAAACCCACGTGCTTGGAGGCTGGGGATCCTGAAATGAGGCTTAATTGGGATTTTTTTGGGGTAAATTCAGCCCATTCCTGTGCTGGAAGCAAAGGCGGCAGTGCCAGTCCTGCTGTCCCTCTGTCCCTGCTCCTCCCACTCTCGAGCTCCCGTGCTCACCCCAAGGCTTTCAGCTTCCCTGCCGACCCCAGAGCAGCTTTTGGGGTGACCTGAGGTGGGACAAAGATGTGCCAGCCCTGCCCTGGGGTGCCAGAGGAGCTGAGGAGGATCTGTGGCCAATCCTTGGCCTTGGGTTCCCTTCCAGGACCTGCTGCAGGTGGGAAATGCAGCCAGCCCCGGTCCCTGGGGCCTCCTCCTGCCACTGCTCACCCTGAGATTTGGGATAAGGAATTCCTGCCCGGGATGTGGGGCAGATCCAGCCTGGGAGTGCCCCAGGTGCCACAGGGGGCTTGGGGAGGAGGAAAGCTTGGGGGCTGCTTCTGTTTTTCCTGCTTCTAACCTGATTTCTTCTCTCCTTTTTCCCCTCCTCTGCTTTCTAAAGAACATAGGAAGCTTCTGGCCGGTAAGTGGTGGGGCTGTCACACCAAAAAAAAAAACCAAACAAACAAGAAAACCCCAAAATTGCCATTTTCTCCATCCACCATCAGCCTGGCTGGCTTAGTCCTTGTCATCCTCATCCCTCAGGATGTGCTGGAGCAATGGGAGCTCCTCACCTAGTGCTTGCCTCATCTTCCTCTCCATCCTCATGTTTCCCTCATCTTCCCCTCCATCCTCGTGTTTGCCTCATCCTCATCTCCATCCTCGAGTTTCCTTCATCTTCCTCTCCATCCTCCTGTTTCTCTCATCTTCCTCTCCATCCTCGTGTTTCCTTCATCTTCCTCTCCATCCTCGTGTTTGTCTCATCTTCCTCTCTATCCTCGTGCTTGCCTCATCTTCCTCTCCATCCTCATGTTTCCCTCATCTTCCTCTTCATCCTCGTGCTTGCCTCATCTTCCTCTCCATCCTCGTGTTTCCCTCATCTTCCTCTGCATCCTCGTGTTTCCCTCATCTTCCTCTCCATCCTCGTGTTTGCCTCATCTTCCTCTCCATCCTCGAGTTTCCCTCATCTTCCTCTCCATCCTCGAGTTTCCCTCATCTTCCTCTCCATCCTCGAGTTTCCCTCATCCTCCCCTCCATCCTCGAGTTTCCCTCATCTTCCTCTCCATCCTCGAGTTTCCCTCATCTTCCTCTCCATCCTCAGCCTCTCACCTGGGAGGGCGGGCAGGGCTCTCTGGGCTGGCACTGGGGCAAACTGGGAGCACTGGGCTGCTCAGGGGTGGGGTTGGGGCATTGCCCAGATCCAGGGAATTCCCGTCCTGCTCCTGGCTGAGCTGGGGGGCTCCAGGTGGGCAGGAATTCCTTGGGAAATTTCAGGGAAAAGCAAAGAGAGGCAGGGATGGGTTGAAGCTGGAGGAGGGAGGGTTTAGATTTGATCGAATAAATAGAATAAATTTTAACAGTGAGGGTGGTAAACACTCACTGGCATAAATAGAAACATAAATAGAATAAATGTTAACAGTGAGGATGGTAAACACTGGCACTGGTGCCTAGGGAAGCTGGCACATCCCTGGAAGTGCCCAGGGCCAGGCTGGACAAGGTTTGGTTGCCAGAGGAGCTGAGGAGAAGGGATTGAACCAGGAGTGCCCCAGATGTGGGGTTGGAACTGCTTCTCTTCCCTTTTCTGCTCACCCCAGGACTTTTAGGATCATTTTTTGGAGTGGTGTGGGGTGGGACAAAGCTGTGCCAGCTCTGCCCACGGGTGCTACAGGAGCTGAGGAGAAGGGATTGAACCAGGAGTGCCCCAAATTTGGGACTGGGGCTCTTATTTGCACTCTCAAGCTCCTGTGCTCACCCCAAGACTTTTAGGATCACTGCCAGCCCAAAGCAGCTTTTTGGGTGATTTGAGGTGGGACAAAGCTGTGCCAGCTCTGCCTTTGTGTGCTACAGGAGCTGAGGAGAAAGGATTGAACCAGGAGTGCCCCAGATTTGGGACTGGAACTGCTTCTCTTCCCCCTTTCCTGCTCACCCCAGGACTTTTAGGACCACAGCCAGCCCAAAGCAGCTTTTTGGGGCGGTGTGGGGTGGGACGAGGCTGTGCCAGCTCAGCTGCCCCTCGTTGCCAGAGGGGATTGAACCAGCCCCAGCTGTGGAGGGAGCTGGATAAAGCCGGATTTCCTCCGGGAGCGATCCTGAGGGACACGCTGGGACCGAGCCCCGCTGCCAGGGGGACACGGGGACACCGAGCCCGGGGACACCGAGCCCGGGCCGGCGGCGGGAGGAGCGCAGGAACCTTTCCCGAGCTCACAGCATCCTCTGCTGGCTGCTGCTTCCCGCGGATCCCGGGAATGCCGAGTGCTCCCGGGGCATTCCCGGTGCCAGGGATGCCACCGCGGTGGGTGCAGGGCAGCAGCTGGGCCCGGCTGCTCCTGGCAGTGCCAGAGCCGGGCCTGGCTGCTCCTGGCAGTGCCAGAGCTGGGCCTGGCTGCTCCTGGTTCTCCAGACCCGAGCCCGGCTGCTCCTGGCTGTGCCAGAGCCGGGCCTGGCTGCTCCTGGTTCTCCAGAGCTGGGCCTGGCTGCTCCTGGCAGTGCCAGAGCTGGGCCTGGCAGTGCCAGAGCCGGGCCTGGCTGCTCCTGGCTCTCCAAAGCCGAGCCTGGCTGCTCCTGGCTGTGCCAGAGCTGGGCCTGGCAGTGCCAGAGCCGGGCCTGGCTGCTCCTGGCTCTCCAGAGCCGGGCCTGGCTGCTCCTGGTTCTCCAAAGCCGGGCCTGGCTGCTCCCGGCAGTGCCAGAGCCGGGCCTGGCTGCTCCTGGCTCTCCAGAGCCGGGCCTGGCTGCTCCTGGCTCTCCAGAGCCGGGCCTGGCTGCTCCTGGTTCTCCAGAGCCGGGCCTGGCTGCTCCCGGCTCTCTCGGAGCTGCTGGAAAAGGGGCTGGAGTGCTGGGAATGCCTTTGCTGTGCCCCTGCAGCCCCTCTGGGTGTGATGGGAGGGTCTCCTGTGTGTCCCCCCTGTTGTCCCCTCCTCTGCGCGGGTCTCTGGAGCTGCTCCGGGCTCTGCCCCGCTCCTTCTGGAGCTTCTGGCGGCGGGACGGGCTCGGTAAAGGGGACAGGAGAGGCTCGGGGACACAGGCTCGGTAGGGGCAGGAGTGTCTCGGTAAAGGGGACAGGACAGGCTCGGGAGGAGCAGCGGGACAGGCTCGGTAGGGACAGGACAGGCTCGGTAGGGGCAGGAGAGGCTCGGCAGGAGCAGCAGGAGAGGCTCGGTAAAGGGGACAGGAGAGGCTCGGTAAAGGGGACAGGAGAGGCTCGGGGACACAGGCTCGGTAAAGGGGGCAGGAGAGGCTCGGTAGGGGCAGGAGAGGCTCGGCAGGGGCAGCAGGTGGCGGTGCGAGCCCGCGGAGCAGCGCCGCCGTCCCAGCGGTGGTGCCGGGCTGCGCTGCCGGAGCATCGCGGGGGGACAGGGGACAGCACCGGGGGTGTCACCAGCACCGTCCTGCTCTGCCCCGGCTGCTGCTGGGCACAGGGGACACACTGTGGGGTTTGTCCCCGTCCCTGCCCTGCTGTGTGTCTGTCCCGGGACAGGGGACACCCTTGGGGGGAGTCACGGTCACTGCTCTGCTCGGTCCTGGCTGCTGTGGCGCAGTGTTGGATCAGCTTGGACAAAGTTTTTCAGTGGGGAAAAATCCTTTTTTCAGAGGCAGCGCTTACCCAGCACTCCAGGAGGGGCAGCGTTTATTGGGAGTGCGTTTTGGGAATGTTTCATGGGGAAAAAATCCCTTTTTCTGAAGGGGCAGCGGTTACCCAGCGCTCCAGGAGGGGCAGCGTTTATTGGGAATGTTTCATGGGGAAAAAATCCCTTTTTCTGAAGAGGCAGCACTTATTGGGAATGTGTTTGGGGAAGGTTTCATGGGGAAAATCCCATTTTTCAGACGAGGCAGCGTTTACCCAGCACTCCAGGAGGGGCAGCGTTTATTGGGAATGTTTCGTGGGGAAAATCCCATTTTTCAGACGAGGCAGCGTTTACCCAGCGCTCCAGGAGGGGCAGCGTTTATTGGGAGTGCGCTTTGGGAATGTTTCCTGGGAATGGTGTGAATTACCATCCCCACCCCTCCCCGCACACGCCAGCCCCACTCCCAGCCCCGCTCCCTCCTCTCCCGCCGAGAGCCTTTAAAAGCTCTTTATTCCTTTAAAAGCTCTTTATTCCTTTAAAAGCCCTTTATTTCCAGGCGCTGCTCGGCGGGGAGTCAAGCTGGGTCCTGCCAAGTGTTAAATGAAATAATTAAAATCCCCGCTTTCCCCCCCCTCCTTCCCCTCTCCTCTCTCTCTGCTAATTAGCCGGGAAGAGCTGCGGGAGGGGATGGGGAAAGGGAGAAGGAGCGAGCGCCTTTCGCAGGCTCCCTCCTCCTCCTCCTCCTCCTCCTCCTCCTCCTCCTCCCGGCTCGGGGAGGAAGCCGGAGCCGCTCGGCAGCTCTGGGCGCTGTCAGATAAATCCCAATTAGCTCCCTGCCAAACAGGATTAGCGGGAAGGCAGCCAGGCGGGGAATCAGCCTGGCAACAGCAGGAGCTGCGCCTCGGAGGGCGTGACTGACAGCTGTCAATCATCGCCCCAAAGCAGCGCATCGCGGTTTCGGGAGCTGGGAGGGATGGGGAGGAATTTAAGCTCAAGCTCAGGCTGCTGCTCCCATGGAGCAGCATATATATTCTATATATAATATATCTATATATTCTATATATATATTCTATATAGAATATATATATTCTATTATATATAGAATATCTATAGAATACATAATATATAATATTGTATTATATAGATATATATTCTATATATATCTATAACATGTGTTATATATAATATGTATTATTATATACATATAATATACATAATATGTTATATATGTATTAGTATATATAATATTCTATATATAATAGAATATATAGAACATTATAGATATATAATAATATATATCTGTAATATTCTATGTATTATATAGAACATATAGCATTCTATATATAATAGAATATATAGAACATTATAGATATATAATATATGTCTGTAATATTCTATATATTATATAGAACATATAACATTCTATATATAATAGAATATATATTCCTGGCAGCTCAGGAATATATAGAATATATATTCTATTTTATATATAAAGAATCTATATAGGATTTATATTTCTATATTTCAGGAATTTTGGCTTTTATGGCCATCTTGGCGCTTTTTTTTTTTCTCTTTTTTATTTTTTGCTTTTCTGGCCCTTTTTTATTGGCCATCTCTTGCTGGGTTCTCCTTCCTGGCCCCTCATTCCCCATGGACACATCCCAACGTGTCCAGGGAAGGGCTGGGTGTCCCTGGCTGGCCGAGGGAGCAGGTGGCACTTGGGCTGTCCCTGCTGTCACTGTCAGAGAGGTGGCAGCTGGATGGCTCTGGGTACAGGGACCCTGATGGACCCCCAGATGACCCAACTGGGGTCACAGCAGGGCAAAGGGACCCTGAGAGTGCCAGGTCCCATCCCAAATTCCTGGTGTTCGGGGTTCCCAGGAGGATGAGGAGCCGGTGTGTCCGTGCTGGGGCTGGGGACACAAAGGCTGCCCCTGAGAGTGGCCCCGCAGGGGACAGGGAGGGACGCGGCTGGTTTGCTGATTTGCATGTGAAAACAGCTCGGGGAGGAGGCAGAGCTCGATTCCCTCTGGGAATTGTTCACAGCCGGCTCTGGAGCCCTGCCCCGGGGGTGTGGAGGGGACAGGGATGGTCACAGAGTGGTGACAGCAGGGCCCCGGGGTGGGGGACAGGGATGGTCACAGAGTGGTGACAGCAGGGCAGGGCCCCGGGGTGGGGGACAGCGGGCAGGAATTGGGCACCTGTGGCACGGGAAGGGTGGAGGGGCTGGGATGGGAATGAAGGAAGGGGAAAATATGGGGAGGATGCAGGAACAGAAGGATGCAGGAGAAGGGACTGGAAAGATGCAGGAGAAGGATGCAGGAGATAGGATGGGAAGGACTGGGGAGCTGGGACGGGAATGATGGAGGAACTGGGATGGGAATGATGCAGGAACAGGAGAAGGATGAAGGAAAAAGCACTGAAGGATGCAGGAGCAGCAGAGGGATTGGGGAACTGGGATGGGAATGATGCAGGAACAGGAGAAGGATGCAGGAGAAGGTGCTGAAGGATGCAGGAGCAGCAGAAGGATTGGGGAACTGGGATGGGAAGGATGCAGGAACAGGAGAAGGATGCAGGAGAAGGCGCTGAAGGATGCGGGAGCAGCAGAAAGATGCAGGGAGCAAGGCAGGTTTAAAAAGGAGCAAATCTCTGGTATGTCACTTTGTTTTTCCCCCCTCTTCTTTGTTTTCCTCCTCGGATTTGCGCCTCGGGATGCCCCCAGCCCTCGGAGAGGAGCCAGGGGGGTTTGTGGGGTGGCTGGGGGGCAACTTGTGCCCATCCCACGGGGAGCTGCAGGCTCCTGGAGGAGCGCCCTGCCCTGCTGGGGCACCACCCAGTGTCCCCACGCGTCCCCGTGGGAGGATCCTTTCATCTCCGTGTCCCTGGGGCTGCAGGTGCGTTGCCAAGGCGAGGGAAGGATTCTCGGGAGGGCTGGCAGCGGAACCTGCCCCTGGCAAAGGTTTTTGCCCCGAGTTGTTGCTTTTTGGAGGAATGAGGGGGAGCAGGAATCCGGTCAGGGGGAGCAGGAATCCAATGAGGGGAGCAGGAATCCAATGAGGAGCAGGAATTGTGAGCAGCCCCCAGAGCTGCCTGGATGGATCCACAGCCCCCAGACCCCGCAAAGGGAGAGCAGAAGCTCCCGGAGGCTGCAGGGGAAGCTGAGCTTCCCTCCCTGCTGCTGCTGCTGAGCTCGGGGAAGCCGAAGGGGCTCGGAGCAGCTGCTCTGCCCAGAGCTCCCCGCTCCCTTCCTCACACCCCCACGGTGTCCATCTGTCCTGCCAGGGCTTGGAGGATCCCTGCTGGGGCTGCCAGCCCCTCTGCAGCGCCCTCCTGCCCCGTTCTGGGGGGATAACCCAGCCCCTGGTGTGGCACCTTCCTCTTGAGGGGTTTTCCTGCAGCGCCCAGAGCTGCCCAGCTCCTCCCTGGCTGGGCAGTGACCCAGCGTGTCCTGGTGCCCTGGAAGTGCCATGCCAGCGGCAGGGAATGTGTTTAGCCGGGAATATATATTCTATTTTATGTATATCGAATCTATATAGAAGTTTCTATATTCGAGGCGGGGCAGGGCGAGCTCCTGGGTTTGTGTTTGGGGCGGCAGCGATCGCTGCCCATTGTTGGACCTTCATCTTCCTCTGGCTTCCCCCCAGCCCTGCTGGTGGCACCTTCCCCATCCCGGAGGGAAGCAGGAAAAGCCTGCAGGGATGGAGCAGTTCAATCCCTGCTGCTCTTTCCCGGCTGGTTTTGGGGACCCTGTGCCGATAACATCCTAAAAAACAATAATTGGGTTTTTTCCGGATGTTCTTTCAGGCTGGTTTTGGGGACCCTGTGCCGATAACATCCTAAAAATAATAACCGGGTGTTTTCCTGCCGTTCTTTCGGGCTGGTTTTGGGGAGTCGGTGCCGATAAGATCCTAAAAATAATAACTGGGTTTTTTCCCTGCTCCTTTTTCCCGGCTGTTTTTGGGGACCCTGTGCCGATAACATCCTAAAAATAATAACCGTGTGTTTTCCTGCTGTTCTTTCGGGCTGGTTTTGGGGACCCTGTGCCGATAACATCCTATAAACAATAACCGGGTGTTTTCCTGCTGCTCTGCCGTGCCCGGGGGTCTCTCGGGGGGGCGATGCCGGCAGAGGTGCGAGCAGCCGGGGGGGCTGAGCCCCCTCCCACCCCTCCGTGCTCCTCCCGGGGGGTCCTGGGGAGGGTCCCCCGCCCGTGCCCGGCTGGGGAGCGGCTCCTGCGCGACCCCCGCCGCCCCCGCTCTTTGTCTGCGCCGCGCCCCTGCGCCCCCGCTCCCCTTTGTTGGCTCGCCGGGCCCCCCCCTCGCCGGGGTCGGGCCGAGGGGAGGGCGGAGGGAGGGAAGGGAAGGAGAGGAGGGAGGGATGCGGGGCGGGGGGAGCTCCGGGCTCGCTCCGCGCTGCCGCTCCCTTGTCTGATGCTGCGCGGCCCCTTCCCCGCGCGGGGGGCGCACGGAGACCACCGGGATTGGGGATCCACCTCCCTCCCTCCCTCCCTCCCACCCACCCACCCATCCATCCCACCCATCCATCCCACCCATCCATCCCTCCCATCCATCCCACCCACCCATCCCTCCCTCGCAGCCGCTCCATGCCGCCGAGCCGCGCTCCGCCCGGGAGGCACCGGCATGTCCGAGCGGCGGCGGGCGGGCACTGAGCCGGGCCGGGCCGAGCCGGGCCCCCGCCCGCCGGGCCGAGCCTTGGCCGGGTCCTGGAGAGCCGGGCTGGCCTGGGGAGGGAGCGGGGATGGAGCTGAGAGGAGCCACGGAGGGCGAGAGGGAGCGTCTGCCTTGGGCTGAGCGCGGCGCGGCTGAGCCGCAGCCCTGAATCCTTGGGCTGCTCCCGGAATTTTGGGCTTCTCCGAGAATCCTTGGGCTGCTCCCGGAATCCTGGGGCTGCTCCCGGAATCCTTGGTTTGATCCTGGAATCCTTGGACTGATCCTGGAATTTTGAGATTCTCCTGGAATCCTTGGGCTGCTCCCGGAATTTTGGGCTTCTGTGAGAATCCTTGGGCTGCTCCGAATCTTGGCTGCTCCCGCAATCCTTGGGCTGCTCCTGGAATCCTTGGACTGATCCTGGAATTTTGAGATTCTCCCGGAATCCTTGGGCTGCTCCCGGAATCCTTGGGCTGCTCCCGAATCGTGGCTGCTCCCGCAATCCTTGGGCTGCTCCCAGAATTTTGGGCTTCTCCGAGAATCCTTGGGCAGCTCCCGGAATTTTGGGCTTCTGTGGGAATCCTTGGGCTGCTCCCAGAATCCTTGGGCTGCTCCCGGAATCCTTGGGCCGCTCCCGGAAATTTGGCCGCCCCCGGAATTTTGGGTTTCTCCCGGAATTTTGGCCGCTCCCGGCTGTGGGCACCTGAGGAGGGTCAGGGGCTGCCGGACGTGTCCTGGAGGAGCCGCTGGACGGCGGAGGGAGCTCCGTGTGCCCAGAGCGAGACCGGCCTGGATCTGAGGGGGGATCCCAGAGATTATCCAGAGGATCCGAGAGGTTATCGTGGGGGATCTCAGCAGTTATCCCTGAGGATCCTGGAAGATATCCCTGAGGATCTCAGCAGTTATCCCAGAAGATAAAGCAGAGGATCTCAACCGTTATCCCAGAGGATCTCAACCATTATCCCAGAGGATCTCAACCGTTATCCCAGAGGATCTCAACCATTATCCCAGAGGATCTCAGAGGTTATCCTGGAGGATCTCAGAGGTTATCCCGGAGGATCTCAGCAGTCATCCCAGAGGACAGCAATATTCCCAAGCCTGGCAGTGCTCCCGTGCTGGCGCTGTCCCTGTCCCAGCTCTGCTCCTGCTGTGACATTCCCACCGTTCCCACCCCGGCGTGTCCTTGTCCTGTTGGGCTCAGCCGCGGATTTGGAGCCCTCTGCGCCAGGAGTTTGGTTTGCTTTCTGGGCATTTTGGTTTGCTTTCCGTGCATTTTGGTTTGCTCTCTTTGAGCACCCATGGATTGACACCTCAGGGGCTGGCTGAGTGTCCCTGTGCCACTGGAGCTGTCCCCAAGCTGTCCCCAAGGCCACGCCTCTGCCATGGCACTTCCGGGCACGGAGTCCTGAAGGTGCCCCCATCCTGCTGCCAGCTGAGATGGGAACCTCTGGGAAAACCTAAACTGCCCAAAACACCCAGGGGACGGAGGGCAGGGGTCCCTGTGAGCCTGGCGGTGGCCCCTGTGCGGTGACAGCCCAGCATGACAGCGTGCCAGTACCCCATGGCGCCGGGAGCCCTGGAGCGGGACCGGCTGTACCAGCACAAGGTGTCCCTGGTGGTGAGATATTTCATGATCCCCTGCAACATCTGCCTCATCCTGCTGGCCACCTCCACGCTGGGATTCGCCGTGCTGCTCTTCCTCAATAACTGTAGGTGTCCCTCAGGGGGCAGGATGGCCACCAAGGCCACCAGCTGGGCTCCTTCTGGAGCTCCTCGCTGCCCTGGGGACAGTCCCGGGGTTGGGGCTGCCCCAGGGATAATCCCGGGATTGGGGCTGCCTTGGGGACAGTCCTGGGACTGGGGCTGCCTTGGGGACAATCCCGGGATTGGGGCTGCCTTGGGGACAATCCCGGGATTGGGGCTGCCTTGGGGACAGTCCTGGGATTGGGGCTGCCTTGGGGACAGTCCCGGGATTGGGGCTGCTTTGGGGACAATCCCGGGATTGGGGCTGCCTTGGGGACAATCCCGGGATTGGGGCTGCCTTGGGGACAGTCCCGGGATTGGGGCTGCCCCGGGGACAATCCCAGGATTGGGGCTGCCTTGGGAACAATCCCGGGATTGGCAGCTCCCTGCCCCACTTTTCCCTGGCAGGGAAGAGGAGCAGAGCGCTGAGGGCGGCTCTGCGTGGGCCAGGACAGCTCCCACCTGCTGCTGCTGCTGCTGCTCCTGGCAGGCTGCAGGGTGGGGATCCAGGGATGTGAGGATTTGGGAAGGGCTGGTGATGATCAGGGGGACGTGAGGATTTGGGAAGTGCTGGAGATGATCAGGGGGATGTGAGGATTTGGAAGGGCTGGAGATGATCAGGGGGATGTGAGGATTTGGGAAGTGCTGGTGATGATCAGGGGGATGTGAGAATTGGGAAGGGCTGGTGCAGGTGAGGATCAGGGTGATCTGAGGATTTGGGAAGGGCTGGAGATGATCAGGGGGATGTGAGGGTTTGGAAGGGCTGGTGCAAGTGATGATTGTGGGATGTGAGGATTTGGAAAGGGCAGGTGATGATTGGGGAATGTGAGGATTGGGAAGGGCTGGTGCAGGTGGTCGGGGGGATGTGAGGATTTGGAAAAGGCAGATGATCCAGGGGATGTGAGGATTTGGGAAGGGCAGGAGATGATCAGGGGGATGTGAGGATCTGGAAGGGCAGGTGCAGCAGAGGATCTGGGGGATGTGAGGATTTGGGAAGGGCTGCTGACGTTTGGGGGGATGTCAGGATTTGGGAAGGGCAGGTGATGATCAGGGGGATGACAGGATTTGGGAAGGGCTGGTACAAATGATGATCAGGGGGATCTGAGGATTTGGAAAGGGTTGATGCAGGTGACTGGGGGGATGTGAGGATTTGGAAAAGGCAGGAGATGATCTGGGAGATGTCAGGATCTGGAAGCGCTGGTGAAAATGATGATTGTGGGATGTGAGGATTTGGGAAGGACTGGAGATGATCTGGGAGATGTGAGGATTTGGAAAAGGCAGGAGATGATCTGGGAGATGTGAGGACTTGGGAAGGACTGGAGATGATCTGGGAGATGTCAGGATCTGGAAGGGCTGGTGAAAATGATGATTGTGGGATGTGAGGATTTTGAAAGGGCAGGAGATGATGCAGGGGGCTGCAGCATTCCTGCTCTGGGCTGAGCTGCTGGCTGCGTGCCCAGGTGTGTGTGTGGGGTGATCCACAGCACGATTGGCCTCAGAGCCCCCAGGAGATGGGGCAGGACAGGCTGGGGCAGGCCCAGCCCTGCCAGGCACCGGGGGCTGCTCCCAGAGATGCTCCCCCGGTACCTGGGGCTGGCCCAGATGGGCTTTGGGGGATCCTGGCACCTCCTGGGAGCCAAACCTGCTCATGGAGGGGTGAAACACCATCCCAGGGAACCCATAACAGCTCCATCAGTACCTGGGGCTACCCCAAACTGGGTTTTGGTATCCTGCCTCCCCTTCCTGCCAGCTTCCAGGAGCTCCTGGGAGCCAGACCTGCTCGAGGAGGGATGAACACCATCCCAAAAAAATCTGGGAGCAGAGTTGTGCCTGAGGAACCCATAACAGCTCCATTGGTACCTGGGGCTGTCCCAAACGGGGTTTGGGGGATCCTGGGACCTCCTGGGAGTCAAACCTGCTTGAGGAGGGGTGAAACACCATCCCAAAAAGGGCTGGGAGCAGGATTGTGCCTGGGGAACCTGTGACAGCTCCATCAGCACCTGGGGCTATCCCAAACCCGGTTTTGGTGATGCTGCCTCCCCTTCTGGCCACTCCCTTCTGCTTCCAGGAAATCCTGAGAGCCAGACCTGCTCATGGAGGGATGAACACCATCCCAAAAAGGGCTGGGGCAGGGTTGTGCCTGAGGAACCTGTGACAGCTCCCTGGTTTTTGTTTCCTTGCAGACAAACCCAACAGTTACTTCACGCAGACGCCGCCACCGCCAAGGGATGGTGAGTGCAGTGTCCCCAAACCCTTGGGGCTGAGTGCAGAGTGTCCCCAAAGCCCTGGGGCTGAGTGCAGAGTGTCCCCAAACCCCTTGGGGCTGAGTGCAGAGTGTCCCCAATCCCTTGGGGCTGGTGCAGAGTGTCCCCAAAGCCCTTGGGGCTGAGTGCAGAGTGTCCCC
This sequence comes from Calcarius lapponicus, assembly GCA_039654755.1. NCBI lineage: Eukaryota > Metazoa > Chordata > Aves > Passeriformes > Fringillidae > Calcarius > Calcarius lapponicus. The sequence goes on from JBBFKN010000017.1 coordinate 13,657,074, forward strand.
AAACCCCTGGGGCTGAGGGCAGAGTGTCCCCAAACCCCTGGGGCTGAGTGCAGAGTGTCCCCAAAGCCCTTGGGGCTGAGTGCAGAGTGTCCCCAAAGCCCTGGGGCTGGTGCAGAGTGTCCCCAGTCCCTTGGGGCTGAGGGCAGAGTGTCCCCAAAGCCCTTGGGCTGAGTGTCCCCAAAGCCCTGGGGCTGAGGGCAGAGTGTCCCCAAAGCCCTTGGGGCTGAGTGCAGAGTGTCCCCAAAGCCCTGGGACTGAGGGCAGAGTGTCCCCAAAGCCCTGGGGCTGAGGGCAGAGTGTCCCCAAAGCCCTGGGGACAGCAGGAGCCTCTCCTGTCTCCTGACCCCGCTGGTCCGTGGGGATTCCGGGTCCCTCCCAGCCTGGCTGCTCCCTGAGCCCTGGCAGTGCTGGGGGTGCAGGATTGGGGTGAGGAAGGGAGGCAGGAGCCCCTCAGGGTTCCCTTTTCCAGGGATTTTCATGGGACTGTGCTCCCATTTTCCTGGGGATGCAGGGTTGGGGTGAGGAGGGAGGGAAGAGGACCCTCAGTGCTCCCTTTTCCCAGGGATTTTCCTGGGATTCAGGATTTGGGTGAGGAGGGAAAGCAGGAGCCCCTCAATGCTCCTTTTTCCAGGGATTTTCCTGGAATGCAGGATTTGGGTGAGGAGGGAAAGCAGGAGCCCCTCAATGCTCCTTTTCCCAGGGATTTTCCTGGGGATGCAGGATTTGTGTGAGGAAAGAGGGCAGGAGCCCCTCAGGGTTCCCTTTTCCAGGGATTTTCATGGGACTGTGCTCCCATTTTCCTGGGGATGCAGGATTGGGGTGAGGAAGGGAGGGAAGAGGACCCTCAGTGCTCCCTTTTTCCAGGGATTTTCCTGGAATGCAGAATTTGGGAGAGGAGGGAAATCAGGAACCCCTCAGGGCTCCCTTTTTCCTGGGGATGCAGGATTTGGGTGAGGAGGGAAAGCAGGAGCCCCTCAGTGCTCCTTTTTCCAGGGATTTTCCTGGGATTCAGGATTTGGGTGAGGAAAGAGGGCAGGAGTCTCTCAGTGCTCCCTTTTCCCAGGGATTTTCCTGGCTGGAAGCAGGGAAGGGCTGGAAAAGGTGAATTTCCTGCAGCCTTGCATTTTCTCCCACCTTTCCTCTGGTTTCACAGAGAACTTTGGGTTTGGTTCTTTGGGGTTTTTTTTTTTTCTTTTTTTTCGTTTTTCTTTGTGAGGTTCTTATCAGCTTCAGGAGCTGCTGGATGCAGGGCAGGCAAGCCCAGGCTGAGATAAAACCATCACAGGAGCTTTGTTCCCTTTTTAAAACCAGGCTTAAAACCCTCTGCCTTTGCTGGCAGCTCTTCCCCCACCTCCACGTGCACAGATAAGAGCCCAGCAAACAGAAAACAGCAGCCAATTAATAACCTGCTTGTTGCCTTCTTTTTAATTTTTTTTTTTTTTTTTCCTTCATTTTTGCCTCCCCTGCTGGGGGTGGGGGAGAAAAGGATGTGAGATAAAATGTGATTAATCTATAATTGGCCCGGGGAAAGGCATCTCGAGCGAAAAATAAACCCCCACGTGGGTGGAACTCCTTGCTCAGGGCTCCAAAACATGAACAGCCCGGCCCAGGCAGATGCCAGACCTCCAAAAGATCCCACAGGAGATGGAAAAGGGCCCGTTCTGGGGGGAGAATTCCTGCTGCGGGGGGTAGGAGGGGATTTTGGGGACACAGGGAGAGGGGTCCCTGCTGGGGGAGGCTTTGGGGTTGGTTGGGACAGAGTTTGGGCTTGGAAAATGCTGGGATTTGGCTCAGGAGCTGGGGGGGATAAAGGGTTGGGGGTTTGGGGAGGTTCCTTCCCCTCCCAAAGCTGGGCAGGGTCACAGTCCAGCCTAACAAAGCCTGAGCTCAGGTTTGGGGTGCAGGAAGGGGCTGCAAAGCTGGGCAGGGTCACTGTCCAGCCTAACCAAGCCAGAGATTGGGTTTGGGGTGCAGGAAGGGGCTGGGCAGGGTCATTGCCCAGCCTAACAAAGCCAGAGCTCAGGTTTGGGGTGCAGGAAGGGGCTGGGCAGGGTCACTGTCCAGCCTAACCAAGCCAGAGCTCAGGTTTGGGGTGAAGAAAGGGGCTCCTCCTCGCTCCCCACCCCAGTGATGCCATAAATATTTGAATATTGATAGGGCGGGGCTGAATATTTGAATATCGATAGGGCGAGGCTGAATATTTGAATATTGATGAGCAGGGATGAATATTTGAATATTGATGAGCAGGGCTGAATATTTGAATATTGATGAGCGGGGCTGGGCTGGGGGACAGGAGCACCAGCCCAGCCACTCTCCATGGCAACGGGCACCTCGCTTAGCCCGGATTAATTAATGCCCAGCCCGAATTAATTAGCGCCCCAGCCCAATTAATGATGCTCAGCCTGAATTATTTAATGCTCACCCCAAATTAATTAATTAATGTTCAGCCCGAATTATTTAATGCTCACCCCAAATTAATTAATTAATGCCCAGCCCGAATTATTTAATGTTCACCCCAAATTAATTAATTAATGCCCAGCCCAAATTATAATGTCCACCCCAAATTAATTAATTTAAGGCCCACCCCAAATTAATTACTGCCCAGCCCTTCTGTTCCCACTGCCCCTTTTGGGCACAAAGGGTTTTTTTTGCCAATATAAACTTTTTTTTGAGCACAGCAAATGTAACAGATTAACCAGGTTAAAACAACACACCTCATCCATGTGAGTAAACTGCAAACTAAATCATTTAAAGCATTCACTTGAATGGGAATCATGCCATCCTCCATTTAAATCTGAGATAGATTTTCACTTTCAATGAAGAATTAACTGTGTGTCTCAGGGCATGGCCAGCCCCAGCTCCATTCCCACTCCCCATCCCCTTCCCTCGGGATGAGCCCCATAATTCCCATCCCCTGGAATTTTTACACCTCATCTGCATTAAAAAACAAACAAACAAAAAAAAAAAAACCAAAAAGGAGGGAAAGAACAGCTCTGGGAAGTGCAGGAGAGACTCAGACTCTCCAGAAAAATGATGAATCCCTTTAGATACCACAGGGAGAGGAGGAGAATCCTTTTCCTTTTGATTTCCCAGGATTTATAGGATTTATCTCGTGCTGGGGCAGGAGAGGAGGAGAATCCTTTTCCTTTTGATTTCCTGGGATTTATCTCTGGGCTTGCAGCTCCAGAATCTCCAGGCAGGCAAAGGCAAACTCCTGGGAACTGAAGTGTAAATGAGGAGTTTGATTTTTGCCTTTTAGGATTCCTCTTATCCCTTTGATGTAGGTCAGGCTCTGGTTCTGACATGTGGGGGGCACTGGGGGGCACTGGGGGGTACTGGGGCAGGGAACACCTCAAGGAATGGATGGAGCTGTCCCAGGGAAGGGGGAAAATTGGATTTTAGGGAAAGGTTTGGGGTCCCCTGTGTGTGTGCCCAGTACCTCTCATGTGTCCCGATGTCCCCATGCCCAGGTGTCCCTGTGCCCACAGGGTGCTGGGAGATGCTCTGTGGCTTTGGGGCCATGTGTCCTGTGCCCATACTTGTCCCCATGCCCACAGGGTGCCGAGGGATGCTGTGTGGGTTTGGTGACCGCCATGTGTGTGTCCCTGTGCTCCCTGGATGTCCCCATGCCCATGTGTGTGCCCCTGTGCCCATAGGGTGCCAAGGGATGCTGTGTGGGTTTGGTGACCCCCATGTGTGTGTCCCCATGCCCATGTGTGTGTCCCTGTGCCCGCAGGGTGCCGAGGGATGCTGTGTGGGTTTGGTGCTGTGTGTCTCTGTGCCCATGCATGTCCCCATGCCCATGGGATATCCCTGTGCTCTCAGGATGCCAGGGGATGCTCTGTGGCTTTGGGGCTGTGTGTCCCTGTGCCCACTGGGATGTCCCTGTGCCTTCAGGGTGCCAAGGGATGCTCTGTGTGTCGCTGTGCCCCCTGTGTGTGTGTCCCCATACCCACTGGGATGTCCCTGTGCCCACAGGGCACCAAGGGATGCTGTGTGGCTTTGGGGCCATGTGTCCCTGTACCCATGGGATGTTCCCATGCCCATGTGTGTGTCCCTGTGCCCACAGGGTGCCAGGGGATGCTCTGTGTGTCCCCATACCCACTGGGGTGTCTCTGTGCCCACAGGGTGCCAAGGGATGCTGTGTGGCTTTGGGGCCGTGTGTCCCTGTACCCATGCATGTCCCCATGCCCATGTGTGTGTCCCTGTACCCATGGAATGTCCCTATGGGATGTCCCTGTGCCCGCAGGGTGCTGGGGGATGCTCTGTGGGTTTGGAACCCCTCCTGTGTGTGTCCCTGTGCCTATGGGATGTCTCCATGCCCATGGAATGTCCCCATGCCCATGTGTGTGTGTGCCCCTGTGCCCGCAGGGTGCCGGGGGATGCTGTGCGGGTTCGGGGCCGTGTGTCCCTGTGCCCATGCATGTCCCCACACCCATTGGGACGTCTCCATGCCCGCAGGGTGCCGGGGGATGCTGTGCGGGTTCGGGGCCGTGTGCGAGCGCAGCCCCTCGGAGCCGGGCCAGGCCTCGTGCGTGTGCAGGAAGGGTCCCTGTGCCCCCGTGGTGGCCCCGGTGTGCGGCTCCGACCACTCCACCTACAGCAACGAGTGCGAGCTGGACAGGGCCCAGTGCAACCAGCAGAGGAGGATCAAGGTGGTCAGCAAGGGACCCTGCGGTGAGTGAGGGGCGCTGGCTGTCCCCAGGGAGGGCAGGGACACCTCGGGGTGTGGCTGGAGGGCTGGGGATGGGGCTGGGGACACTGCAGGAGCATCAGCGCTGCCTTGGGGGTCAGCAGAGTGTGGTAAGGAGGGGAAATGATGGGGAAAATGGTGGAGAAATGGCGGGAAAATGGTGGAGAAATGGCGGGAAAATGGTGGAGAAATGGCGGGAAAATGGTGGAGAAATGAGGCCACAAGCTGGGCCAGGGACACCTAAGGCTGGGAGGGGAATCCCCCAAAGTTCTGCTTTGGGGATCAGCAAACTGTGAGGAGGAAAAACGATGGGAAATCATCCATTGCTGCTGGATTGGGGCTTTTGGAGGGATGGATTTGGGAGGTCTTGGGATATATTTGGGTTATTCCACAAGAGGAAGGGGAACACATCCTGTGCAAGGCTCTAAATTGGGCTGTGTCCCATCCTCTGCCCCCTAGGCTCCAAGGATCCACTGAAGCTGTGGAAAATTATCCATTACTGCTGGATTGGGACATTTGGAGGGATGGATTTGGGGGATATTGGGATATATTTGGATTATTCCATGAGAGGAACAGGACATCCCATGCCGCGCTCTCACCCGTGTCCCCTCCTTTGTCCCTCAGTCTCCAAGCATCCACTGAGGCTGTGGAAAATTATCCATTACTGTTGGATTGGGACATTTGGAGGGATGGATTTAGGGGATAGTAGGGGTTATTCCACGAGATATTTGGGTTATTCCACAAGATATTTGCGTTATTCCATGAGAGGAACAGGACATCCCATGCCGTGCTCTCACCCGTGTCCCCTCCTTTGTCCCTCAGGCTCCAAGGACGTACTGAAGCTGTGGAAAATTATTTGGAAAATTATCCAAAAGCTGGACTGGGGCATTTGGATAATTTTTGGAGGGATAGATTTAGGGGATAGTAGGGGTTATTCCATGAGATATTGGGGTTGTTCCATATGAGGAAGAGGACATCCCGTGCCGCGCTCTCACCCGTGCCATGCCCTCAGCCGTGTCCCCTCCTGTGTCCCTCAGGCTCCAAGGATCCACTGAAGCTGTGGAAAATCATCCATTGCTGCTGGATTGGGGCATTTGGAGGGATGGATTTGGGGGATATTGGGATATCCTGGGATTATTCCATGAGAGAAATGCCCCCGTGCCATGCTCTCACCTGTGCCGCGCTCTCATCCGTGTCCCCTCCTTTGTCCCTCAGGCTCCAAGGATCCACTGAAGCTGTGGGGAATTATCCATTACTGTTAGATGGGGACATTTAGAGGAATGGATTTTGGGGATATTGGGATATACTGGGATTATTCCATGAGAGAAATGGGACGTCCCCTGCCGCGCTCTCACCCACTCCACGCTTTCACCCGTGCCGCGCTCTCACCCACGTCCCCTCCTGTGTCCCCCAGGCTCCAAGGACCCCTGTGCTGAGGTCACCTGCAGCTTTGGCAGCACGTGTGTGCCCTCCCCTGACGGCCAGGGGGCCAAGTGCGTGTGCCCCTCGTCGTGCAGCGGCGTCGCCGAGAGCCCCGTGTGCGGCAGCGACGGCCGCGACTACCGCAGCCAGTGCCACCTCAACAAGCACGCCTGCGACAAGCAGGAGAACGTCTTCAAGAAGTTCGACGGCCCCTGTGGTGAGGAGGGGGTTAAAAAATGTGCCCACCCGGCGGCGTGGGGGTGCTGGGGGGAAGGAGAGGTGGGAGAGCAGAGGAGGAGGGTCAGGGGGTAGGAAAAGGGGTGGTTTGGGTAGGAAAAGGGGTGGTTTGGGTAGGAAAGGGGTGGTTTGGGTAGGAAAAGGGGTGGTTTGGTAGGAAAGGCCAGAAAAGGGGAGATTTGGGCAGGAAAGGGGAAAAAAGGGGCGGTTTGGGCATTAAAAGGGGCGGTTTGGGCATTAAAAGGGGTGGTTTGAGCAGAAAATGGGCGGTTTGTGTAGGGAAGGGCAGGAACAGGGGCGGTTTAGGCAGGAACAGGGGCAGTTTGGGCAGGAAAGGGGTGGTTTGGGCAGGAAAGGGCAGAAGAGGGAGGTTTGGGCAGGAACAGGGGTGGTTTTGGCAGGGAAAGGGCAGGAAAGGAGTGGTTTGGGCAGGCAATGGGGTGGTTTGGGCAGGAAAAGGGCAGAACAGGGGTGGTTTGGGTAGAACATGGGTGGTTAGGGCAGGGAGAGAGGGGTGGTTTGGGCAGGAACAGGGGTGGTTTTGGCAGGGAAAGGGGCGTTTTGGGCAGGAGAAGATCAGTTTGGACAGGAGACGGTCACTCTGGACAGGAGAAGGTCACTGTGGGCAGTGAGAGGTCACTGTGGGTAGTGAGAGGTCACTCTGGACAGGAGAAGGTCACTGTGGGTAGTGAGAGGTCACTCTGGACAGGAGAAGGTCACTGTGGGCAGTGAGAGGTCACTCTGGACAGGAGAAGGTCACTGTGGGCAGTGAGAGGTCACTCTGGTGGCAGCTGCTGAGCCAAGAACGAGGCAGTGCCTCCTTCCCTCGGGTGTCTGTGCTCCAGCCCCGCTGACTCCAGCACCGGGGTCAGCTCCTCCTGCTGCTGCCCTGGCCCTGCTCCAGACAGGGAAATGCTGCTGCTCGGCTTCCCAAAGAGATCCTGGAGCCAAAACATCCCAAACAGCTCCTGGAATAAAAATATCCTGGAGTTAGAGCATCCCAAACAGCTCCTGGAATCAAAATATCCTGGAGTTGGAGCATCCCAAACAATTCCTGGAATTAAAGCATCCCAAAAGCAGCTCAGGATGGGGAAAAAGGCAGAGTTTATCCCAGTGCTGTTCCCTTTGGAAATGGGCTCAGTAAGGACTGAGTCCTTAGGAGCACAAAGGAAGATTTGGGGGCTCTTGGGGTCATGCAGGGAAGGAGCAGAGCCTGGGAAGCCCCGATTTGGGCAGGGAGTGACTCCCTAGGACACAAAGGAAGATTTGGGGGCTCTTAGGGTCATGCAGGGAAGGAGCAGAGCCTGGGAAGCCCCGATTTGGACAGGGAATGACCATGCCAGAGGGCAGGGAGTGACTCCCTGGAGCACAAAGAAGCTTTGGGGGTCTTGGAGCCATGCAGGGACGGAGCAGAGATTGGGAAGCCCTGATTTGGGCAGGGAGTGACTCCCTAGACACAAAGGAAAATTTGGGGGCTCTTAGGGTCATGCAGGGAAGAAGGATCAGAGCCTGGGACACCTCGATTTAGGGTGCCAGAGGGCAGGGAGTGACTGCCTGGGACACAAAGGAAGATTTCGGGACTCTTGGGGTCATGCAGGGACGGAGCAGAGATTGGGAAGCCCCGATTTGGGCAGGGAGTGACTCAAAGGAAGATTTGGGGGCTCCTGGGGAAGGAGCAGAGCCTGGGAAGCTGCAGTTTGGGCAGGGAGTGACTCCCTGGGACAAAAAGGAAGATTTGGGGGGCTCTTGGGGAAGGATCAGAGCCTGGGACACCTCGATTTGGGCAGGGAGTGACGGTGCCAGAGGGCAGGGAGTGACTCCCTGGGACACAGAGGAAGATTTGGGGGGCTCCTGGGGAAGGAGCAGAGCCTGGGGAGCTGCAGTTTGGGCAGGGAACGAGCGAGCCGTGCCTCCCCTCCGTGCCAGACCCGTGCCAGGCCGTGCCGAGCGAGCCGGGCCGCGTGTGCCGGGTGAACCCGCGGACGCGGCGGGCGGAGCTGCTGCCCCGGCCCGAGGGCTGTCCCCCGGGCAGGGACCCCGTGTGCGGCGACGACGGCGTCACCTACGAGAGCGAGTGCGCCATGGCCCGCTCGGGCGCCATCCGCGGCATGGACATCCAGAAGGTGCGCTCGGGGCAGTGCCAGCCGCAGGGTGAGTGCCCGCCCTCCTCCTCCTCCTCCTCCCAAAGAGGCTGCCTAGAACAGAGGCTACAGGCTGTATTCTCTTTAAAATAGTAGCAGTTCTTTACTAAATATATTAATATTTTTTAATATATTCTTTAATATATTAATATATAAACATATTAATATGCATTTATATATTGTGTATATATTATATACACAATAATATAGATTATATATTTTATATACACAATAATTTATATATAAAATATATTTTATATGCATAATAACTTATACATATTTTTATATAATATATATTTTATAATATAAACTAAATCTATACAATATAATTATAATATATAAATATACAAGTATATATTGCTATACAGTATAGCTATACTGTATATGCTATACAGTATATTAATCATATAATACATTATATAAAGTAAATATATAAACATAACTATTATAATATAAAAATATGTAAATAGAAAAATATATATGATATATAATACGTTATATAAGTACACATAATAAATATATATATAATGTATTATATATGCAATGTATCGTGTATAATTATGTATATTATATATAATTCACATAATTTATTATAATACACTATATATTAATATAAAAGCCAAAACTTAAGGCATCAGTCCAGTACCTGAAAAACATAAAAGTTTAAACTTAAAGCATCAATACAGAACCTGAAAAATACTAAAAAAAATCAGTAGAGAATCTGAAAAATATTGAAAAAAAATCAGTAGAGAACCTGAAAACTTTAAAAAAAAACGCACTAACTCGTCCCCGTGCCCTGTCCCGCAGACCAGTGCCCGGAGCCGTGCCGGCTGGGCGCGGTGTGCCTGAACCGGCGCGGGGCCGCGCGCTGCTCCTGCGAGCGCATCGCCTGCGACGGCGCCTTCCGGCCCCTGTGCGCCCGCGACGGCCGCACCTACGGCAGCGAGTGCCAGCGGCGCCGCGCCGAGTGCCTGCAGCAGCAGCACATCCCCACCCGCCACAGCGGGCCCTGCGGTGAGCGCCGCCTCCGGGGGAACAGGGGGCACGCGGGACCCCGGGCTGGACCACAGCGTGGGGTCGTGTGGGGATGGTGGGCACCGAGTTGGCCTATAGGGATGATGGGCCCCAAGTTGTCCCACGGGGATGGTGGGCCCCGAGATGTCCCACAGAGGTGGTGTCATGTAGGGGTGGTGGGCCCCAGATTGTCCTGTAGGGTTGGTGGGCCCCAAGTTGTCCCACAGAGGTGGTGTCATGTAGGGATGGTGGGCCCCAGATTGTCCTGTAGGGTTGGTGTCCTGTAGGAATGGTGGTCCCCAGATTGTCCTGTAGGGATGGTGGTCCCCAGATTGTCCTGTAGGGGTGGTGTCATGTAGGGGTGGTGGGCCCCGAGTTATCTCACAGGGATCGTGGGCCCCAAGTTGTCCTGTAGGGATGGTGGGCCCCAAGTTGTCCCATGAGGATGTTGTCCTATGGGGATGCTGGTCCCTCCTGTCCTGTAGGGGTGGTGGTCCTCAAGTTGTCCTGTGGGGATGATGGGCCCCAAGTTGTCCTGTAGGAGTGATGGTCCCCAAATTGTCCTGCAGGGGTGGTGGGCTCCAAGTTGTCCCACAGGGGTGGTGTCCTGTAGGGATGGTGGGCCCCAGATTGTCCTGTAGGCTTGGTGGGCCCAAAGTTGTCCTGTAAGGATGGTGTCCTGTAGGGATGGTGGGCCCCAGATTGTCCTGTAGGGATGATGGTCCCCAAGTTGTCCCACAGGGATCGTGGTCCCCAAGTTGCCCTGTAAGGTTGGTGGGCCTCAAGTTGGCCTGCAGGGATGGTGGTCCTCAAATTATCCCATGGGGATGGTGGTCACCAAATTGTCCCATGCGGATGCTGTCCTATGGAGATGCTGGTCCCCTCTGTCCCACAGGGATTCTGGTCCCCACATTGTCCCATGGGGATGCTGTTCCCTCCTGTCTCATAGGGATGTTTGTCCCCAAATTGTCCTGCAGGGATGCTGTCCCGTGGGGATGCTGGTCTCTCTCATCCCACAGGGATCCTGGTTTCCCCCTGTCCCATGGGGATGCTGCTCCCCCTCTCCTGTGGGAATGCTGATCCCCACGCACCCCTGGCCCTTCCAGCCCTCTCCAGGCAGGGTGGCACGCTGAGGGCTGCAGTGGGTGCCCACTGAGCAAGCCCTGGGCTCAGCCTGGCCCGTCCCTGTCCGTGTTTCTGTCCTTCCAGCAGCCCTGCTGTGTGCACGTCTCCTGTCTCTGTCTGCTGTGTGACACGGGGGACACCCATCCGTGTTTGAGCCACGTGTCTGTGACCTCCTGCCTGTTTCTGTCCCTCCCCACCGCGTTCCCCTCAGTCCGTGCCATCCATTGCTCCTCCCGGGGTAGTGCCAGTCTCCAAACTCCATCCGTGCTCTCCCTCCATGCCTGCCTGCTTCTCTCCGCCGGGAACTCTTCCCTCTGTGTCCTCTCTGCAGCTCTCACTGTGTCTTTGTCTCGTCTCTAGGAGAAGCTCCCCATGGACCTTTCCCAGGAGGATGGGATGGGATGGGGCTGTGGATCCTTAGGAGTGTCCAGGTGTGAGGTTCTCCCCCTGGGAAGTGCAGGAGGTTAAAGCAGCCCCTGCACTCGTTTGGATGAGTTACAAGCTGCTCATTCCGGCTCAGTTTGGGTTTTTCCCACCTCTGGAACTGCGTCCTGTTCTTTTAAGCTGATGTTTGATCAGGTATCAGCTGGGTTGAGCCTCCTGAAGGGCTTGGCAATCAGGATCCCACGCTGGGGATGTGTTTTGTTGGCTTTGTGCTCCTGCTGGAGGATTTCGAGGCTGCCAGACCCAGCTGCTGGAAAGGAATTTGTCAGGCTCCCAAAACCCCACTCGGAATAATCACAGCTGTTATTTTTAAGCATCCATTTCTCCGTGCTCCTGGTGGGGGAATGGCTGGGAGTCAATGCCCCAGGTCTGCCCTGTGGGAAGGGCTGTGATCCCATCAGGGGGGATTTCTTGCAACCCTGGCTAGAGGGTTGTGTTCTAGAGGCTAGAGGCTGTATTCTTTTAAAAATAGTAGCAGTTCTTTGCTAAATGTATTAATATGTTCTTTTTAATAGGTTATTTAATATATCAATATAAAATATATATTAATATAGATTATGTTATTATAAATTATGCATGCTATATAATATATAATATTAAATATAGAAAAGTAGAGTTGTATCATAATATATAAATATAAGAATATATAAAGACATGTTATACAATAGATTAACTATATTATATAATATATTATATGAATCAAATATATAGAACCTGGAAAATATTTTTAAAAATTCCACTAAAGCCTCCCCCTCCCCTGTGCCTCCTTGAGAGGCTGAAAATTCCCAAATTTCTGGGATGAGCCGGGAATTCACGCTGCTCTGAGCATCAGCCACGCATCATTTCCACCGTGTTCCATGGAAAAAAGCCAGGAGCAGCAGGATGAGGTCCTGGTGCACCTGCCGTTCCTCCCTCCTTGATTTCAGCTCCCCTCCCTCCTGCCCAGCACACATCTGCTTCCAGGAGCAGCGACGGGGGCAAAAAATGGGGGAATGAATCCAAAGCAGGGCTCTGCCTGCCAGAACTGGGCCTGCAGAGCGCCTGTGACAGCTCCAGGCAGCCCTGGAGCCCATCCCCAGGAGGTGTGAGCGGATTTTTTTAGCCCTGTCAGCTCTGGAAATGAAAAGGAGAAGCTCTGAGCTCAGAGCTGGGGAGCTGTGGGAATGCTGAGCTGGGGAAGGGCTTGGCAGCACTTTAACCCCTCACAAGCACCTGCCTGACAAACCCTGAGCTCTCCTGCCTTTTCCAGCAGCCAGGCCAGGGAGGTAAAGCCAAACAAAACCATCCAAGCCATTAAAAGGGAAGAAAGTGATTGGAAGAACAATTGGAAAATACATCACACAGGAATTTCTATTTTGCAGCTAGCTGTTAAGAGCTCGCCTGTTTGTTTTCACCTCAGGTCTTCATTCAAAAACAAGTTTTGCAATTTCAATTGGTAAAATAATAATTCTTGATAAGCATCTGCCATCAAATTTCTTGGTTTGAATCCTTCTGGGTGCTGCAGCTCAGAAAGAAGGGATGGGATGAGGCTGACGTGGCCAGGAGTGAAGGAAAGAAGGAAGGAAGGTGTCTGTAGTTGCATCTGTCTTTTCCTCTCTCTGCTGTCCTCTCTTCCTCTCTCTTTCCTCTTTTGTCTGTGTCTTGTGTTTTACAGTGTTGCCTGTGTGGAGGAAGGAATTCTGTCCTGGCACCACCCTCCTGCTCCCTGCCCGGACACCTCTGCTGGGAGCCCGCCTGTGCCCCTGCTCCGTGGCCCCCCTCACTGCTCCCACCTGGCTCTAGCTTGGCCTGAGAGCCCCCCAGGATGGAGAGCTTGCCCTGAGAGCCCCCCAGGATGGAGAGCTTGCCCTGGGCTCTGTCCCATCCCTGGCCCCAAACCCTGCTGGAGTGGAAATTGCTCCTGCCCGAGGCTCGCTGTGCCCTCCAGGCAAAGGAGAGTGGGAGCAGAGGTGGGTGCTGGGAGCCCCCCACTCCTCAGCCAGCCCCTCCCCAGGGCTGCTGCATCGCTCTGGATGCTCCTGGTTGATTTTCCCCTCTCCTTCTGCTCCCAAATGACCCCCATGGCTTCCCCAGCTCCTCCTGCCCGGAGTTCTGCCTGCCTGGGGCTGCCCCAGCTGTGCTGCCCCAGCTGTGCTGCCCCAGCTGTGCTGTGTGTCCTGCTTGTCCCCTGCCCCAGCCCAGGGCTCACAGGAGCTGGTTCTGCTTGGAATTGGCTGCAGGGAAGTTGGGGACAGAGCTGGAGCTGTGTCCTTGTGCCTGAAGCGGGGGACAGAGCTGTGTCCTTGTGCCTGAATTTGGGGACAGAGCTGTGCCCTTGTGCCTGAAGTTGGGGACAGAGCTGTGTCCTTGTGCCTGAAGCTGGGGACAGAGCTGGAGCTGTGTCCTTGTGCCTAAGCTGAATTTGGGGACAGAGCTGTGTCCTTGTGCCTGATGTTGGGGACAGAGCTGTGTCCTTGTGCCTGAGGTTGGGGACAGAGCTGTGTCCTTGTGCCTAAGCTGAATTTGGGGACAGAGCTGTGTCCTTGTGCCTGAGGTTGGGGACAGAGCTGTATCCCTGTGCCTGAATTTGGGGACAGAGCTGTATCCCTGTGCCTGAGGTTGGGGACAGAGCTGTATCCCTGTGCCTGAGGTTGGGGACAGAGCTGTATCCCTGTGCCTGAGGTTGGGGACAGAGCTGTGTCCCTGTGCCTGAATTTGGGGACAGAGCTGTGTCCCTGTGCCTGAATTTGGGGACAGAGCTGTATCCCTGTGCCTGAATTTGGGCACAGAGCTGTGTCCTTGTGCCTGAGCTGTCCCCTCTCCCTGCTCCTTTGCAGAGCCTGGCTCTAGGCTGGGACTAGCTGGGCAGATCCTGCTCCAGGCCCTTCCTGGCTGCCTGGCACAGGGTGCCCCAGAGGTGCCACCACCGTGCTGCTGGCAGGGGAGGTGCCCCAGAGGTGCCACCACCGTGCTGCTGGCAGGGGAGGTGCCCCAGAGGTGCCACCACCGTGCTGCTGGCAGGGAGGTGCCCCAGAGGTGCCACCACCGTGCTGCTGGCAGGGAGGTGCCCAGGGCTGCTGCAGAGGGACCGTGCCCAGCTCTCTGCCCCGCTGCCAGGGCTGTGCTGTGTCTGCTGTCGCTCCATCTCCTCCAGGCTGCATTGTGTGTCCCCACCTGTGTCCTTGTCCTGTGTCCTTGTCACTGTCCAGCCCAGGCGAACCCCGTGGTGTCCTTTCCTTGTCCCAGAGGGTCACAGGGCAGTGCTGGCTCTGTCCCCAGCCACTCCTTCCTCACTCCTGGGTGCTGGGGGATTCCTGGCTGGGAGCTGGGTGAACCCCTGGGGTGTCCCTGCCAGCAGGGAGTGGGGCACGGCCTCTGCTCTCCCTTTGTCACCCCTGGGGAGGTGGCACTGCTGGGCTGGGGCTGTGCATGCAGGGGGAATCGGGGCTGAGGGAAGGACACGGGCTGTCCCCATCCTGCCCCACAGCAGCTCCCTGGGAACAGGATGGGGTGGCGGATGAGCAGGGTGGTGGAACCAGGTGTGTCCTCCCCAGCCAGCTCCTCCTGGGGAGCCCCGGGAGCTTTCCAGGGAGCAGAGGGATCCCAGGGAAGGGAGCTGATTTTCAGGGAAGGGAGCTTTTCAGGGAGCAATGGATTTCAGGGAAGGGAGCTGATTTTCAGGGAGCCCTGGATCCCAGCACCGAGCCCTCCCTGTGGGAGCTCTCTGGAAGGTTCTGCCGGTGCTGCTGCTCCCGTTGCTGGCCAGGGGACACGGTGGCCATCCTGTCCCTGTCCCCACGCCCGTCCCTCACCTCTGCCAGGCACAGGGGCCGTGCAGAGCCGGGCATGGCAGGGTGGCAGAGGGGCACAGAGCCCAGCAGCTCTGCACACCCACCACCCACCAGGGAAAGTATGAGTACGAATCCTAGAATGTCTTTAACACTAGAGTATGGGTGGAAGGGAGATCAGGGTGAGGGACAAGGGGCCCTGTGGTGAGACTCAGCTGGGATTGGGGTGATGGTGGTGGTGGTGGCGGTGTCCTCAAAAGGGACATCAGGGTCAAGGACTAGGGGCCCTGTGTGAGATTTGGGCAGGGTGGCAGGAGGGCACAGAGCCCAGCAGCTCTGCACACCCACCACGGCTCGGCTGGGTCACTGTCACATCCCGCCCCGTGCCAGCCGTGCCATCGCTGTCCCCCGCAGACCTGGGCGCTCCCAGCCCCTGCCTGAGCGTGGAGTGCTCCTTCGGGGCCACGTGCGTGGTGAAGAACCAGGAGGCCGTGTGCGAGTGCCAGCAGCAGTGCCAGGGCCGCTACGACCCCGTGTGCGGCACCGACCAGCGCAGCTACGGCAGCGCCTGCGAGCTGCAGGCCATGGCCTGCCTGCTGCAGAGGGACATCGGCGTCAGGCACAAGGGGCCCTGCGGTGAGACATGGCTGGGGTGGGACTGGGGACATCAGGGGGGACATCAGGGACAAGGGACCCTGCGGTGAGACACGGCTGGGGTGGGATTGGGGACATCAGGGACAAAGGGCCCTGCGGTGAGACACGGCTGGGGTGGGATTGGGGTGGCTGTGTCATCAAAAGGGACATCAGGGACATGAGGGTCTGCGGTGAGACACGGCCAGGGGTGGGGTTGGGGACATCAGGGACAAGGGGCCCTGTGGTGAGACACGGCTGGGGTGGGCTTGGGGTGGCTGTGTCCTCAAAGGGACATCAGGGACTTGGGGGTCTGCACTGAGACATGGTCAGGGGGTGGGATTGGGGTGGCTGAGTCCTCAAAAGGGACATCAGGGTCAGGGACAAGGGTCCCTGTGGTGAGACATGGCTGGGGGTGGGCTTGGGGTGGCTGAGTCCTCAAAAGGGACATCAGGGACAAGGGACAGTGCAGTGAGACATGGCCAGGGGTGGGATTGGGGTGGCTGTGTCATCAAAGGGGACATCAGGGACAAAGGGCCCTGAGGTGAGACATGGCCAGAGGTGGGATTGGGGGGACATTGGCATCAGGGACAAGGGACCCTGCAGTGAGACACGGCCTGGGGTGGGCTTGGGGTGGCTGTGTCCTCAAAAGGGACATCAGGGACAAGGGACAGTGCACTGAGACACGGCCAGAGGTGGGATTGGGGTGGCTGAGTCCTCAAAGGGACATCAGGGACATGAAGTGAGACATGGCCTGGGTGGGATTGGGGTGGCTGTGTCCTCAAAAGGGACATCAGGGACATGGGGGTCTGCAGTGAGACATGGCCTGGGGTGGGATTGGGGTGGCTGTGTCCTCAAAAGGGACATCAGGGACATGGGGCCCTGAGGTGAGACATGGCCTGGGTGGGATTGGGGTGGCTGTGTCCTCAAAAGGGACATCAGGGACAAGGGACAGTGCAGTGACACATGGCTGGGGTGGGATTGGGGTGGCTGAGTCCTCAAAAGGGACATCAGGGACATGGGGGTCTGCAGTGAGACATGGCCAGGGGTGGGATTGGGGGGACATTGGCATCAGGGACAAGGGACCCTGCAGTGAGACATGGTCAGGGGTGGGATTGGGGTGGCTGTGTCCTCAAAAGGGACATCAGGGACAAGGGACAGTGCAGTGACACACGGCCAGGGGTGGGATTGGGGTGGCTGTGTCCTCAAAAGGGACATCAGGGACATGGAGTGAGACATGGTCAGGGTGGGATTGGGGTGGCTGAGTCCTCAAAAGGGACATTGGGGTCAGGGACAAGGGTCCCTGTGGTGAGACATGGCTGGGGTGGGCTTGGGGTGGCTGAGTCCTCAAAAGGGACATCAGGGACTTGGGGGTCTGCAGTGAGACATGGCCAGGGATGGGACTGGGGTGACTGAGTCCTCAAAGGGACATCAGGGACATGGAGTGAGACATGGTCAGGGGTGGGATTGGGGTGGCTGTGTCATCAAAGGGGACATCAGGGACAAAGGGCCCTGCGGTGAGACATGGCCAGAGGTGGGATTGGGGGGACATTGGCATCAGGGACAAGGGACCCTGCAGTGAGATGCAGCTGGGGCTGGGCTTGGGGGGTGGTTGTGTCCTCAAAAGGGACATTGGCATCCACCACAGGGGGCCCCGAGGTGAGATTTGGGCTGGGATTATGGTGGTGGTGGTGGTGGCTGTGTCCTCAAAGGGACATCAGGGACATGGGGCCCTGCAGTGAGACATGGCTGAGGCTGGGGTGGTGGTGGTGGTGGCTGTGTCCTCAAAAGGGACATTAGAGTGAAGGACAAGGGGCCCTCCAGTGAGATTTGGGCTGGGGTTGTTGTTTTGTATTTGTTGTTGTTAGCCTGTCGTTTGCCTTCGTGTGTCCTCGAAAGGAACACCAGGGTGAAGGACAAAGGATGGGATGAGATTTGGGCAGGGGGATTATTTTGCTGTTGTTTAAAGTAAAACCTCCAGGGCAGGATAAAAATCTCAAGGCTGGGATAAAATCCTCCAGGGCAGGATAAAAAAAACACCAGTCCAGGGTAAAAACCAGAATAAAAACCTCCAGGCCAGAATAAAACCCACCAGGCCAGGATAAAAACCAGAATAAAACCCACCAGGCCAGGATAAAAGGCCAACAGCAGGAACTGAGCAGGGGGTTGGTGCCTCCTCCTCCCCCATGCCAAGGCAGCAGCTGCTGTGTGCAGGAGAAAAGCAGGAAAAGCACCTTGGAGCCAAATTCCTGGTGAAATGACTGGCAGGGAGGGAGGGAGGTGTTGGGAGGGGAGGATGAATCAGTGAATACCCAGGAGTCAGGGGATGTGCTTGCTGCTGTCTCCTGCAAGGAGGGAGAGCTGCTTGGAGAGGGTTTTTTGTTTTTTTTAAATACAAAATCAAGGTTTTTCTGTGCTCCCAGAAAAAACCTAATGTGAACCTTAATGTGAAGATCAGAACTACACACGAAAGCAGCACGGAATCTGAAAATTAGAAAAGCCAAAACCTGAGGCGTCAGTGCAGAATCTGAAAAATAGAAAAGCCAAAACCTGAGGCATCACTTCCCCCCCTTTAGAGGCTCGACAAGGCCCTTTACCTTGTTGAGCCTCTATTTTAAATATTTCCTAATAATAGGAAAAAACATAGTAACATTATATAAATACTAATATACAAATATAAATATATGAAAATGTATTTCATAATAATACCTAATAATAGGTGTTTAATAACAGACAAGTGGGGAGGTTGCCAGAGAATCCGTGCCTGCCTCATCTCTGGGAGCATCTGGGTTGAAGCTCAAAAATGAGCTTTACCTCCAACCCAGACAATTTATATATATGAAAATATAATAATATTCCCTAATAATAGGTGTTTAATATCAGACAAGTGGGGAGGTTGCCAGAGAATCCGTGCCTGCCTCACCCCTGGGAGCATTCAGGTTGAAGAGCAGAAGGTGTCCCTCAAAAACGAGCTTTAACTCCAACCCAATTTATGTATAAATATAAAAATATCTAATAGCATTTCCTAATAATATATAACATTATTTCCTAATACTAGCTAATAATAGATGTTTAATAACAGACAAGTGGGGAGGTTGCCAGAGAATCTCTGCCTGCCTCATCCCTGGAAGCGTCCAGGTTGAAGGGCAGAAGCTGTCCCTCAAAAATGAGCTTTAACTCCAACCCAGACAATTTATATATAAAATATATAAAAATATAATGATATTTCCTAATGATAGGTATTTAATAATAGATAGTGGGAAGGTTGCCCAGAGAATCCGTGCCTGCCTCATCCCTGGGAGCATCCGGGTTGAAACACACTCAAAAATGAGCTTTACCTCTAACCCAGACAATTGATAAATAAATATATAGAAATATAATAACATTTCCTAATAATAGATAACAATATTTCCTAATAATAGGTGTTTAATAACAGACAAGTGGGGAGGTTGCCAGAGAATCCGTGCCTGCCTCACCCCTGGGAGCATCCGGGTTGAAACACACTCAAAAATGAGCTTTACCTCCAGCCCAGACAATTCATATATAAATATATACCAATATTTCCTAATAATAATACCTAATAATACCTGATAATAGGTATTTAATAACAGGCAAGTGGGGAGGTTGCCAGAGAATCCGTGCCTGCCTCACCCCTGCGAGCATCCGGGTTGAAGAGCAGAAGGTGTCCCTCAAAAACGAGCTTTAACTCCAACCCAGACAATTTGTATATAAATATATAAAAAATATAATAATATTTCCTAATATTTCCTAATAATAGGTGTGTTAATAACAGACAAGTGGGGAGGTTGCCAGAGAATCCGTGCCTGCCTCATCCCTGGGAGCATCCGGGTTGAAGCACACTCCAAAACGAGCTTTACCTCCAGCCCAGACAATTCATATATAAATATATACCAATATTTCCTAATAATAATACCTAATAATACCTGATAATAGGTGTTTAATAACAGGCAAGTGGGGAGGTTGCCAGAGAATCCGTGCCTGCCTCACCCCTGGGAGCATCTGGGTTGAAGAGCAGAAGGTGTCCCTCAAAAACGAGCTTTAACTCCAACCCAATTTATGTATAAATATAAAAATATATACTAATATTTCCTAATAATATATAATAATATTTCCTAATAATAGGTGTTTAATAGCAGACAAGTGGGGAGGTTGCCAGAGAATCTGTTGCCTACCTCACCCCTGCGAGCATCTGGGTTGAAGCGCACTCAAAAACGAGCTTTACCTCCAGCCCAGACCACCCCACAGCGACCCAGCCCGGCCTCCAGAGCTGCTCTAACTCTGTTTCTGCCCTGCCGTGCCCAGAGCCCTGCGGGAAGTGCCAGTTTGGTGCCATCTGCGAGGCGGAGACGGGGCGCTGCGTGTGCCCCACCGAGTGCGTGCCCTCGGCGCAGCCCGTCTGCGGCACCGACGGCAACACCTACGGCAGCGAGTGCGAGCTGCACGTCCGCGCCTGCACCCAGCAGAAGGACATCCTGGTGGCTGCCCAGGGCCCCTGCAGTGAGTGTCACAGCGTCCCCCTCTTTGTCCCCCCTCTTTGTCCCCCTCTTTGTCCCCCTCTTTGTCCCCCTCTTTGTCCCCCTCTTTGTCCCCCTCTTTGTCCCCCGTGTCACCGATGCTCAGCCCCGCGCGGCTTTGGTCACTCTCACACCCTGACTTGATGATTTTCCCTTTTACCTGGGGGATAATTTGGTATTTCCAGGCTCTCCAACAGCTTTGGTTTGGTTTGGTTTCCCCCCCTCCTCGCTGGAAGTGCCCCCTGTGTTATTTGTCTGAGCCAAGCAGAGAAATTGGATTAATGTCCGTGGGGCCAGGGTAGGAATTAGGATAAAAATGTGTTAACAGCCAGCAGCAGAAGTGAGAGCAGAGCTGTGTTTGATCCCCTCCCTCCCCTCCATCCCCTGGGGTCAATTCCTCTTTGTTCCTGCTTTCCTCCCCACTCCCCAGCCCGGGGAGCTGTCTGGGCTAATTTCTTAATGAATTAAAAGCCCTGCTCAGCTCTTTCGTGCCACGATGATTTCAGCCTCACACAAACCTGTCCAGCTGGGCTGAGATTCCCCAACAATTCCGGGGAGGATGGCAGAACAAATGATGAAATGGGATTTTTCCCCTTCCAGAAAGAGCTGCTGGGAATCCAAAATACTCAGGGTGGGCACCCAGATTAAATAAATAACAAATTAAATTAATAATTAATTAATAACGAGGTGATGACGATAACGGTGCCAGCTCTGTGCCGGCACCCTGGCGGCCGCGGGAGCCGCTCGGGGTGGCTGAGCGTGTCCCTCCCTGTGTGCCAGGGTCGTGTGGCAGCTCGGTGTGCTCCTTCGGGAGCCGCTGCGTGGCCGGGCAGTGCCTGTGCCCGCGCTGCCAGCGCCAGCCCCCGGCGCCCGTCTGCGGCACCGACGGCGTCACCTACGGCAGCCCCTGCCAGCTGCAGGAGGCCTCGTGCCAGCTGCAGAAGAGCATCGAGGTGGCCAGGACGGGACCTTGTGAGGACGGTAGGTTGGTCCTGCTTCTGCGGGGCCTGGGGGAAAAGGGAGGGAGGAGGGAGGGGAGCTTCACTTGCTGTGCACCGTGAGACCCCAAACCCCTCAGAGCGTGCCCCTCTGTGCCCTGTGAGACCCCAAAAACCCCTCAGAGCGTGCCCCTCCGTACCCTGTGAGACCCCAAAAACCCCTCAGAGTGTGCCCCTCTGTGCCCTGTGAGACCCCAAACCCCACAGAGCAGCAGGTACTGTGCCAGCCATGCTTCCCTCACTGTCCCTCTGTGCCCTGTGAGACCCCAAACCCCCTAAAACAGCAGGTGCTGTGCCAGCCATGCTTCCCTCACTGTCCCTCTATACCCTGTGAGACCCCAAACCCCTCAGAGTGTGCCCCTCTGTGCCCTGTGAGACCCCAAACCCCTCAGAGCGTGCCCCTCCATGCCCTGTGAGACCCCAAACCCCTCAGAGTCTGCCCCTCCGGACCCTGTGAGACCCTACATGCCCTAAAACAGCAGGTACTATGCCAGCCATGCTTCCCCACTGTCCCTCTCTGCCCTGTGAGACGCCAAACCCCTCAGAGCGTGTCCCTCTATACCCCTGTGAGACCCCAAAAACCCCTCAGAGCAGCAGGTGCTGTGCCAGCCATGCTTTCCTCACTGTTCCTCTGTGCCCTGTGAGATCCCAAACCCCTCAGAGCGTGCCCCTCTGTACCCTGTGACACCCTACACACCCTAAAACAGCAGATGCTGTGCCAGCCATGCTTCCCTCACTGTCCCTCTGTGCCCTGTGAGACCCCAAAAACCCCTCAGAGTGTGCCCCTCTATACCCTATGAGACCCCAAACCCCTCAAAGCGTGCCCCTCTGTACCCTGTGAGACCCCAAAAACCCCTCAGAGTGTGCCCCCTCTATACCCTATGAGACCCCAAACCCCTCAAAGCGTGCCCCTCTGTACCCTGTGAGACCCCAAAAACCCCTCAGAGTGTGCCCCTCTATACCCTATGAGACCCCAAACCCCTCAAAGCGTGCCCCTCTGTACCCTGTGAGACCCCAAAAACCCCTCAGAGTGTGCCCTTCTGTACGTGCCCTTTCCCATGTCCCACCTAAATTTCCCAATTTTCAGTTTGAAGCCAAATCTCCCTTGTCCTGTCTCTGCATGCCATGTAAATTTCCCCCTTTTTTTTTCCCTATATCTCACCAAAATGTCCCAGTTTTCAGTCTGAAGCTAATCTCCCTTATCCTGTCTCTGCATCTCCTGTAAATTTTCTCTTTTTTTTCCCCATTTCGCACCCCCCAACGTCAGGGTTTTCAGTCTGAAGCCATTTGCCCTTGTCCTGTCTCTGCATGTCCTGTAAATTTTCCCCTTTTTTCCCCATATCCCACCTAAATTTCTTGGGTTTCAGTTGGAATCCATTCCCCCTTGTCCTGTCTCTGCATCCTGTGTAGATTTTCCCTCTTTTTTCCCTACTTCCCACCTAATTTTCCAATTTTCAGTTTGAAAACCAATCTCCCTTGCCTGTCTCTGCATCCTGTGTAAATTTTCCCTCTCCAGTGCCATCCCTGGCCCCTGGCAGGGGTTTGGTCCCAGATGATTTTTAAGTTCCCTTCCAGCCCATCCCATCCCACGGCTCTGTCGCCTCAGCAGAGCCCCAGGGCAGGTTTTGGGGTCGGCTTGGTGAGCCTAAAAATAAAAACCCACCGAGTTTTCCCATCAGGGGAAGCTGTGGGCTCCTGCTGGCACAGGGAGGGAGCTGAGGGTGCCTGGCACCCGTCGGGGAGGACGCCAGAGCAGGGCAGAGCTGAGGCAGAGCAGGGTGTTTGATCACAGCCCTGCTCGGGGGATTTCAGGTTGCTGTCCCTCCTGAGGCAGAGCCTGAATAATTCTGTGTGTGATGCCAAAGCCAGCCTTTGATCACGCCAGAAAAAGGGCCAGGTTCCCCTTCCCCCATCCCTTTTCCCCTTCCAGCAGCCTTTGAAATCAGCCTCATCTCTGCTGCTGCTGCTGCTGCAGCTCATCCTGCAGAGCGCCAGGGGCTTCAGTCTCTCGCAGCCCCAAATCGCAGCCCTTCCCCAGCTCCACGTCACCCCCCATCTCCCTGTGCACACTTTGGGGTGTTTATTTGGGATTTAGGGTCCTGCATAACCGGGATTTAAGTTTTCTGAATAACTGGGATTTAGGTTCCTGAATAACTGGGATTTTTGTTCCCGTTTAACTGGAATTTTGGCTTCTGTTTATTTGGGATTTTGGCTCCTGTTTATTTGGGATTTTGGCATGTTCCTGTATAACTGGGATTTTGGTTTCCGTTTATTTGGGATTTTGGGTCCTGCACAGCTGGGATTTAGGTTCCTGTATAACTGGGATTTTGGCTCCTGTTTATTTGGGATTTTGGTTCCTGTTTATTTGGGATTTATGTTCCTGTATAACTGGGATTTTGGTTCCTGTTTATTTGGGATTTTGGGTCCTGCTACAATTGGGATTTTGGCTCCTGTTTATTTGGGATTTTGGCTCCTGTTTATTTGGGATTTTGGTTCCTGTTTGTTTGGGATTTAGGTTCCTGTATAACTGGGATTTTGGTTTCCGTTTATTTGGGATTTTGGGTCCTGCACAGCTGGGATTTAGGTTCCTGGATCAAGGCATGGAGTAGAACAAAAGAAATAATGACTTTTGTAGAGTGTTTAGCAAGAGGAAGAACCTCTTCCCCCTAACTCGAGTTTTCCTCTGCATAACTTTTGTTATTTTACCTTTTATTAAACCTTTTCCTATATCCAAACACAACCTCCCATCATCCTACACCATCCCAAGCAGCAGAACCATAACATCCGTGTCACTGCTGATCCTCCCAAAACCCCTGAGCCACCTCCCAGGCCTCAATCCCTTGGGAATGCTGGAGGGGACACTTGGGGTGAAATTCACCTTAAATCTCATAAAACCGAGCTCAGGGATTAACCCCTTCCTTCCCTGTTCCTAGAGTGTGGCTGGGGGGGCTCAGGGGATGGCACGGAGTGTGAGCAGGAGCCGAGCTCAGGGATTAACCCCTTCCCTCCCTCTGTGTTCCCAGAGCGTGGCTCAGGGGGCTTAGGGGGCTCAGGGGATGGCAGGAGCCAAGCTCAGGGAATTAACCCCTTCCTTTCCCTGTTCCCAGAGTGTGGCTCGGGGGGGGCTCAGGGGATGGCAGTGAGGGGGAGCAGGAGCCAAACTCGGGGATTAACCCCTTCCTTCCCTCTGTGTCCAGAACATGGCTTGGGGGGCTTGGGGGATGGCAGGAGCCAAGCTCAGGGATTAACCCCTTCCCTCCCTGTTCCCAGAGTGTGGCTCAGGGGGCTTGGGGGATGGCAGTGAGGGGGAGCAGGAGCCAAACTCAGGGATTAACCCCTTCCTTCCCTCTGTGTGCCCAGAGTGTGGCTCGGGGGGCTCGGGGGGAGTGCGAGCAGGAGCCAAGCTCAGGGATTAACCCCTTCCCTCCCTCTGTTCCCAGAGTGTGGCTCGGGGGGGGGCAGGAGCCAAGCTCAGGGATTAACCCCTTCCCCCCTGTTCCCAGAGTGTGGCTCGGGGGGCTCGGGCTCGGGCGATGGCAGCGAGTGCGAGCAGGAGCGCTGCCGCCACTTCGGGGGCTGGTGGGACGAGGACGCCGAGGACGAGCCCTGCGTCTGCGACTTCACCTGCGCGGCCGCGCCCCGCAGCCCGGTGAGCCCTGCCCTCCGCGTGTCCCCCGCCCTGGGTGGCACAGCCCTGCCAGGGGCTGCCCTGAGCCGTGCCCTGGCCCCGCTGCCCGCAGGTGTGCGGCTCCGACGGCGTCACCTACGGCAACGAGTGCGAGCTGAAGAAGACGCGGTGCGAGAAGCGCCAGGAGCTCTTTGTCACCGGCCAGGGAGCCTGCAGGGGTGAGTCCCCTAAAGGGAGGCCATCCCCCCTCTGGGTGTGTCACTGGGTGTGTCCCTGGGTGTGTCCCCTGAGAGAGGCCACTCCCCCTCTGGGTGCGTCCCCTCTGAGAAGCCATGCTGTCCCTGCTGGGTGTGTCCCTGGGTGTTTCCCCTCAAGGAGGCCACTCCCCCCCTGTTGGGTGTGTCCCCGGTGTGTCCCCTGAGAGAGGCCACTCCCCACTCTGGAAGTGTCACTGGGTGTGTCCCCTGAGAGAAGTCGTGCTCTCCTGGCTGGGTGTGTCCCCAGGTGTCCCTGGGTGTGTCCCCAGCTCTGTCCCCTGAAGAAAGCCATGCCCTCCTGACTGGGTGTGTCCCCAGGTGTGTCCCCTAAAGGATGCCATACCCTCCTGACTGGGTGTGTCACTGGGTGTGTCCCTCCAGGGCAGCCACCCCTCCTGACTGGGTGTGTCCCCAGGTGTGTCCCCTAAAGGAAGCCACCCCTGCTGGGTGTGTCCCTGGGTGTGTCCCCTAAAGGAAGCCATGCCCTCCCTTCTGGGTATCTCCCCAGGCGTGTCCCCTGAGGGCAGCCACCCTTCCCTGCTGGCTCTGTCCCCAGCTGTGTCCCCACTGTCCTTTCCCTGGGAACAAGCAGGAATTGCTCTCAGGGGCCACCCCCTTGTCCCTGTGCTCTGCTGTCCCCTGTCCCAGCCTCCCCAGGAGGATCTATGGGAACGCTGCGGGCTCTGGGGTGCCAAGGTGACCCTTGTGTCCCTGTCCCCCCCCTGCAGCCCTGGCCACCACCCCGCCACCCCTGCTGGCCGTGCACTGCAGCCAGAGCGTCTACGGCTGCTGCCCCGACAACGTCACGCTGGCGCTGGGCGTGGGAGCCGCGGGATGTCCCAGTGAGTGCCACCCCTGGGGACACCCGGGGGGGCTGCAGGGAGGATTTGGGGTGCTGGCCGCAGGAGATGAAGCTGGACCCTCCCCAGCTGTAGGGTTGTGGGATATTCAGGTTGGAAAAGCTCTCCTGAGCTGCAGCACCGCTGTGGTCACGGCAAAATCCTGTCCCCAAGTGCCACCCCTGAGCCACATGCTCAGGGTTTTGAGCATTTCCAGGGGTGGTGATTCCATTGCTTCCCCAGACAGCCCATTCCAAACCCTGACCACTCTTCCAGGGGTCAATCTTCCCAAATATCCAACCTGAACCTCCCCTGGTGCAGCTTTTCCTCTGGTCCTGTCCCTTGTCCCCTGGAGAAGGACTGATCCCACCTGCCCCACACCCTCCCACTGATGATCCTCCCATCCTTCCAAAACCCCTGAGCCACCTCCCAGGCCTCAATCCCTTGGGAATGCAGGAGGGGACACTTTGGGTGTCCCCCAGAGGCGCCTCCAGGGCCTTGGTGCCTTCAAACCATCGCTGGGCTCAGGGATTTCCACCTGCCAGAGTGACAGGAATATTCCATGGAGGGGAACGTGTCACCTGGGACCTTCCAGAGGCCCAGTGACAGCTGGGTGACCCCCTGAGCAGGAAGCTGAGCTGGTCAGGGGCTCATTAATATTTATTCACTAATTATCAGAGCCAGCAGGAGTGTTTTGAAAAGCTCTGAACAGCTGAGGCTGTGGCTGCCTGATGGGGGAAACATCAGCCCGTGGAGACAGCTCCAGGTGGGGTGATGCTGAGCAGGGGAGTGCTGGATAATGGGGGAAAAGCAGCTGGAAAATGGGGGAAAGCACACCTGGATAATGGGGGGAAAACAGCTGGATAACGGTGGGGGGAAGCACAGCTGGATAATGGGGGAAAAAAGGAGCGGGATAATGGGGGGAAAGCAGCTGGAAAATGGGAAAGCACAGCTGGGTAATGGGGGGAAAGCACAGCTGGATAATGGAGAAAAAGGAGCTGGATAATGGGGGGAAGGCAGCGGGATAATGGGAAAAAAAGCAGCTGGGTAAACAGCTGGAAAATGGGAAAAAACAGCTGGATAACGGGGAAGGCTGCAGGAGCTGTGGGGCTGTTGCCCAGGGGGATGCTCCAGGGGACAGGAGCATTTCCATCACTCTGGCAGCGATGATCTTTGGGTTTTCTGATGGAAATATGGAAATTCTGCCCCCCAGTCCATGGAATCCATGGACGCAGCTTCCCAGGATTGAGGATTCCCATGGAAGTCCAGCCCACCCCAGTCCATGGATTCGTCTCCCAGGACTGATGTTTCCAGTGGAAATCCTGCCCCTGCCGAATCCATGGGCCCAGATGCCACCAGTCTGTGTCCCACCCTTGTCCCACCCATGTCCCACCCGTGTCCCACCTGTGTCCCTCACCACTCAAGGAGCAGTTTGAGCCCCCTGGGCCAGGTTTATCCATGGAAAAATTCCCTTTCCCTGCCCCTTGGATGTCCTCACCCCCTCCCTGCTGCTCCCCAGGTGTCCCTGTTTGTCCCTCCCTGTCCCTCTCTGTCCCCTTCCCTCTGGGACAAGGACAGCGCCTGGCTGTCTATCTTTGGCTGCCTCCCCTCCATCAAGCTGCTCGTTAATGAATTAATAATCACCCTCTAATAGCTTC